>CM017555.1:63752576-63920076 GCA_007844125.1 Sinonovacula constricta | reverse complement strand
TATCTATTTTCAGCATAGATCACTTTCGTGCTTGTTTAAAGATTTGGAAGGAATGAACATGGGTTGTTTTTTTTGTGTGTGCAATGTGAACTCTCTTACTTATAGGTAGTGTTCAAAATCGCCTTTACGCAGACTAAATTATGAGTTTATGCAGAAATTATGCATACATTCCTAGAAACCTCGGGAAAATATTGTAACATGCATTTGCTGTAGGTTTTCTTTCGGAAACCACCTTTAAGATTTCTAGTAAAGTAGAGCACAGGGTCTTTTTTCTCACAGTTGTTATCGAGCCACCGCAATTCACGAGGGAAGTCATGTGGATATTCCAGATGACATAAGTGCGTCGCTTTAACCTAGATATTTGTCTGGGAACTTCCTCCATCAAAGATACCAGGATGTGGTTATTACGATCATAATTGGTTGCTGCTGCGATGTATTTAAAAACAAACCAAAAAACAACACACACAAAAACAACCACAACAAAACAAAACAATTCAAAACAAGAAGTATATGGACGAGGCGCGTATCTGGGCCGTTTTTGAAGTTACGCACAATTACAAGGGAAATTACCTCTGTAGTAATACTTTTGAATATGTTCGGTTCTTTTCTAATGAATTACATGTAAAATGCGGACATGCGAGGAACTTAACGCAAAATATGAACGACTAAAATTCTGACGTGTATAGGTTAAATCATTTTAAACCTTTTCAACTTGATTGGTGTTGTAATAAGATTTTATAGAAACTGCGAAAGTAAAATAGACAATTCCCAACCCGGGAAAGACATCGATTTTCTTAGTGCTTTTGGTACTTTAAGATTTTACAAATACAAGACTATGTCGCAGTGGTTTAATCTCATTTCCCAACTTTAAGATTTCACTAGTTTCACTAACCCAACCTATAGATTTCACACATTCTTCACAAATTGTTCTTACTACTGTCTTATCTGTATTTTCTATAATGTTAAAAAAAAGTGTCACATAAAATCTTATGAATATCAAGCGCTCAATGTGATGTAACTGGCGTTTAGATATTTAGTTTTTTTTCTGATTAACACACAAACAGGTACGCACGCACGCACGCACACACACACACACACGCACGCACGCACACACACACACACACACACACACACACACACACACACACACACACACACACACACACACACACACACA
Organism: Sinonovacula constricta; assembly: GCA_007844125.1. Taxonomy (NCBI): domain Eukaryota; kingdom Metazoa; phylum Mollusca; class Bivalvia; order Cardiida; family Solecurtidae; genus Sinonovacula; species Sinonovacula constricta. The sequence continues at coordinate 63,918,899 of CM017555.1, read as the reverse complement.
CACACACTCACACACACACACACACACACACACACATATATATATATATATATATATATCATGTTGAAGGATGGCATCACAAAATCAACGCCAAACTGCGTCACAGCCCCCATCACCATATGAAACGAAGTCAGAAGTCGAAGCAGTAGCAGCTTAAGCTTAAGCCTGAGGTATATTTATCTTGACTTGAGCTCCAGAGGTATTTATCTATCTTATCTTTTATTTTGCCTATATTGTCTGTTTATATGCCCTGTGTTTATATTTCTTAGCACGCCCTTGTCCCTGGCCCAAGTTCACTTTGCACTTTGCACACAGAACGTTGCATTTGCATTTGCAACATTATATCTTATACTTTCTTAGCACGCCCTTGTCCCTTGCCCAAGTTCACTTTGCACTTTGCACCTTAAAACATTGCATTTGCATTTGCAACATTATATCTTATACTTTCTAAAGTTCATTTGTACTCTGCATTTTGTATTTTGTAGTTTGTAGTTTATTTCTTCTGTAATATTAGTATCTTTAGTATATTTTTCCGTAGTAATTACTTATAATAGTTGGTAGTATTCGTTAGCATTTGCTTTTCATTATAATTTATCACGACGTAGAAGTATCATAGATTGTACTATATTGTATTAGATTAGATTATTATAGTGTTTTTTTTTTGAATTTTCACTATCTGTAACTTTTCAATCATAGTATTCTTATACTTCTTCTTGATTGCTCTTTGCCTACTCTAATCAAAACTGAACAAATATCACATGACTGGCTAATAACGTTTTTTGTAACGTGAATTGGCCAATTAATTAACTAAATAGAGTTCAGGGGTTGATTGGATGAGCAGTAATGAGCAAATTGACTTAATTGGTTGATTAGTGATAAGTAGACTAATTGGCTAAGTAACTAGCAGGTATTAGTAAGCACTGACATAAGTGGAGTATCTAATTGAGAGCATTAATCAGTTAATTGCTAATCAGTTGACGATTAAAATGGCCAACAAAAGACCAGTTAGTGACAGGAGCCTTGACTCCTCAGTAGAGTCGGTAGGAGGACCTCACAAAGTGGTTAGAATCGAGTATGATGAGGATTCAGAAATCCTAGCACCCAAACCCCTACTCGTAGCGGTAAAGGGAGCTCTGGCCCCAAGGCCGCATCTACTCCCAGCCAAGACAATTTCATTGTCCCGGAGACACCGGAAAAAATCCCACAAATGTAAGAATAAGGACAGGGAGAGACCCGAGGACAAGAATAGTAATAGCAGTAGCAGTAGAAATAGCAAAATAGGTAGAAGCAGCAGTAAAAGTAGTAGTAGGAGCTCGAGCTCGATCTCAAGCAAGGATAGTAAGAAAAAGAACCCCCACCGCCCACCGATTGTCCACCCTCTCCACCCGTGCAACTGGACCCCAACCATCCCCACCTGCCTCACCCCGACTGACCTATGCGGACATGGTCACCGCCGTGCCGATGGGGGAGGTTCCTGAACGCCCGCAGCCGGTGTTTGGGGAGGAGGTGGCAATGGAGGTCCCAACGGGACAGCCATCTGCCCTCTCCCGGGCCGCCAACATACCGGTGGCCTGGATAACAATCACCCTGGCCGTGGTGGGCGGAGACTCCCCCCTTGGGCGGGCGGCGGAAATAGTCGCAGCATTCAGGAATTTCATTGGGAGCAGCTGCTGTACACCCATTAACAAACACAAAACCGGCCTCAACTTCAAATTTAGATCAGATCTGTTAACTAAAGCATCAGATTTCAATTTCGGTCAATATGATTGGGCAGTGAAGAAACAAAACAAAATTATAACAGGCATTATCACTCCCAAACCTAACTAATCTATCAAGGAAACAATCAACTCCCTGCAGAAACAAGAAAGCGTCAAAGAGGTACGGCTTATCAAAAATCAATCAACTATTGCAGTCAATTTGAATGAAACAATCCTACCTCTCACAATTATGGGCAATCTGGTCAAACCTGCCCTCGCTAAAGAACCAAGATGTAACAACTGCCAAAGCTTCGGTCACTTTGGTACACAGTGCACCAAAGAGACAGCATGTCCCCACTGCGCAGGCAAACACATGTCAAAGAATTGTAAAAACAAACAAAATAAAAAATGCGCAAACTGCGGAGGGGACCACTCAGCAGCATACAAAGGGTGCCCAGTCTACACAAAGTACATGGAGAAGATAAAAATCTCTAATTCAATTAAATCAAAAGAATTCAATACAAGATGCCAAGAGAAAGGTATCTCTCCCCCAGCACCAAACCAGGTCAGTCATGGTGCAAAGAAATTAAAAAAGAAACAAATAAGTGAATTAGCTACAAAATTAGTAGGAAAAGATACCAAAGAAGTAGAACAGATATTAACTGAAACTCTAAATATACAAATAGTCAATAACAGCAATAAAGCGGACAGCACCACAGCCAACAAGAACACCAACAACAAAAACAACAATAAAAACAATCAGGTGAAGCAGCAGCCCCAGCCAAATAAAAATACTAACAAACCCCGACGACCCAGAAGAAACGACAGGCCTCATACCCCACTCCACTTCAATCAAGCGGGACCGATGCCGGGACCAAACCCATACAATCAATGGATGGGTCCCAATCAATGGCAGGGACCAGCCTTCTATGGCCCGAGGGGAAACTGGCACCCAATTAGTCAAGGTCGTTGGTGACCGTATTAGATTAGACATTAGACATTAGTATAAATAACGGCTTCCTAGCCATTGAATAGTATGAGTTAAGGCACAATGACGACGACATCCAAAATTAATCAAAATCAAAATAAAAAGGGCGTCTTAAGTTGGAATGCATGTGGTATCGTAGGAAAATCTACATCTAGAATTAGTGAACTTATTGACTATTTAGATAGATACCACATAGAGGTAGATGTCCTGTGCATACAGGAAACACACGAAACAACAAAAAAATAGTCTTCCAAAAACTAAGGGATTCCAGCAACCAGTCAAATCAAATAGACAGGATGGATGGGGTGGAACATGTATATACGCAAAACAAGGCTTACAATTTATAGTGAATAGCATAGACAATAACACACCCTTAGAAGCCACCTCCATCACAATAATAGAAAAGCAGGAGAAATCCACTATCTATAATATGTAAGCCCCTCATGCAGCAGATAATAAATTAGAATACTACAATATGGTGTTTAACAGTTGCAAGGATACAACTATAAAAGTAGGTGATTTCAATTTAAAACACCCATGCTGGAATCCAGATAAAGATTTTAGGTATGCATCGAGGCCGACGAGCTGCTCACATTCCTAAACAATGAAAATCTCTGTATTCTAAATGATGGTCAGGTGACAAGAATATCCTCAACTCAAAACGCAAGGGATAGTGCCATAGATTTAGCCATCACATTACGTTCTAGACAACACAGTGGGCAGCGACCACATGCCCATCGCTCTTAACATAGACTTCTCACCGAATAAAAATACTCAAAGTCATAATAAAAATGGAATCTGGGTAGAGCGTCACACGAAAACTGGAGTAATTTTAAGGAAAAGTGCAGACAAGAACTCACAAATATCAAGGAACACGATGTAATCAACAATTTCAACACTATATACTCAAAATAACCAAAATACTCAACGAAACCATACCAAAATACAACAGCAATCAAAACAAGCCCAGCAAAATTGTACCTTGGTGGAATGCCGACTGCACCAAGGCAGCGAAAATTAGAGAAAATAGGAGAAAAGATTATAAAAGAGATACAAATTCTACAATTAAGCTTAAGCTGTGGCTAGGAGAGAAGCGAATAGAATCATAAGACACGCAAAAGCCAAAAATTGGGATTTTTTTTCAGGGATAACCCACAAAACAACCAGCAAAGAATTGTGGGATTTCATGAAAAACATAAGGGGAAAACAAGGTCAAACTAACCATCCATTCATAGTTAATCAACAACTCATCACTGATCCCACTGAAAAGGCGGAAGCCCTAGTAAGTCATTCCCAAACGGTTAGCAGCAACAATGGCTACACCCCTGATTTTATTAAAAAAAAGGAATCGATCTCCATCAAGGTCAACAATTAAATAAATAATGAAACAAATCACACGGAGATTGACTACAATAAACCTTTCTCTCTTATAGAACTTAATGTAGCCTTAGGAACATGCCGAAATGGAGCACCAGGGTATGATGGAATCCATTATGAAATATTAAAACATTTACCAAAAGAATCTAAAGCAAGTATTCTCGATATGTTCAACAATTCATGGAATCAGGGAATAATACCGGAGGCGTGGTCGGAAGCAACAATAATTTCACTACTCAAACCTAATAAACCAGCCAAAGACCCAGGATCATACAGACCAATCTCACTTACCTCCACATTTACAAAATTAATGCAAAAATGATCAAGCAAAGACTATGTTCCTACTTGGAATCGAATAACATCCTATCCGAAAACCAATCTGGATGTAGGTCAAATCACTCCTGTAATGACAATCTAATAAGACTCGAATCGGACATCAAAATAGCACAAGCAAAACGTAAATGCGTCGCAGCAGTATTTTTGGATCTAACTGCTAATTTCGATAAAATGTGGTCCGAAGGAGCAATAAGCACATTGATGAAATATGGAATCAAAGGTAATATGTTGAAATGGCTCTCGGCATTCCTAAGAGCAAGAAAAATTAAAGTAAAATGTGATGGCAAAACACCATCTACCCATACAACAGAAAATGGTTGCCCTCAAGGCAGTGTCTTATCAACAATCCTATTTACCCTGTTTATGAATACACTTAATGACGTAATTAGCAAGCACAATAGAAAAAGCAAATACCTTAAATCAGCTCAGTCAGTTGAAATATCTCAATTTGTGGATAACAACGCGTTCTGGGTTACTAGCAACATCCCTAAACAAGAGGTCCAGTAAATACAGAAAATGCTATTTGACATTGTAAAATGGGCCCTTAACTTTGGCTTCTTAATTAATCCGAACAAAACTGAGACAGTCATATTAGGACATGGAAACTCTATACTAGACGATATACCAAAATTGACTTTATGCAACAAAATTCTCGAATATAGCAACAATATAACCTTCCTGGGACTTATTTTTGACAAACACTTAACGTGGAAGAATAACATCAATACATTAATCGGAAAATGCGAGAAAGACCTCAATGTGATAAGATCCATCAAAGGTAAAAACTGGGGAGCAAATAAGAAATGTCTAGCCACACTATAGGGCACTAATAAAGCCAAAAATACAATATGGGATGGTAGCGTATGGCTCTGCACACAAAACATACCTCAATAAATTACAAATTCTTCAGAACAAAGTTATAAAAGTAATAATAGGTGTCCCAAACTTCGCCCGCACAGAAGAAATTCATGCAGAAATTGTAGAATTAACAATAAGAGATCAAATAAACATATGTAGTCTAAAATACTGGGTGTCATACACTATCAGCGAACAAAGAAACGTACCCACGCTTAGGCGCATGATTATAAAGGGTCAACAAACCATACACACAAAAAATAAAACCTTTGCTTGACGAAATAGGCCTGGCTGTAGACCAATTATCACCTCCAGTCAACTCAAACTTGGAGAGTATAACCCCCGTCAATATAGACACCAATTTATTCAAGACAATTAGTAAAAAAGACGACCCTACCATAATTAAACCAATAACAGAGAACTTCATCCAATCATCATCAGCAAACATATGCATATACACTGATGGCAGTAAGGATCCAATTAAAAGCACAGCAGGCGCAGGAATTAGCATCTACCAAAACAACAGGCCAATTAAGCAATGCAAAATCAAGTTAGATGGAAGACATTCCATATTTACCTATGAACTTTTTGCCATCAAAGTGGCGCTGTCATGGGTAAATATTAGTAAACTAACTAATCAAAACATAGATCTGTACACAGACTCACTAAGCGCACTGCAAGCGTTACAGGCCGTAGACAATAAAAACAGACCAGCCTTAATTAGGGATATCTACAGAACAAACACAATAATAGGGCAACAATACAATACCAGTGTCACCTTAAAATGGATACCTAGCCATGTGGGAATAACAGGCAATGAAGCCGCTGACCAACTAGCGAAAGAGGGTTCAATGACTGGATTGCCCAAAAAGCTGGGTATTAGTGTAAAGGAAGCATACAATATTATGAAAAATCATTATAAACACAAAGCAGAAGAAAGGTTCAAAGAATACAAAAAATCAAACAATTACACATATGGTGACAGAAACACGAACATAAAGATACATCATAACAATATTTACTATGATAAAATATACACCAGATTACGCTTAGGAGCCAGCTTCCTTGGAGCGGAAAACAGATATAAACCAAGAAATTGTCAGCACTGCAACCAAGCCGAAACGTTCCACCACATAATAATCATTTGCGGGCACCACACAATGGCACGAAGAAAATTCAAAAAAACAATGCTATAAGAACTAGGGTTAACGAACATTAACACTAATACTATACCTTTCCCTCCAAACTCACTAGCAGACAGAATAAAGAAAGCAATGTTTGATTACCTGGAAGAAATTGATTACATCAGCGTAATTTAAGCAGAAACAGTAGGTTCTAGTAGGAAAGAATCTATTAAACTAATAGGTGGAGGGTAGCTGAATAAACGGCGGACTCCTAAAGACCCCGTAAAACCAAAGGCACCCAACGAAACCACCTAACAAAACAAATAGAACCCGCCCATGGCACCATATAATATTGTAATAAAAGAATAGAATAAGGGTCGCTGAATCAACGGTGGCCCCTTAAGGGCACTGTATAAACAAAGGCACCCACTACTTGAACTAAAGAATATATTAATAGAAGAATAGGCTAAGGGTCGCTGAATAAACTGTGGCCCCTTAAAGGCCCCGTAAAAACAAAGGCAGCCACTACTTGAGCTAAAGAATATGGCAATAGAAGAATAGGCTAAGGGTCACTGAATAAACGGTGGCCCCTTAAGGGCCCCGTAAAAACAAAGGCACCCACTTAATAACAGTATGGACTCTCAGCCAAAGTCGGTCAATGGCGGAGGCGCATGCGCACCGACAGCAAAAAGTAGGGGACAAAAGGCATAAAAAATGTAAATATAATAGAAAACCACATTCCCCCCTCCCCTGCACAATCTTGTTATTGCACTTACACTATCAGTGGAAAAAAATAAAAAATAAAAAAATTCCACTGAATGTATATACAATTAACTGTATTAAATAAACCCATGCACTTTTTTTTCAGCTCAGAGTAAAGCGTTCATATAATGTAAAAATTCCCTTTCTGTATACATGAACGTTTTACTCTCTTTCCTGCCATAGCCGAGGACTTTCTCCTAGTATGTACAAAAATGTACAATAAGGAGAATGGTTTAGGGGCGGTCGGGCCTCGGTCGTCCAGACATGATTACTCGGGTAAACAGGCACAAGATCCCCAAGCACTTAAACATCTACCCCCACAACCACTGACAAAAAAAGGAAATGGATATGGGTGGACCCCTTCCAATAAGAATTTTGTTTCAATAAGTTGGAAGATGTCGACCTAGTAACCAAGCCTTATAGAGACCAAACCAATAGAAATAAACACCCCACATTAGGGCAAAAGAGGGGTCCTATGCCGTATAACCATATGGTGATATTAGGGCAAAAAGTTAGGCAGTGAAATTCACATACTCAATCACTAACCTTATATTTGGACAAAAATACAAAAAACATCCATCCATTCTAAGCTTCTAAACTATGTAAGTAGGTAACCGAAATTGGATACCTGATAGGAGCCCACTATTCGGCACATTGGTCACCAATCTTTAAGTCATGCCAGGGCAGCATGACGGGGTCACGATATGTGCTGACCCTTAAATAATCCAGTTATCAGTCAGTCAGCCAGCCACCAATGTCTACTTGTCTACCTTAACATGTGCTATGTATGTAAAACATGTATCAGTTACCGAACACTAATGCTCACATAAACATTAGAGTATTGTAACAGAGTGGCATTTTAGCATTTTTAATTTAGTGTAATTACTTTCGCTTTTTAACTTAATGCAGTCTGTTAATTTGGTCTTCGCGCCTTTTTATACCACGTGATTTCATTCTGAACCACGCCACAAGTCGTCAACCTAACTGCTTCCTTACTGCAATGTCACAATAAGCGTGAGATAGTCAGTCATAGGACCGATTGTCCTTGACGTACATATGGTAGGAATATATATACAAGAAACGTATAAAAGCAAACTTATGTTGAATCTTTACTCTCCCCAACCCCCAACTAAAGCTACAGTATCGCTTTCCCAACCTTATTTGGTCCAAAATCCTAAAGTTGGGAACAGCTGTCAGTACAACAACTGAATGTCATTTAAAAGGTCAAACACACTTAAGCCAAACCTTTTTAATTGCTTATTACATTTTCTTTCAAGTTTTCTTCCCATTTTACTTGAAATCTTATTTATAGCCCTCAAACTTTCGTGATATAAATATTATATTTTTTAAACAATATACCATTTAAAACGGAAGCAGTTGAACAATGAGCCTATCAATCAATTTGGCGTATACGTCATTATAAACCAAAACAAAAACTACTCCTCGTTATTCAATTTATTTCGCTGGACAAAAGATGTTGTCATTCATGACATTGAAAGTTATATTTTTATGGTAACTAGTTGAATATGGTGAATCCCGGTTTCTTCAATATAGGGAGGCCCAACCAATCAAACTGTTAGCAACCATGATTATTTGAATAATCGTTGTTTAACCACAATGACATGTTCAAACAATAAACACGAATACGTGCTTGCAAATGAATACATAGGTAAATCTATGACACAAGTGATTACTTCTACATTTGTATATGCATTTTAGACCAAATGCGTTGAGAAAACAAGAAGCTACAAATAAAAAAAGGTTGTATTTTGCTTTCCTGTGATAACGAACAGGCGGGCGGTAAAGGACGGACGGACGGGACTGGACGAGACGGATAGACAGACAGAGAATGTTCACTTAAGTCTCACAATGTTACAATAAAAACGCAAAACACTTGTATTTAAAACACATCAAACACAAAGAGAACGTAAATGGTACAAAACCACTAAATGTAGAGTTAAAGTCGGTATCCCACAGTTTTGTCCAAAAAGTTTTTTTTTCTCCAATAACTAAATAAGGCATTAGAACCCGAAAAGGTCTTGCAAAATGCTGTTCATTGATGCCAAAATGAACAGTCAAGGATAAATCCCCAATCGCCATTGCAAACAGGTGTTTTCTATCCGAGCCACGCTGCAGTGATAGCTATTTTTAGACTTAGAAAACCACGTGACCACTTACGTTTATATAGTCATCCGGGTAATCCGCTTTGACGTCAATATGTGTTTTAGCAGAGACCACTATCGCGCTTGTAATAGAGTTGGAAAGACTGGACATTTAGAATGTGTTTTTTTACGCGATCAGTACAGTCTAACAATAAAGTTAGTGTTTAAAATAGTCTTTATAACAACCAATGTATGGCTTTGTGCAAAAAGTATGACCAAATTCCCCAAAGCGGTGGTTAGATATTGGTACGTGTATTTAATACAAGCAAACTGTAGGATACCACCTTCATTAGAGGCTATTTAGTTTATATAATTATATACAGTATACACAGCATCTTCTCACATAACACAAACTTATCTTGTAAAGAAATTGACTTTGAAATATAATATTTTCCTGGGTAGAACCCACAGCTCGCCCGATGTCAACAGGTCATTTGTTAAATGTAATTCGTTTTAAGTAAGTTGATGCTTCAAAAGGTCTTTATGTCGCATTCATATATAACGACAATGCAAGCGTGTATCTACGCTGTAGCTGTTGTGAAAGTGTTTGTCTCCTATTAGTGTATAGTGTATATCCAGCTCTTCCTTGTTAGATATAGTGAATACATGTATACACAGAAGGACAGAAACTCGGAACGATGCAGTGAAAAGCCGATTTCCAAATCATTGAAATAAAGAATCTAATAAGAAACGCAGTTGTTATAAATTCCTATATACGGAATGCTCACTGAATTTGCAAATGGGAAAAGTTTGTTTTGCGGACTTTCTAAACCTGATAAGTACGGGTCCTAATTCGGTCAAAACGTTCTATTATATTTTTATATTTATTTTTATGTGTCTGTAACTTTCAAAATAAATTTGAAAATGAACAATAAGGACCTGAGGGAAAAATACTACATTTGAGAAAAATACCTATTCGTGTAATGTACGGGTGCTTCACATGTGCATTTTCTTGTATAATACAAAAGCACGAACATATTTTGCTGAAAGTGGTGAAGTGTTAACATAACATACCCTCTCTTTAGAAGGGGTTAAGTGTTGTCATAAATTCCCTCTCTACGAAAGTGGTAAAGTGACGTCATAACTCCCCCTCTCTGCGAAAGGCGTAAAGTGATGCTAAACATCCCCTCTATACGAAAGGGGTAAAACGTTGTCATAACATCCCCTCTATACAAAAGGGGTTAAGAAATGGGTAGGGTAAAGTGATGTCATAACATCCCCTCTATTCGAAAGGGGTAAAGTGATGTCATAACATCCCTTCTCTACGAAAGGGGTTAAGTGATGTCATAACATCACCTCTCTACGAAAGAGGTTAAGTGATGTAATAACTTCCCCTCTCTACGAAAGAGGTAAACTGAAATCATAACATCCCCTCTATACCAAAGGGGTTAAGTGATGTTAAAACATGCCCTCTCTACGAAAGGGGTTAAGTGATGTAATAACTTCCCCTCTCTACGAAAGGGGTTAAGTGATGTCATAACATCCCTTGTTGGCTTCCTAGTCCTGTAGGCTTTTCGATGGATGTTTGTATTTTTCTATATTTTGCTAACATAGTTTAGTGTTTACCTGATTAATCTTTATTCACATAAAACTTCTTTGTATTCGGCGCCGTATGACCTGTTATGTGTCGGTGTGCCGTAAAACCCAAATAAATAAAAACACCCCTTCTCTATGAAAGGGGTTAAGTTATGTAATAACTTCCCTCTCTACGAAAGGGGTTAAGCGATGTCATAATATCCCCTCTCTTCGAAAAGGGCAATGTGATGTAATAACTTCCCCTCTATACAATAGGGGTTAAACGATGTCATAACATCCCTCTATACGAAAGGGGTTACGTGTTGTTATAACTTTCCCTCTCTACGAAAGGGGTTAAGTGATGTCATAACTTCCCCTCTCTACGAAAGGGGTTAATCGATGTCATAATATCCCCTCTCTTCGAAAAGGGCAATGTGATGTAATAACTATACAATAGGGGTTAAACGATGTCATAACATCCCTCTATACGAAAGGGTTTAGGTGTTGTTATAACTTTCCCTCTCTACGAAAGGGGTTAAGTGATGTCATAACACCCCCTCTCTACGAAAGGGGATAAGTGATGTAATAACTTCCCCTCTCTTCGAAAGGGATTAAGTGATGTAATAACTTCCACTCTCTACGAAAGAGGTTAAGTGATGTCATAACTTCCCCTCTCTACGACAGTGGTAAAGTGATGTCATAACATCCCCTCTATACGAAAGGGTAAAGTGATGTCATAACATCCCCTCTATATAAAAGGGATTAAGTGTTGTCATACCTTCCCTTCTCTACGAAAGGAGTAAAGTGATATCATCACCCCCTATATACCAAAGGGGTTAAGTGATGTCATAACATGACCTCTCTACAAAAGGGGTTAAGTGATGTAATAACTTCCCCATCCTACGAAAGGTGTTAAGTGATATCATAACATCTCCTCTCTACGAAAGGGGATAAGTGATGTCATAACTTCTCCTCTCTACGACAGGGGTAAAGTGATGTCATAACATCCAATCTATATAAAAGGGGTTAAGTATTATCATTACTTCCCCTCTCTACCAAAGGGTTTTAGTGACGTCATAACATCCCTTGTTGGCTTCCTAGTCCTGTAGGCTTCCGAGGAAACGTGGATGCAGACAAGAGTACAAAATCTGCCCCAGCACTCACTGAGACAGATCTTTGCATCCCACACACTGATTTTAAATAACTTATTAACCGATATATTTTGACTAAGTGGCAAACAAGTTGGGACAGTATTGTTTAAAACACAACACGTAATTAAGCCTAAATTCCGTGCCAATGTCTCTGCTTGCAGAAAAAGTAGACAGGAAGACGTAACTCTTACCCGCTATCGCATTGGACATACTAGATAAACTCATTCATATCTTTTATAAATATATAAGTTCAATCTGTATGTGTTCCTTGCCAGGAACCACTGACAGTCAACCATATTTTATTACAGTGTATCGACACAGACCACATTCGGTCGAAGTATTTTAATGTCAATAACATGTTTAGGATAGTGTCGGATTCTAAACTTGTTTGCTTCTTGAGCGAGGTTGGTGTTCTTAATAAGTTATAAATTTTTAAACTGTTTTTACCAACCCCAAATCGTTATAGATTTTTAAACCGTTTGGTGTGTTCACCTATTTTTGATTGTATTTTGCATTGTTTTGGCCTGATGGATGTTTGTATTTTTCTATATTTTGCTTACATAGTTTAGTGTTTACCTGATTAATCTTTATTCACATAAAACTTCGGCGCCGTATGACCTGTTATGTGTCGGTGTGCAGTAAAACCAAAATAAATAAAAACACCCCTTCTCTATGAAAGGGGTTAAGTTATGTAATAACTTCCCCTCTCTATGAAAGGGGTTAAGCGATGTCATAATATCCCCTCTCTTCGAAAAGGGCAATGTGATGTAATAACTTCCCCTCTATACAATAGGGGTAAAACGATGTCATACCATCGCTCTATACGAAAGGGGTTACGTGTTGTTATAACTTTCCCTCTCTACGAAAGGGGTTAAGTGATGTCATAACATCCCCTCTCTACGAAAGGGGATAAGTGATGTAATAACTTCCCCTCTCTACGAAAGGGATTAAGTGATGTAATAATTTCCCCTCTCTACGAAAGAGGTTAAGTGATGTCATAACTTCCCCTCTATACGAAAGGGTAAAGTGATGTCATAACATCCCCTCTACATAAAAGGGGTTAAGTGTTGTCATACCTTCCCCTCTCTACGAAAGGGGTAAAGTGATATCATAACATCTCCTCTCTACGAAAGGGGATAAGTGATGTAATAACTTCCCCTCTCTTCGAAAGAGGTTAAGTGATGTCATAACTTCTCCTCTCTACGACAGGGGTAAAGTGATGTCATAACATCCAATCTATATAAAAGGGGTTTAGTATTATCATTACTTCCGGTCTCTACCAAAGGGGTTTAGTGACGTAATAACATCCGCTATTTACTTCCTAGTCCTGTAGGCTTCCGAGGAAACGAGGATGCAGACAAGAGTACAAAATCTGCCCCAGCACTCACTGAGACAGATCTTTGCATCCCACACACTGATTTTAAATCACTTATTAACCGATATATTTTAACCAAGTAGCAAACAAGTTGGGACAGTATTGTTTGTAACAAATTACACGTAATTAAACCTAACGTCCGTGCCAATGTCTCTGCTTGCAGAGAAAGTAGACAGGAAGACGTAGCTCTTACCCGCTGTCGCATTGGACATACTAGATTAACTCATTCATATCTTTTAAAAAAGAGAAGTTCAACCTGTATGTGTTCCTTGCCAGGAACCACTGACAGTCAACCATATTTTATTACAGTGTATCGACACAGACCACATTCGGTCGAAGTATGTTAATATCAAAACGAACTGTTTAGGATAGTGTCGGATTCTAAACTTGTTTGCTTCTTGAGCGAGATTGGTGATCGTAATAAGTTATAATTTTTTTAAACTGTTTTTTTTTTTTACCAGCCGTTATACATTTTTAAACCGTTTGGTGTGTTCACCTATTTTTGATTTTAGTTTGCATTGTTGTGGCCTGATAGATGTTAGATTTTTTTTTATATATTTTGCTAGCATAGTTTAGTCTTTACCTGATTATTCTTTATTCAAATTAATCTCTCTACGAAAGGGGCAAGGTGACGTAATAACTTCCCCTCTATACAATAGGGGTTAAACGATGTCATAACATCCCCTCTATACGAAAGGCTTTAAGTGTTATCATAACTTCCCCTCTCTACGAAAGGGGTTAAGCGATGTCATAACATCCCCTCTCTACGAAAGCGGTTAAGGTATGTAATAAATTCCCCTCTCTACGAAAGGGGTTAAGCGATGTCATTACTTCCCTTTTCTACGAAAGCGGTTAAGTGTTGTCATAACTTCCCCTCTCTACGAAAGAGGAAAAGTGATGTCATAACATCCCTCTTTGCGAAAGTTCTAAGTGATGTCATAAGATCCCGTCTCTATGACAGGGGTTAAGTGATGCCATAACATCCCCTCTCTACGAAAGCGGTTAAGTGTTGTCATAACTTGCCCTCTCTACGAAAGGGGTTGAGTGATGCCATAACATCCCCCTTTCTACGAATGGGCTTAAGTGATGTCATAACATCCCTTCTCTACGAAAGCGGTTAAGTGTTGTCATAACTTGCCCTCTATACGAAAGGGGTTGAGTGATGCCATAACATCCCCCTTTCTACGAATGGGCTTAAGTGATGTCATAACTTCCCCTCTATACGTAATGGGTTAAGTGATGGCATACACGTAGCTTCCCCTCACTTCTTTAGGGGTTACATATAAGTGATGACATATACACCCCCTCTCTTAGAAGAGTCGTCATTTATGATATTATCTATATCAACACATTGCAGAAATTTTACAAGAGTTATCTAAAATTTGCCTTTATCTAAAACATGTAACAGCATCTTGCCCTAGTTCTGTAGATTTTATGCAAAACTTCTGCATAAATTTACACTTTATTTAAAGTACAGGCTGTTTAATAAAGTTACTGCAACTGTTACACAATACAATAGTGAAAAATATTGCTTTACATATTTGTATTTTTAAATCTATAAATAAACACGAAGGGGATTTCAGCTCGAAATAGATATCGACATCAGAGCTGATTACCCGGATGATCATGTTATTTCAAAAGTGAGTGCTCACGAGGTTGTCTTAGTTTAAAAATAGCTAGCTGTGCAGCGTGGCTCAGACAGGATATACATTTTTGTAATGAGACGTGGCATGTAATGCTTTATTTTTTAAGTGGATGTAGGCACCTATAAATGGATATCGCAAGATTTGATCAGGTAGCAATTATTTAAGTAGTTGCATGAAAGAAAAAAAATATCGTAAGTCTTATACCACCTTTAAGGCTAATTCCCAAAGGAACCTCTTTCCTAACAGACTTACAGCCGTAATAAAGCATACTATTTTTTTAAAATATTTGCTTAAAGTCATGTGCCTTTTTGGAATCACATTTACCATTTAAATACATATTCTAATAAGGAGCAACATAAAGAATTTGTTTTCGTTAAATATGAAACAGGTGAGATAGAAACTTAAAGAGAGAGAGAAAGCAAAGAAAAATGTTAAGCCTTGGTGGAATTCGAACCGATAACCGTCATTGTCAAACCAGATGTGGGGTATTATATAAATAAATACTAATATTGAGGTCGATTTGTAGTTTTGCGGGTTGTGTGATATCGATCTCACACTTACTTGTTATATTATATACCCTTTGAATTTGAAGCAATTTGATCATATTGACCTCAACTAAAGATATTCTCGCATGCTTACCATGTTTGTTTACAATGAGAATGAAAAATTAGAATAGCAAATGTCAATATTAATTCCCTGAGTAGTTACCACTTTTTTCGGACTCTCGCGCGCGAAGCTGTCGACCAATCAAAATGCGTAAAATTCATAAGGTATGTGATATTTAAGTATTTTTACAGATAATCTTGAATAGGACTTAAACAACAGTTTAACCAGAATCTATAATTGAATTGAATAACTTAAGTTCTAATGGAATAGAAACATAAGTAAAAACAACGTAATAGGTGTTAATATGTATAATAATTTAATAAATTACTGAATATATAGTAAATTACTGAAAAAATGGAGTATAACCAAAATCATGCGTCATAGAGATATAATTTTTACATGTAAAGCATATTATTAGGTATCTTACAAAAAGGTGTTACAAGAATAATTGTTTTCAGTCACTATATGGAAATGGGACCTTAGATATTGTGAATCAAAAAAGACAAAAAGTATTTGTACATGTTTACAAACTTACACAACGAAAACTAAATACATACACTTACACAAAGAAAACTCAATAAATTATATTCTGGAGATCTCATTGGCATTGTGCACTATCGTCAGTTGTTTACCAAAAGAGGATCATTCTCCAGTGGCAAGGGATTGGTGCGCTCCGGAAGTGCGTTGAACAGGCGGTCCCAGGCACCGTCGATCTTCCAGTGGATGACATTGTGGGTTCTGATGTACACCTTTAGCTCATCGTCCAAGAGATTCGGGTTTAAATCTTCTAGCAGAACTACGATAAGTTGGACATCTCCCTCCCCAAAGAAACGGTAATGGCTTCTCCGGAACTCCTCCATGCACCAATGGCTCGCCAGGTATCTGTTCGACAGAAAGATAATTGTTATGCCACTGGATTCAATGGCATTGTATATGTTCTTAGCTATTGTATCGCCTGCAGTGTAATATTCATCCGAGTACACATTGTACGGCGGGTCAACAGCTTTTAGATCGCAGATGATTGGGAGTACAATAGTGTCATCAGCTGAACTATGAGATATGAACATATTGTTTTGGCGGGATTTCTTTGGCTGTTTTCTCCTCTTATACAAGTTTAGCTTCCTGAAGAAAAAACTTACGAACAAGAGCCGCTTATTCCAGATAAGTATCACTGCAATGATGAGAAGAACGAGAGAACTCCCAACGATTATCAATATTTCGTAGAGAGTCAAATGATAGACGCATTGAAACTGAGAATCCGGAACATCACGCAAAACCTTTCCACTCGGGATACCACTCCCACATATGATTTTATCTGCATGTTGAAGGATCTTAGAAACGTTTTCTGACAAAATCCAGTGTTTTAGCCACAGCGAATGACAATCACATATGAATGGATTCCCGTATAATGTGAGAGACCGTATATTGTCAGTGCGTAAATATTTGATACTTCTGGGAAGCCTTGAAATAAAGTTGTTGTGCAAGCCTATTATTTTTATGTGTGCTAGTTGGGGTATAAGTCCTTCCTCAACCAGCAGTACGCCACTTCCGGACACGTCCAGAACTTTCATTGAAGCATCCAAGTAATACCGAGGGGAAAGCTCCGTTAATCGGTCACTGTGAAGGTTGAGTTCCAAGATTTGGGATTTTGGAATATGTATCGGTAGGAAATTGACACTGTAGTCGTTATTACAGTTGATCACAGTGAGGTTAAGAGCTACAGTATGATAACATTCGCATCCTTTCGGACAGTTTGTAGTCACTGAACAGTTGAAATCTTTTTGCGGAACTTTTCGAATTAATCTTCCTCGAAGCTCACCTGGAGTGTAACACGTCACACCGAATAATGGATTGTCAGGGTCCATACCGACAAACTCTTCTAAAAGCTTTGCTATTGGATACATGTTACAGTCACACACAAAAGGATTAAACCGGAAGGCAAAACCACAGTTCCATAATCTATATAATTGAGCTGTATTAGTCACATTGACAAGATGTAGCAACTGTGTTACGTTAAGAGACGTAAATTTGTTATGTAGAAAAGAAACAAAATAACTTTTTTGAGGGTTCATATCCAAAATTGTAAAATTTACTGAGTTTGTGAAACGTGACATTGCATTCCAAGAAAGATTTAACACAAGCTTGTTAGTTTCCAAGTTAATTAAACTAAAATCAAATTCTGTTAAGTCATTGAAAATAAGTGTCACTGTATTGAGCTTTTTCAATCTATCTTTTTTGAACGTACCGTTTTCTATAGTATGCAGTGAGTTGTTCCGTAATGAAATATGCTGCAGCGAACCAAAACAATCAAGACTTCCATTGCGTAACGTTTGAATGTTATTAAAGTCTAAAACTAACCACGAAATCTGCTTACACACCTCTTTCACAGCCTGGAAATCTACCTCTGTCAAACTATTATAACTGAAGTCAACATACACAAGAGATTTCAGGATGTTAAGCTCGACTGGAATCCGAGTCAGGCGGCTGTTGCCGAAAAGAAGATGCGTTGCATTTTGATAGGTATGAAAACAGGTCTGGTAGAATTCGGATGAAGCATTTATACATTGCACGGTTAGAGTGGCTGTGCTGGAGTCATAGTTACACAAGCAGTCGTTCGATCTGTCCCGATCTAGTTCATATATTGCCATTAGCAAGTTGCAGGATAAAAGCAACAGACTTACACACCACATAAACAACATCGTTCATTTATAGTAATCGTTTATTTGTAAATCATCACTCACTGTCCAAGTGGGGAGAACTGTATCATCTGAAAAAAGTGCCATAAAGTTAACATGATATGTCACAATAAGCAAACAACAAATTATTTGATTAAACAAGAGAGTACGCCATTTTGCTTTAAGCAAATAAATGTGATAATAAATCATTGTTTATGGAACTTAAGGAATGCTCTCTGACAATAATGTTTGACATATGTCACATTTTTGTTGTTGTCTATTTGATGAAATAGTCGTATCTGTGTGCTAGTTTGGTAGATTACCATGTCGTTTCAGCTATGCTGTTCAGCCATATTTTAGATTTTAAGATAGAACTACGCGCCGAATCAGATCATTTACCACTTCGTCCTACATTATCGTTTAATATACGAACACCAAAAGCATCGGACGCGAATAATGTTGAGGCACATTTCAGTCCAATTAGCAATGAAAAGTTTAAATGAAATGGAAAGAGAGTAAAGCAAGAGGTTTTCTAGCGATGTTTTAACAAATGCACGATAACCTTAAAACTGAAATAGTGGAGATGATTTATTATAATATCAATACCGCAAATGAGAATTTGTTGTCAATTTATAAAACAGCGGCGTTGAAAATGAAAGTGCACACAAAAACGAAGCAAAACCGTTCTAACGACCAACCTTGGTGGGAAAAAGAATATGACAGAGTTAAGAACTCTGCATCTCTGAATACGCTGCGCTGCGGCGTTTCAGATGGATTAGTAATGAAACAGACCGGCGTGTATATATTATAGAAAATTCAAGCTTTAAAAAGTTATGCAACATTAAGAAACTCGCTTACTGTGACGAAATGAAATCTAAATAAGTGCTTGCGCTAACCCTAACCCGTGTTGGAACATTTCCAGCAGTTATCGCGACCGCGTAAAGTTGAGTTTCATATTTCCAGTGAAGATTAGATGACTCATTTCAAACTAGTTTATGTAAATCAAACATGCTTGAAATAGAATTTATGTCTAACCAGTCTATTTCAGAGTATGGCGACGTGCTTGATTGCCCAATTAGATCACTTAGTATACGGAAATTTAAATGCGGAAAATCAACTGGGAGGGACGGTAAAGGAGCTATTCGAATACAGTGGAATATATTACGCCTTTGTTAGTTCATCTGTTTAATCACGTGCTAAATACTAGAGACTTCCATAATAATTGGACCGAAAGTACCATAGTACCTGTTCATAAGTCTCGATCTAGGTCAGAATCCCAAAAATTATTTCATGCATTTTTTTAATAAACGTTATGTATGAAATATTTTCAAATATTATTTATAAGCGACTATGTAATTGGTCTGAGATTTTTCTTAAAATTGATGAGTCTCCATGTAATAAAATCTGTAATCTTCAGAGTATTATGCAGAAGTATATTACACGGCTCGGTGGAAGGATTTGCGTTGTAAATGTAGACTTTAAACGTGCATTTGATGGTCTTGTACATTCGAAATTATTAAAAGTATTAGACACGTTAGGAATCCGAGGCAAAAATGTATTTTATGCTTAAATCTATGTTTGAAAAACTATTTATTAATGTGCGCTAACTGACTTTTCTTCTACATATCAATTATATCAAGAAGAAATGTCTCGAGGCTCTTAACTTGCTTAAATATTTATCCCATACAGACTAGGGAGCCGAAAGGAAAACATTGTTACTTCTGTACCGTTCCCTAATTCGGTCTAAATTTGATTACGGAAGCATTGTCTATGGTTCTGAAAGGAGGTCCTATCTCCCGATGCTGGACGTCGTTCACAACCAGGGACTTCGTCTAGCTCTAGAAGCGTTCAGGACCTCACCAGTGCAGAGCCTTTACGTTGAAGCCAAAGAACCATCATTATACTTGCGTCGCGAGAAACTTTCTTTGCAGTATATAATTAAACTCATGTCTAACCCTGATAACCCAATGTTTAATTGTGTTTTCAACCCTAAACACGAAGAGCTTTATGATCGATCACCTAAAGTCATCAGATCTCTTGGTTTAAGGCTTAAAGGTAGCATAAACACATCAGGTATTAAACTCGATAGCATTTCTGAAAACCGCACATTGAACATATATATACCGATGGTTTAGACTCGGCCTCCGTAAGTAATAGCGACAGCATTAAACAAAGACTTCCTAACAACTCATCTATCTTCACCGCTGAAATCCAGGCTGTAAATTAAAGCCTTGATTTCATTTCTGATTTTTTCGGTGGAAAAAATGTTATATTTTCAGACTCATTATCTGTATTGCAGAGCATAAAGTCATTGAATTTTTAAAATCCACATGTTCGCTCTGTTCTTGTCAAACTTCAAAGTTTATAGGACACTAACGAAATCTCCTTCTGTTGGCTTCCTAGTCATATAGGCATCCGAGGAAACGAAGATGCAGACAGGGATGCAAAATCTGCCTCAGTCCTCACTGAGACAGATCTTTGCATCCCACACACTGATTTTAAATCCCTTATCAACCAATATATTTTAACCAATTGGCAAACAAGTTGGGACAATTTTGTTTGTAACAAATTACACTATAAATTACATTATAAGCCTAAAGTCGGTCCTCATATCTCTGCTTGCAGAGAAGTTCGACGTGAAGACAAGAGTTACTAGATTAACTCATTCATATCTTTTAAAAAAGAGAAGTTCAACCTGTATGTGATCCTTGCCAGGAACCACTGACAGTCAACCATATTTTATTACAGTGTATCGACACAGACCACATTCGGTCGAAGTATTTTAATGTCAATAACATGTACGAACTATGTAGGACAGTGTCGGATTCTAAACTTGTTTGCTTCTTGAACGAGATTAGTATACGAAATAAGTTATAAATTTTTTAAACTGTTTATTTACCAACCGTTATACATTTTTAAATCCTTTAATATATTGACCTGTTTTCAATTATAATTTACTTTTTTTAACTTGATTTTTTTCTATATTTTACTTACATAGTTTAGTTTAAACTTAGTATGCTCCATTCACTTTAAACTTTGTATTCGGCGCCGTATGACCTGTTAAATGTCGGTGTGCCGTAAAACCCAAATAAATAAATAAAATAAATAATGTGCGCGTCTCTAATAACATGGAAACTAATTATACAAATAAACCATCTTGATTTGTTACAAATCCATTTAGGTGTACAGCAGGTACAAGATAGGTGAATTTGAGTAGCACAATTATCTTTTTTTATATATAAATGAGTTATCGAAAATTCTTAAATCTAACTGCCAAAATTGAATGTTTATTACGGATAAAATCCCTGATATGGTATGTATGATGTATGCAGATGATGTAGTAATATGTGCAGAAACTACATGTCGCAGAATTAAAACTCAAGTTAGCTTTGTTTATTTTAATAGGGTGTCACATTGTGTGATTGTGTGTGTAGTGTGAGTCTGACGGGGATTTGTTGCTGTGAGTGTAAGAATGAACGTTTATCAAAACAAATTAGTGGGGCAAAGAGGGGTCAGATCTTGAAATTGGAGTGTCTTCTTTGTGTCTGTGTATGTGTGTGAGAGAGAGAGAGAGAGAGAGAGAGAGAGAGAGAGAGAGAGAGGACCACATCGCTGGTCAGTGGAAAGTGAAAATATAAAAAGTGTAAGAGTTTTGATGAAATAGTCACATCGGGACTAAATAAGCAAACATATAGAATAGGGATAAGAAGTCACATTGACACAAGTGTATAATTCCTTTGATTGTGGCCACCTTGCTGGTCAAAAGATAGAAAAGTGTCCATCGTGAAAAGGACGACAAGCTTAATGAAAGGGTCACATTGTGACAAAAATGTTGGACATTAGAAAGTAGATCCTTAATAGATCAAGCCTGAGGATATAGAAGGATGTAGGTAGATCCATAATAGATCCAGCCTGGGGATACATAAAGGGTGTAAGTAGATCCATAATAGATCCAGCCTGGGGATACAGAAGGATGTAAGTAGATCCATAATAGACCCAGCCTGGGGATACAGAAGGATGTAAGTAGATCCATAATAGACCCAGCCTGGGGATACAGAAGGGGATAAGTAGATCCATTATAGATCCAGCCTGGGGATACAGAAGGGAATAAGTAGATCCATTATAGATCCAGCCTGGGGATACAGAAGGGTGTAAGTAGATCCATAATAGACCCAGCCTGGGGATACAGAAGGGGATAAGTAGATCCATTATAGATCCAGCCTGGGGATAAAGAAGGATGTAAGTAGATCCATAATAGATCCAGCCTGTGGATACAGAAGGATGTAAGTAGATCCATAATAGACCCAGCCTGGGGATACAGAAGGGGATAAGTAGATCCATTATAGATCCAGCCTGGGATACAGAAGGGAATAAGTAGATCCATAATATATCCAGCCTGGGGATACAGAAGGGTATACGTAGATCCATAATAGATTCAGCCTGACAGAAGATGATAAGTAGATCTAGCCTGGGGATACAGAAGGATGTAAGTAGATCCATTACATATTTAGCCGGGGGATACAGAAAAGGGTGTAAGTAGATCCATAATAGATCCAGCCTGGGGAAGGCAGAATGGGATAAGTAGCTCCATAATATATTCAGTCTAGGAAGGCAGACGGGGCTAAGTAGATCTATTATAGATCCAGCCTGGGAAGACAGAAGGGAGTAAGTAGATCCATAGTAGATTCATCTTGGGAAGACAGAGCCAAAGATTAAGTCCAGAATACCTACATTTAAATAAGTACAACTTTAAAGCAGAGGTAATCAATGCAAGAGGGAAGAAGACAAGTGTATGCTTTAGATTTATTGGATTTATCACCTGTTCAATTGATAGTAATAACAGCCATAAGCATTAATGCGAACATCATATTTTAAAGAAACTCTTTGGAACTGTTAAATATATTTCTTTATTTTCAACGCTGGAACAGGAAACTTTTAACTATAAATGTTTACTGCAATTTTAAACAACTTTTTCGACTACAGTTGAAACGAATAGTGCAAGTTTAATTTAAACTAGAATTTTCTGTAAAAATAACTTAAATGTATACATTTGTGTATTGATTCTTTTCTTGTATTACTAGATCCAACTTTTTCTCTGATTTGACTTATTAATAAAAACTCTTGTAAACCACAAAGCTATATTAGTGACATTTGCGTAACCCTTTTTTAAAATTAATTGGCATCGCTCCTCTGGAAGCGATAAAAACAGAGTTCTGCAATTTGTTGAAATGCTACACTCTGTAACACTACACTTAACCAGCATTCTGATTTTTGTGAAAGTTACGAAATGTCTATTAATCAAACGAAGACAGACATTACAGTGTTTAGAAACAGTGGAGGATTGCGTAACTATGAGACATGGTGTTACAGAGGGTGTCCAGTAAATGTCACATCCGAATACAAATATATGGGAATAATATTTACACCGGATTTAACATGGACAAAAGCCCAAACAAAACATGCTTTAAAAGCTAGAAAATCGATTGTAGCCATAAAAAGATTCCAAAAAGCATTTGGTTATTTGAATGTTGAAGAGTACTTCAAACTGTTGGACTCAATGGTTAAACCGATTTTAGTTTACGGATCCGAAATTTTGGGAATGTACTCAATTTTGCAAGTCAATATTCGGATTAGGAATTAAATCAACTGACAATATGGCACAAGGTGAATGTGGTCGTTTTCATCTTGTTACCAAGTCTTTACTTTAAATGTATCAAATATTGGTGCAAACTATTATATTTGCCAGATGATAGAACTCCTAAAAACTGTTATATTATGTTAAAAAACTAGATGATTTAGGTAGACGTAATTGGTTTACTAATGTTAAGGATTTACCTTTTAAATATGCATTTGGACATGCATAGATAGATATGAATTTATGGGACGTGAATTTGTTTATTTCTATTTTTAAACAACGATTACATGATACTGCTTTATCTTTTAGTTGAAACAAAGGCAGTATAGATAGAAAGATTTTTATAAATATAATGGCATAAAATAATGAATTAGTATTAAAACAATTATGTTATTTTGTTTACGCAATTATGCAAGATGAAGATAAATATAATGACATAAACATAACTCTTGTTATGTATAACTGTATAATTATTCAAATTGTATCATGGGCTTAGGGCCCTTATGTAGAAGTAAAAATTATGTTCTGTTCTGTCTATGCATTTGAGATGCCTAGTGTTTCAGAACTCGCTTCCTGTAAGGCAAATGCTTAGTTAAAGCTTCCCTTTAGTTTTGTATTGTTTGTTGGGTTTATCGTCCCACCAACAATATTTCAGTTATCTAGAGACGGTGTCAACTTGAAGCAGATATAGTGCTGCCTTCACTGTGTATAGCATGCCGTGAACACCTGGCATGATACCACACCGAGTCACATTATCCTGGCACCAGTCTAACCAGTGGTGGAACTACCCTTATATTTGCTTGAGCGTTAGCAAGGGAGCTATACCATTACCATTTTAACGACTTGGTATGTCGCGGCCGTGGATCGAACCTGGGGCCTCCCGTACCTGGAGACGACGCTCAACCGATTGCGCTACCATGTTTTTGTTGCTTTTATTTATAAATAATAACATCTTACCCAAACCAAACAAGCAGGTCTTCTTAGGTCCTTGATAGTACATCAAATCGAAAACCTATTTTAGAAATAAACTATATTTTTATTATCAAAATAAGAACAGTATTTTAAGAAACTGTGTTAAACACCAGATGAGAACATGTACAACATTATTAATTAACAGAACAACTCATTTAGTATATATACAGGTCCTGTTTTAATAGATAAATCATCATCCAAATTAACCACCCCTAACATATTCTTAATACAAAGTAATTTACCCTTTAATACTTAAGAAAATTTTCCGAATGGTCTATGCTTGTCTTTGTTGGTTATTTTTGGTCAATACAATGTTAATTCGTACCGATTTTGTATCGTATATATGCTCACTTACTTTGTATGCACTGATCCAAGTATGTAATTTAGGGCGCTAAGTTAAGTTGTTATTACTGGTCATTAAATGTAGACATATTTAAACCATATAAAATGTATCCATCTGTTATCCACAGCACATAAATTTCTGTCCGAAACAAATTAAACTAGGTATCTATATGTTCATGTTCGGAAAATTTAAAATACCACTGTGTGACCAAGGTCACATGAGTGTCTGGGAATTAAATATAGACGGGCAAAGCTCAACTACAGTACAACATGCGTGAGAATTAGCTTGTGTACCAATCGCGAACTGCTAGCCCATTTTTGTAGTAAGTGAGCAGGCACTAAAATACATAGTAACCATAAAAAGTACAACCAAATAGCTTAAATGCAAGCAAAACTTGAATGTCGATTTTAATTGTGATTTCTGTTACAGTTTTTTTAAGTTTAAGTGGTAGTTATTGTAGAAATAAAAGAAACCAAACACCATAATAAATATAAAACAATGTTGTCATTTTACTGCTGAAATAGCATGAACATAACCGTTACAAAATACGATCGCTTCTCAAAGATGTGACGTCACCCTAAAAATATTTCCAAAACCAGTAATAAATATAAAGGTCGTTGTTCTCGGTGACCCAATCATTAACTTTCTAGGACAACGAATTCAGTATAAAACAAATTCCAAATGATAAGTTTATGGCACAGAAAATTGGCCGCAACAATAAATTAAGTAATTGACAATAAAAATATATGTCAAAGTCCTATGAGCATTGCAACATATACCAACATTTAAAAAGGCACAGGACGAAGGTATTTACATGCCAGCCGAATGTAAAAGTGAGATCAAATCTGTGATGAGCCATTTAACAAAAAGAGCAAACCCGACAGTTACCACCTTGTAACGGTGAGTCGACAATACGGACCGACTGAGGTGCTTAAACCGGTTTGAAAGAGCTCTGACCACGCACTTCTTGAAGAGTTTCTCAAATACTAGCAATGAAAAGAAAACCGTTCTATTTGAACAATAAATGTCCAAGCGCTGACGTTTTCTTTGATAAGATATTACGAAAGCAGTAACGTCATTGGAGAATATATTCACATGGTATTCAGAAGAGAGAGAAGTATTATTTCTATCGGAAAAACTACACAAAATTGTTGATTGTAAATGAAACATAACTTCCTCGCAGCGATGCCACCCACGACAGTTATATACATGACCTTATAAACTAGATGACGAAATGGGTGATAATGATAAAAACCTGTTTGAGTATAGCAATTATTTTAGTATGGACAAGTTAGGTTATATATTACTTGTAAAACTGAAATAACCGGATAACTTTTGTATCAATAAGTTTGCTAAAAACTAGTTTTCGCTATATCCATGCCAAATATAGCTTCTTTAAATTGTTATCGTCCATATATTCTAGTACATGTTGGTTGGGTTTATCGTCCCACCAACAGTATTTCAGTTATTTGGAGACGGTGTCCACTTGAAGCAGATATAGTGCTACCTTCACTGTGTATAGCATGCCGTAAACACCTGATATGAAACCACACCGAGTCACATTATCCTGACACCGGGCCAACCAGTCGTGGAACAACCCTTATATTTGCTTGAGCGTTAGGAAGGGAACTATACCCCTACCCTTTTGACGTCTTTGGTATGTCGCGGCCGGGGATCGAACCTTGGGCCACCCGTATCAGAGGCCTAGTAAAAGTATATATCATGTCATGCAGTAGTTTTAAACATTTTTATCATTATTATTTTAACTGTCAACCACGATATCAAAAACATTTACGGATTTATCGCATATTGAGATATCATTTGCGGGAAGTTAAGCTTTGTTCAACAACAATGACTGTCGCATTAAATATCAACTCTGACCTCTTGTCACAGCGCAAACATGTTATCCTTCCACCTTCCAGAGACTGTGCTGTTTTCATGTTAGAAGAAAGAAGTTGCTTATGGGAGAAACCTGAATTTGGCAATCATAAATCTTTCCAATACCTAATATATATCGTTATCGGGTCGATCCAGACGCACTATTTTAAACGTAGCGTGTACCTTGCGCTTTTTTCTATGCTTTATTCACATTCAATAAGCTTTGTATCCAGTCTACTTGAAATTTTGAAAAAATCTACCATAAATTGCCCGCG
Source organism: Sinonovacula constricta (assembly GCA_007844125.1). Taxonomy (NCBI): domain Eukaryota; kingdom Metazoa; phylum Mollusca; class Bivalvia; order Cardiida; family Solecurtidae; genus Sinonovacula; species Sinonovacula constricta. Next base: position 63,891,527 of record CM017555.1, on the reverse strand, counting down.
CAATGTAACAATATTTCTTTATGTTGTATAAAACCTAAATCAAACAAAATTTGTGACAAGGTGTGTAAATCGTTCTTCAATAAATTTAACAACCAATCCGTTACGATAAATATACTTAAAATTAGAATTGCTTAGAGCGTAAAGCCTTCTATCAGTTTTTTTAATAAAATGTGCTGTGAATTGTCAGCTTGCAATGAATAATTGTTTAAGAATTACCAGCTTATATCTCGAATTATAAGAATACTCACATTTAACATCGAGAATCCTTACCGCCACCATGAATCTTCACATGCGACAACGCACGCCCTGTTCAAACATCGGAACAATGACTGAGCATTACAAAAGATATATATCCGTGTTTCACTAAACGCAGGTTAGACGCAGGTTATGTACACGTTATGTACATCGTGTATATAAACTTCTCTCCTCTGTATTTCATCAGTAAACTGTACACTGTTAGGACACACCGACATATAAACCTTCCGTGTTTATAAATACGCCTGACCATTCACGGGAAAAGCTCCATGGTACAAACGCAACACAGTACAAGATTTGTTCCACACAATTGATATTGTCATGTTAATCTTTCAATAAACATTTATGGTCTTGCGTTCTTCTAGGCTCATGAAAACTCTATATTGAAGAGGATAACATTAAATTCAACTTTTGAGGTTTTTTTTTTGCACCACACCCTTACTCTTAAATGTTAACCTTGACTTGTACAAAGAATTGTAGCATATATAGTATATACAGCACCCAACACTTGACACCTTTTCTATTTGAAGCTGTTCTCCACTCTATTCAATGCCAACGGTGTCCAACTTTATTCTATTGCTTAGGCGCGATTAAATTAAACCCAACAAACTTCTACTTTTTATTTAAATGTTGATATTAACCGCTTTTTTAATTTAATTTAATACTTTATTATATATTATCGGCGTTCGCGCTGAAGCACGACGCCTTTTATAGAATGCGCTAAAAACATAGCCTTGGGCTGTTGTTGTAGTTATCATGTCATTCGTAACTCCTCGGTGATATCCGTACAAGTCTATTTCATGTTGTGAGTGGTTGTTAGGTATTACAGACTTGTACCACTTCAATTTCGTTCACGTATATAACGTACTGATTTTGGCATATTCGAACCACGTGGGTTAAGTATGTTTAATTGTCACCAGTAAACAACGTAGTATGAGGGTTTTACCATTGTTATTTGTTCAATATTTCTTAAATGAGTTTCGCGACAAATTAGCTGCGTTATTAAATTAATTGTTTGATACATTTAAACAATATGCAATGCACATGGTGCAGCAGATGTTATATTAATGTGAGGACCATTTTTCATCAATTTAACCTAAAGTTTTCTTCGGATGTCAATCGTCTGACAAATTTGAAAACATATATTGGACGCAATTTGATCCTTTGTATCACTGATTTTCTTTTGCTCTACTCTTCTGCTTCTTTGTTTAAACTCACATTATTGTACTGTGTATACACATTTACATTTTTAAATCACCCTTTTTCTTTTTTTCTAGCATACCATTATCTTCTTAATCATTTCTAGCCTCTATAATTTCTTCAATCAACATTTTTCTAATTACTTCTCTGTCAAACTTGCATATTCATTTGATTTGTATACATTGTACAATCATTCTTCTACTGATAAGTGAACCAAAGTTCAATCCTCACTGAGGGGTTTCATTTAGCTACTTGGGTCTTAGTAAAATGGAAGAATTTGTGGTAAATACCCAATGCTAGCAAAAAAATGAAAACAAACTCTTGTGGTATCTGACAGTTTGCCTATATTAAATACACGTACTAATATCTAACTACTGTTCTACCTAACTTGTTCACACTTTTGCATAAACACGTACTTCTGTCGTTATCAGGACTTTTTTAAAAACTAACTTTATTGTTAGACTGTACTAATCACGAAAAAAACACTCTAAATGTTCAGTCCTTTCAACTCCATAAAATGCTCGAAAGTAGTGTCTGCTAAAAAAAAACAACAACAAAAAGAACACCAACAGATATCGACGTCAGAGCTGATTACCCGGATGACTATATAAAATATGCTGACAAGTGGTTTCTAATTTTAAAAACAGCTGTCTATGCAGCGTGGCTCGGACAGGACACAAACTGTATCGGGTATGGATCTAGCAGGGGGATGGGGGATGTACCACCTACCCACCAACCAGGTAAAAGAGTAGAGTTGTGAAAGCACCTGTTAGCAATGACGAATGGGAATTTATCATTAACCGTTCACAAAGATCTTTGGAATCAATGAACAGCATTTTGCAAGACCTTTTCATGTACCAATAACTTATTAGGTAATTGGGAAAAAAAATTTGAACCAAACCATCGAATACGACTTTTAATTGATTCATATTGATTCATATATATCAGAACAGTACCAGAAACTTTAATAAGCATTTAATAGTATAAAACAAAGAAATTACTTAGTACTGGTTTGTCTGGATTGCAAAAGAAAATTAACTATATTTATGCCAAGGGTGGATCCAGTTTGTTTTTTTGTTGTTGTTTTTCTTTTGGTGGGGGGGGGGGGGGGGCGGTGCGGTGGGGTTATTAATCAACATCCATTCAACTTTATCGCAGTATGAAAGAATCATGTATTACAATTTACTAATGCTGTAGAAGGATAAATGTCTATAGTACTCTTATGTCAATTAAACTTACTTTCATATTCTGTTATAACAACATTATAAAATAATAATGATGCACAGTTGTATTACAAGATGTGAAGGCTTACAAGCTGAATTTACCCACATACAAAAAGTTGCATACAAAGATGTAACATTAATACAAGGTAAAGTTACCCACAAAGACTGCATGGCTTTTAAGTTGAAATTACCTGCATACAAGTTGAAGGAAAGTATAAAGAAAAAACATAAAATACTGGATATACAAACACCGTTAGGGACCCTAACTTCGACCTAAGCAGTAAAAAAACATAAGTTACTTTAAAAGCTTAGTATTTTTCATGCTTATATGTGTTTTCACAACGCTACGCTGGATCCATCCCTTACTTATGCTGATCTTCTCTGCAGAGCATCACAGAGCATCAGAGAGCACCTTTAGGTCCATGTACGACCTGTGTGCATATTTCACGGACGGTTACTCTGAAATGCCTCACTTATTCCCATACCAAAAGGTTACAGACCGTGCTGCGTGTGTTCTTATAGACCAGATTGTGGTGTTATGAACAACCGCTGCTTAATTCGTAACCAAACGTGTACTGTACCCCTTGGATCGTTACTTCAACGACAGGAACACTTAACAGCCATTAAACTACCTTATGATACACGACTGTCCGACTGAATCCGGAATGAGTTGCAAAGAAAGGAATGGTAACCTCTGTACCCGGTAACGCCTTCATCTACCAAACAGACGTTTTTAAACATGATGTTTGCCGCGTGCCATAACGTTACAGACGTCGTAGATTGGGACGTGTCCTTTGTGTGTTCTAATAAGAAAGAGTACATTGAAACAGACCTACCGGTAATAGATATGATCAAAGACATTATTTCCTATACCACAAAATATACCATCGACTTCTTATCAAGTAAAAATACTGCTGATATTGCCGTCGCTTGTAGTCATCGAATTATCCGTTCCTGCACCGTTTCCGGATTCTAAACAAACTGCAAGAGCTTTTTGAAATTAAATTCTACTTATACACGTTTGGCCAACGGGGAAAACATGCGTTGTTTGCTAACGTTTACTGTTTCATGTGCAACATTAAAGGCGATTTTTTAATTCATCAATGTCTTACTGAAGATGGTGTCTAGAAGACGCACCGATGGCAAGAGTATACTGATCTCCTTGATAGAGTGTATGTAAAAATTAAATATATGCTTATAAAATGGTCAATTTCAAAGCGTCATTAAACCAGACAGCTTTAGCGCAATCCGAGTCTGTCTAGACACTGTGTCGACTAACCTGGCCTCATTTTTCTGGCGAAAAGACGCCATTGCAGTGTCGACCATTGCATCCGTGATCGTTTTTTTCTTCGTTTCTTTCTTCGTAACGCTATTCATAGCCATTTGACATTGCAACAAGAAACTGACAAGATATTCACTTAGAAAACCTGATGGTCTAGCTGGTCACAATACCTAATGTCATTCTATAACTATGAAAATGGTCATCACCAATGAAATAGCTAGAAATGGGTAGATAAGGTTACTTCTTGTTTGTTTTAAACTATTACTTTGTCGCTTTTATTACTATATTTTACTAAGAAAATACATAATTAATATTTCTGACTAAACAATCTCTGTTTTTGACCTTCCATGGTATAGCTGCTGCAAGAATAAACAGCTATACGTTTTCTTAAACAAATAGGCAGAAAAATAGTGCAAAGTAAAACTACACGTAATCAATACAGTCATGAAGAAGTTGACTACGATGTATCATTATTAAAATTGCTGCAACATTACGTGAAAGATGTAGTTTTTAAAAGTCAGGGTATATGCTCTCTCACTGCAGACAACATCCACTCGATTGTCACACAGAAAATTTCTCAAATTAGAACATTAGACAACATTAAGAGATTAATAAGAACTTTAGTGGAAGTCTCCCTTAAATGATCCCTAAATGCAAATAGGTCCTTTCATTTGGACATTCTCGGTTCTTATGCTTATGCTCTTTTGTGAGAATGTTAACATTTCTGCCTTTCATTTTAATCATCATCAACAAACACTTCCACTTTTGTTTGTTGAAATAACACATCTCTATAAATGTTTGTGGTTTGGGTTTTACGGCACACCGACACTTGATAGGTTATACGGCGCCGACTTTAAATGTTTAAATGTATTTAAAGCTTATATTTATTCAAAAGTAAGAAATTTCACTGTTTGTAATTGCCCCATCTGCAAAAGAACATGCGACACAGTCCAAGAATCATTCCTAACAGCATCTACTTACTATTTAGAATACCGCGGATATTATCTAACATGGGAGACAATTTCCATTGCACCAGTGTACCCCATTTTAGCCATCACCAGTACAGTTATCAACTGGATTTACATCACACTTTTGTTAATACTTTTTGCTTAAAATGCAGACTGTGTTTAATGAAAAGAAAATTGAACCATGTAACCTTGATATACTTTCTTTGTATGGAAGCTTAGTAATAATATGTACAAAACTGAAAAAAACCTCGACACCATAAACTGGTTCAGAACAATGAAAAGATACTTCCTGATTAAATGACAAAGGACAAAAATCACTGGATTTAATGTGAGTAATCAAGATTATTTTACTGATCAATGAACTATTTTAAGGAGTTGCCATACAACATATTTTCAATACATGTGGGGTAAAATCAATCAATATATAATATAAAAGTACATATATTAGTGGAATATATAAAGCACTGCTAGCTAACGTTCACACGTCAAGAAGTAAACACTGAGTACGGCTTTACTATGACCGAGACTAGATTATTTTTTTAAATCACTAACAAAAAAGAACGTATTTTATGCACAAAACAACAGTGTCTAGCCTGTACCAATACTAAATATGATACTTGCCAAAACAAATTACAAGAACACTTTTCTATCTGCAAAAAATGTGTGAGCAGAATGTACCATTACTTAATAAGAAACTTTCGAAAACAAACTACAAGAACCATAATCTATATACGAAAGCATGTGTTACTTAAAGGTACCAAGACTTAATACAATGTTTGCCCAATTAAATTACAAGAAACATTTTCCATGTATAAAACATGTGTAAATAGAATGTACTTAGACTTAATATGATACTTGCCAAAACAAATTAAAAGACCCTTTTTTCCATGTACGAAAACAAAAGTTATAAGACTGTACCAATAGTTAATAAGATGGACGACAAAACAAATTACAGAAACCATATTCTATAAACAACATCAACAGTTACTCTACTAAACCAATACTTAATAAGATACTTTCCAAAACATAATACTATATACCAGATCATTTGTTCTATGTAGAAAAACAGCATTCACTAGACTGTACCATTACTTTATTAGATATTTGTCAAAGCAAATTACTAGAACCTTTTCCTATGTATCAAAGCAACAGTTACCAGAATGGACCAATACTTAATAAGATACTTACCAAAGCAAACTACAAGAACTTTTCCTATGTACAAAAGCAAAGTTTCTAGGGTGTACCAAGTCTTAATAAGATATCAAAAGATATTACTGGAACCTTTTCTATGTTCAGAAACAAGCCGTTACTAGGCTGTACCAATACTTAATGAGATACTTTCCAAAGCAAACTCCAAGAACTTTTCGTATGTACAAAATTAACAGTTACCAGAATGGACCAATACCTAATAAGATACTTACAAAAAGAAATTACAAGAAACCTTTTCTATTTGTTAATAACTGTAACCACCAAAATGTTGAGAAAACACCTGTTGTTATTCTCACATGCTATTCTTCATATTCCCTCCAATATGAAAAGTTACTACTCTCTCTAACATTAACATAAGACTATTTGGATGGTCTCCCTTATATCAGCAATACTTCAACACAATGTAAAAATACAACAGTTACTGGACTGTACCAATACGTAATAAGAAACATGCCAAAGCAAACTTCACGAACTTTTCTTATGTACAAAAGTAACAGTTACCAGAATGTACCAATACTTAATAAGATACTTGCCAATGGAAACTACAAAAACTTTTGCTATGTACAAAAGCAACCATTCTAGACTGTACAAATACCTTATAAGATACTCATCAGAATAAATTACTGGAACCTTTTCCTATGTACAAAATTAACAGTTACCAAAATGGATCATACTTATTAAGATACTTCCTACAACGAATTACTAGAACCTTTTCAATGTACAAAAACAACAGTTTCTAGAATGTACCAATATTACATAAGATACTTGCAAAAAGAAATCACAAGAAACCTATTCTATTTGTTATTAACTGTAAACACCAACATGTTGAGAAATCACCTTTATTCTCAAATGTTGTTCATCATATTCCCTCCAATATGAAGAATTACTATAAGATCGTCTCCCTTACATTAACACAATACCACTTGGATTGTCTCCCTTATATCAGCAATACTTTACCACAACGTACAAAAACAACAGTTCCTAGGCTATACCAATACTTAATAAAAAACATGCCAAAGCAAACTACAAGAACTTTTCCTATGTATAAAAGCAACCACCGTTCCTAGAGTGTACCAATACTTAATAAGATACATATCATCAAAAATTACTGGAACCTTTTCTATGTTCAAAACAAACAGTTACTGGAATGTACCGATACTTAATAAGATACTTTCCAAAGTAAACTTCAACAACTTTTCCTATGTAAAAAAGAAACAGTCACAAGAATGGACCAATACTTAATAAGATACTTCCTGCAACGACCTACTAGAACCTATTCAATGTACAAAACAACAGTTTCTAGAATGTGCCAATACTAATTAAGGTACTTGCCAAAGGAAATTACAAGAAACCATTTGTATTTTATTAATAACGGTAACCACCAATATGATGAGAAAACCCCTGTATTGATTTTCACATGTTATTCATCATATTCGCTGCAGTATGAAGAGTAACTACAAGATCGTTTCCCTTACATTAATGCAATACTAATTTGATTGTCTCCCTTATATCAGCAATACATTAACACTATGCACAAAAACAAAAGAATCTAGGCTGTACTAATTCTTAATAAAACTTTTGTCAAAGCAAACTACACGAACTTTTCTTATGTACAAAAGTAACAGTTACCAGAATGTACCAATACTTCCCAAAAGAAATTACTAGAACATTTTCAATGTACAGAAACAAAAGGTACTAGAATGAACCAACACTTAATAAGATACTTGCAAAAACAAATTACAAGAAACCTTTTTATGTACAAAAACAGCGGTTACTAGACTGTTCCAATACTTACTAAAATCTTGACATAGAAACATACAAGAAAGTTTCCTATGTATAAAAGTACAGTTACCAGAATGTTCCAATACTAAATAAGATACTTGCCAAAACAAATTACGAGAAGCTTCAAAAGAAATTACAGCTCTTTCTACGTACAAAAACATCAGTTCTTAAAGTTTATCAATGCCTAATAAGATACTTGCCAAAACAAACTACCAGAATCCCTTTCTATGTACAAAACATTTGCTACTAGACTGCTGCTCGACTTCACTAATACTAAATATGATTCTTGCCAAAATAAATTACCAGAACATTTTTCTCTGTACAAAACCACGTGTTATAAGACTGTACCTACACTTGATTTATTACTTACCAAAACGGAAACCTAGACCTTTTTCTATGTACAAAACAACGGGTTACTAGATTGTGCCAGTACTTAATTAAATATTTGCCAAAACGAAATACTAGACTATGTACAAAGCCATGAGTTGCTAGACTGTAATACTACCTCATTAAATACTTGCCAAAACGAAATACTAGACTTTTTTCTATGTACAAAACCACGAGTTTCTAGATTGTACCAGTACTTAATTAAATACTTTCCAAAACGAAATACTAGTTTTTTTTCTATGAACAATACCACGAGTTACTAGATTGTTCCAGCTCCTCATTAAATACTTGCCAAAAATTTATACCAGACCTTTCTCTATATGCAAAAAACAAACAAACAACAGTTACTAGAATGTGATTATACTTAATAAGATGCTTGCAAAAATGAAAAACAATACTCTTTTTTGTAAGACAAAACATGATTGTTACGCAAAAGAGGAACAAATGATAGCAATGACATCATTAAACAAACAAAGATCTAATAATGAAAGATCCTTTACAAACTCGCAGAAAAGTAGACATGATATAGAAGAATAAGAAAGTTAGGTATTTACAAATAAAACTACATGTAACATAAAAGAACATAAAGTGTTTATAATGCACTTTGTTATCTTGTTTCATCCAAGGCTCACATTACCAAATAAAGGTAGCAAATATACCTCCATCCAGGAGTAATAAATATGACTAAATGCAAAAACTAAATTTCTCGGTGTTAGTATTGCCTTTAAATGTATTCAGCGACAAGCTATATATAAAATGCACTTGATACCCATAAGCCTTTAAATTGTAAAAAGTACATTGTAAATATATGTTTTTACAACTTTGAACTGTTGAGAACTTGCTTTTTAAGATTTTTATTCATCATTTTGTCAGCTTAAAATAAAAGAATGTAAAATAATGTTGCTACCCACTCTTTATGAATAAACAGCACATACATTCTAACAATTCATAGGTGTATATTTCATGTGTATAATTGCTATATGACAATTTGTCTAAGCTAGAAATGATCATGTATAACATATCTGAGATACGGTGAAGAAAATATTCCAATTGTCAGCACACTATTTTTTTCGTCGGGAAAATGTTTTCATTTTGGATACAAAAGAAATCAAAAGACCTCCTTCCAGTCATAGAATTCCATGCAAGCCTGTTTTGCAAACTTTTATGCCTAACTGCATCAGTGTCACAAGATTTTATTAGTTAATGAAAGACTGTTTATCTATTTTTATGCATTGCAGCATAAAGTTTATAAATGCTTATAAAGATATCTCTTTGGGATTCTATTAAATAGACATGGTTAATTGCAAAATCTCGCATATTCTTTGGTTCAAACAGCAGGAAAACAGTTTTAAATGAGATGGCTTTCATGTACGCATCGACTGTAAGGATAGTTGTTGTAGACGGAATTTATTCAGTAAAATAACGTCAATAAAATTGTATGATCTTGACTTGAAAGTCCGTTAATCACCTTGCGGTTTTCTTTTATTTCACTAAAATTAATTTATGGTTTTGTCATCACTTTTTGTATTAACATTTCAAAAGTCCTAAATCATTACCTTAGGGAGAAAAATCTTTCAGGAAGTGCGACGTTAGAGTACTCCACAAACCAGGTGTTTGCACCCGAGCCGGCCCTTTTGCTGACAGATTGTTTCAGTGCGGTAACTGCTGATTTTTCTTCTTTGAATGTAATGTCTCGTCTGTTTTTGTCACAATTTTACATTTACTCTTTATATAACTTGACTTATGTCATTCACAATGGTAAGGTCTTAAAGCTGTGATAATTTTGGTCGAATATGCATTTTAATTTTTAATTTTTGGTAAATAAAAGTCAATGACAAGCATAAACATAAACATGCAGCATACATAAACGCAATCTCACCTACAACACAGACAATCTTATGTACAGAACAGACAAAATAAACATGTCTGCTTTGAAGCATTTTCATATACCCGTTAAACGTAGCGAAACGCAAATGCATTTGAATTTGTTCAATTATATATGGAGATTACCATAACACATTACCACAAATAATCTTTTGTACGTATGTGTACACATTTCTTTGTACATACAAAACATTAAAAACAAACATGAAGTGGTGTTAGGACGTGCAAATCTCAATGGACATCACCTCACGGAGATCTAGTTTCATTATGGGTGGTGACCTGTTTCTATCTTTAAAGAATCCCTAGAAGAAAATGTCTTGTCGTGAACAAAAGTGTAAAGAAAAACGGACTTTGGTAGAATGATAATGTATAGTCTTTTATGTTAGAAAACAACGCATGAGATCACGTTTAGTAAAAATCTACTTTAACTCAACAACAATATTCCTTATTCTGTTACAGTTGGACATAGTTTTAGTAGTGACTGTTATTGGTTTATTGAGTTAGTCGTCCCACTAGCAATATTTCAGTTATCTGGACACGGTGTCCACTTGAAGCAAATTTAGTCCTGCCTTAACTATGCATAACATGCCGTGAAAACATGGCAAGACACCAAACCACATTATCCTGAGACCGGGCCAGTGACTTGTTTTTGTCCTTTCTATGCAACCGACTCACGATGCCGATACGGTAATGATGACAACCGTATGCGAAAACAATGAACGCCTTTTTAAAAAGGATATACGGTGTTGATGATGATTTCTTTTCACGACGGAACTTTTACAGATAAAACAGCTTGCAAGAATCTAAACAGCACCCACAAATGTACTTACTCACTTAATGTACTGTCTTTAGAAATCGCTATACCTTTGACAAGACACGTGTGTGACATTTTCGCAGGCATAAACAGGTCTATTTTAACTGACCTTGGATCTGAAGCAAGGTAATGTGCATCTTGTTTATCGATCCCAAAGTCCCCTAATGGACCCAACCTTGTTATATATTTCTGCGCCGAGGGGAGAAAACCCCGTCAACCAGGACAGCATCAGACTTCCAGACTTGAAACTGACTGGAAAATGAGAGCAGACTTAGGCAAGAAACTGATTTTCACGGAGATAGTCTGCTAGACCACACTGCGCCCAGATATTGTTTTGTGGTCACCAGGAATCAAGAAGTTTGTGATGGTCGAATTCATGGTACCGTGGTAGGATAGATGCGACATTGCTAATGAGACCAAGAGACTGAAGTACACAGACCTCCAGACATCATGTGAGGAACAAGGATAGAAGATCTAGCTATACCCAGTTGAAGTAAGTTGTCGTGGATTCCCCGCCCAATCTGTGTGGAGAATGTTCAGCTCGTTGGGAATTAATGGAAAGGAAATCCTCAGCCTGCAGCATTGGACAGGCAATTAGCTCTGAAGCAAAAGAGAGCAAGAGAGCTGGAGGCATTTTACTGAGTGGTAGTGTCAGATCATCAATTCCGATGTGTCATCCGTATGAGGAGAGGGTCCTGGGCTTAGAAGATGGAATCCCTTGGGATTGTGCCCAGCTGAAGACCTTAATAAAAAACAGTGACAATTGTATTCATCATTAGTCATTTTACATGAAAGGTCCTGCAAAATGTTGTTCATTGATACTCTCTATCTGTGTGACAGAGAAACATAAATACCCCCTCGTCATCGTAAATAGGTCTATCCTATCTGAGTCACGCTGGAGAGATAGCTGTAATTAAGAAAACACCCGACAACTTACTTTTCAGATCAAGTTATATCGTCTTTTGGATAATCCGCTCTGACGTCTATTTTTAGCAGAGACCTCTGTCGTGCTTATTATTGATATTTTTTCGAGAGGTTGTACGGATTAACAATAAAGGTAGTGTTCAAAGTCGTCTTTATTTTGACTAAAGAATGAGACTATGCTGGAATTATGCCCAAATTCCACAAAGCAATGGTAAGATATTGTTACATGTGTTTGATATATTCAAACTGTCGGGTACCGCCTTTGACACACCATTGTGGTATCTGGCACGAAAGTCATTTAGGTTGGAGTTTTTATCAGATCAATTAATGTTTTCACGCATTAGAGCACATGTAAAGAAGTAAATCAAAGGAATAATCTACTATTACAAAGCAATAAATCAATGCCTGACATTAACTATTGTAATTAAATATAGTAAATAACAAGGATATATACATATATTTTTTGTATATTTGGCTAAAAGAAAAATATATCATATAATTTCTAGTACAAATGTTGTTATGCTTTGCTCTTGCTGCACCGTTTAGTAACTCCTAAACAATTGCAGAAAGATGAAAATTATTTTCATCTTGGATTATGGCTACAATTTCTGAATTGGTACTGCAAGGCGGGCTTGGTTTCTAAAACAGTATTTCCGTAATTTTATCAGACCCATACACACGTGTACGGTTGTGTATCATATTAACTGCGTTTTCATATAATTTTGTACCTTATGCAAACGTTTTTAGCAAAAACTGAAGTTTATATTAAATGGTTGCAGTATTCCATGAATATAGTTTGGAATTGTACATAAAATGAAATCGCTAAAATCTCTCTTTCCCCATCTCCTACCTCTCTCTCTCTCTCTCTCTCTCTCTCTCTCTCTCTCTCTCTCTCTCTTTCTTTCCTGCCTGTCTGCCTGCCTGCCTGACTGTCTGTCTCTGTCTGTCGATCTGTCTGTTTGTCTGTCTCTCTCTTTGTCAATCTTCACTCTTTTATTTCTTTTTAATATATATTGCTTCAAGTGTGTCATCAAACAAAACTGCGTGCTGTGTCAACATTATGTATCAAGGTCATTGAAGTGTGGTTGCCATCTTGCCAGGGCTAGTTTTTCTCCTAAAACCTCCGATGTCAATTCCTTCAACCAAAAGATCTCTGTTGTTCCTAATGTTTATGCTTTGCTTTCTGATTCTTTATTCCCGATCACTATGATGCTTTGCATCACTGTTTTTTTATTGTATATGACTTAAAATTGTTCAGAATCACGAATGCCCGTTCGTGTAATCAGAGTAGAGTTACTATCTCACGCGGCGTGCAAGCTATCCCGGAAGGATATATTATACAAAATGTGTTTACGGAAGCGTATTGGCAACACAACTGATACGCTGGTTAATATTTTGTTATTTCGTCATTTTGTTCGTTGCAATGCAGGTACACGTAGATATAGACAAGAAGTGGCAAAGGGGCAAAGTTTCCAGCGAAGAACAACCAAAGGATGAAAAGTAATAGGCAAAGGGTTAAAGACTTTATAGACTACTTCTTCACTAGTGCATATGAATTCAGCCGAATTTTGCAGTATCAACACACATTCATTTGGCAGTCGGTACAAATTACGTTGGTAAGTCATTCATTGACTTAATACAGAAGAATGCATTTTGGTAAATCTGCCTTTTCAGAATGGACAAGTCAAGATGACGAATGCAGACTGACATAAAGACCGCCATCACGTGGGCTCCAACCCTCATAGGACGCTTTGACCGCTTTTCCACTACGTCGTCGGCTGGCGGGGTCCGTGGTTATAAGTACTACCCGCCATTATCAAACCTTGCTCCAATCTCCACTGGGACCAGCCATGTCGGGTTTCCGACAGATTGGCACATCTCTCTCTCTCTCTCTTTCTCTCTCTCTCTCTCTCTCTCTCTCTCTCTCTCTCTCTCCCGAGCAACCAAATTAATTACCCAGAATGATATCGCAATATATAATGCGATAAAGCAACTCGGACGGCTATTTAGCTAAACTCCAATCGTGCACATTAATAAGCTCAGAAATGGCGTGAATTTAAAGAGATATAATTCACGATTTGTAGTCTAACTGTTGAGACAATGTGACAAAGAGCCTGTACTTAAACCAAAGCATAAGATTATGCTGCAATTATGACGAATTTCCCAGAACAATGGTAAGATATCATTACATGTATTAGATACATGTATAGGCAAACTGTCGAATACCATCTTTAAATTGAAAATTATGTAGAATATACGAGCGTATGACGTTTGTGCAGTTACTGAAGTGGCATTGAGTCGGTAAACGTAATAAATCTCTGAGACTGCTTCAAGTGGACACCGTCTCCAGATAACTGAAATACTGTTGGTGGGACGATAAACCCAATAAACAAACAAACAAATAAATCTCTGAGAGGTAACACTACTTTAAATACTTTTATACGCTATCGACCATCATAGAAAAGACACGTATAAGCTTTCATACATTGTTAAATCTATGACTCACGGGACGAAAACAAGTTACCCATATATGTGTATGTACCTGCTCCTGGATACTGCACAAGACGGAGATCAGAATTGTCCCCACCAATCAGTCGTGTAAGTAGTTTTTCTTTTTGCATATTTAATGGGAAACTTTTTCGCATGCATTAAAATTGTATTTACTTTAGTATCAGGATAACTTGCATTTCGATATTAATAACTGTCATGACTCGATGTATATTGTCTTTAGTGTGAGCGAATAAACGCATATTAGATTAAAAATAATCTTACATTGTTTGGCGTGTGGTACCTCACGGAGCAGTATGTTAGACGTAGAATACCTGCAATAAAAACGTCTACCTGGAGAGTACGTACTTTTTATTTTTATTTATTTTTCAAATACATCGCAGCCAAAAAAATATTGATTATTATTATAACGTCCAGCTATTTTGGTAGAGGAAGACCCCAAACAAATGTCTAGGCAGACAACACCTGAGCACTGCATGTCAGCTTGAATGCCATCGCCCTGATCGGGACTCGAACCATCGCGGTCTGCAGGCTAAGCAATTAGGGGAATTACAAGACGGCGACCTTAGCACGACGCCGCCTTGTTATATTTCATGTAAGGTATAATACGCAGGACTGCATTTTCATTTAATATAAATCGGCTCGTTTGTTCGAACAGAGGTGAGGACCTAGGCCAGTATTCACCAACTATTCTTAAGTAAGAATTGTTCAAGTCATCGATTTCAATCCACAACATCTTCGTTAAGCCACAAGTTTGTATTTTTGCATGACATTTTAGTTTTGCTACTTTGTGCTTAAACGCACATTGAAACTTCATAAATAATCTAAGTTTTGTTGGTATGAAAAATGTGTCTTGGGCTTAAGTCATGACTTTAGACTTAAGAACTGTTGGTGAATGCGGACCCTTATGTTTATATGTTTTTTATTGTCTCTTATTTTTGTCATTAAAATATGGAGATTGGAATTGTTCCCTCCTATGATGCGATCTATTTTTATTAATAAACATGTACCCGTTTTCTCATTATTTAGAGTTAAAGATGGTACCAGACAGTTTGCCTGTATCTTACACATGCTAATATCATCTTACCCTTGCCCTGGTGATATTTTTCATAATTGCTGCATAAAGTTATATTTTGTTGATGCAAAGGCTGTGAAAACGTAACCTCCATTTTTAGACCTTTCAAATCTTGAAATAAATCGCAATATATGTATGTTCTTTCCAAATCTATAAATTAGAACGATGGGGATTTCAGTTAAAAATAGATGTCAACGTCAGAGCTGATAATCCGGGTGATAATGTAACGTGTCTCTAAAGCAAGTAGTCACCTGGTTTTCTAATTTTAAAAAGAACTTATTGTGCAACGTAGTTCGGGTGGGAAATACATGTTTACAATGCCGAGATAAGTTTATGCTTCGCTGTTCACACAAATATAGGGCATAAATAAATGACATTTTCCGGTAACAATGAAGTATAGTTATTACCAATTATTTGGTAATTTGAGAAAAAAAATATTTTGTCCAGACTGTCGGATACCACCTTTTATGGACCTAGGTGCATTTTTATTTCTAATTTTCTCAAAACATTGTATGATGGAAAATCAAAGCTACAACTTAAGTGTTTATCAAGAAAATGTATCACATTATTCCCCTTGTTTCACATTTAATACAACCATTACATACTTTCTTATATTACACTAGTATAATACAGCTTTTTTGAGTGATGAAGTCATCGACGTCATTATAATGCGGATCGTCTCATATCACTTTTTCACCAAGTATTGTTGTTCAAAATTTCGTAAAATCGTACATTAGCGATTAAAATCATGTAATAAAAGGAATCTAATACTCGTTTTCATTTAATACAAACATTTATATAACTCGTCCAGGCAAAATGATAGTAAGTTTGCCATGGGCTCGCTTACTATTACTTTTCCTGAATTCGTTTAATAAATTTTGTATTAAACGACAACTCGTGTCAGATCTTCTATAACTACCATTATATATACAACATTTAAAATCGTAATTAACCGCGTGAGTCCATGTATGTGATTCTACCCAGCAATTTGTTCTTCTTCCACTAAGAAAAGGTCGACAACTATATGTGGCGGGATAAATATACTGCTGCGGGGTATTTATTGTCAAAATTTTTTAAAAACACTAAAAAAGGCTGTGCGGGGTATACTTCAAGCAGGATTATAATATGAAAAACACGGTAATATAATGTAACTGATGCAATGTGCATTGTATTCACCTATTACCATACCATTAATTATGAAATGAGACAAGACCGATTGAATTTGCATAAGGTAATGGGAATAGTTCTCATGTTGCATACCATTTATTGTGAAATGTGATAAGACCGATTGAATTTGCATAAGGTCATGGGAATAGTTCACACGTTGTACTTCAGACTATATACGGTGGTTCAATGTGTAGCCAAAGTAGTCTAGAGTTAACGTTTTTTTAAGTCTAAACTAGCGGCGTGAGTTCGGTATTTCGCATGTTAATTCCTTTTTATTAAAAATTTTACTTTCAATTTTTAATTAACATGTGATATATTAAATGTAATATTAACATTTGAAGATGTAGTAAGCAAAATTTATCTTGAGATTATATCTAAATTGCCAAGATAAACAATAACGAGTATCATTTTTCTTAATTGCAACTCATGAATGATTGCACGTGCAAAATGTGTAATTATAGGAACATTGTCTCCGTACAGAATATTAGAAACATGTTAATAATTTGCTTGTGCGATTATAACAATGTTTACATAACATTCATTTAATATTTACATCTTCATTTGAACCGGCATCACCATTAAAATCGTTAAGATGGACTAGCGCCTGTTCATTCATCAGCATGAATTTTACAGTATCTTTCGTTTGAGACAAACCACTTGTTACAAGGTTATGTACTGAACAACAACCCATTTATTTTGATTTTTCTATTCCTAAATTACGTCTCAAAAACATTGTCTTACTAAGAGTTTCCTCTTGTTACAAGTTTTTTTTAAGATTAATTACAACTTAACCTATATATTGAGGAAGTCAATGTGTTTTCAGGGCAACGTAATACTTAATTGCACGTGTATTTATTTATAAATTGACATTCAGGCGTGGCTGTCTAACCTTACTTGTAATCTGTCTGCTGTTGACGCATGGTCAGTACGGATAAAAAAAAGGCGACTGTAATTGGTAGACATTCTCAGTATCATCATACATGTATACTCACTGAAACATGATATTAACATTCTTAATATAAACGATCGTAGCGTGTGATCGTTTGCATCTTACCAACACCGCACATCTTTTAAGGACGTTGGAGATTACCAAAAAAAGCTTCAACTTATCTTTTAAATATGTCATTTGTCTAGGACAAGGGCTAACCTGTGCCAAGGCCGCATAAATGTATATTATGCATATACTTATTTACGCTTTATAAGCCCGCATAAATGTTGTTTTCTATTAATCTGTCATATTTATATACATTTTATAAGTCCTTATAAAAGTTGATTTATATAAATCTGTCAAACTTATTTGCGCTTTGTAAGTCCGCATAAGTGTTGTTTTATATTAATATGTCATACTTATTCACGTTTAATAAGCTCAATACGGTTGTCTTATGTATATGTACATTTGTGTTTCTCGTTTTAATGTCTTACTAGAGTTTTGCAAATTTTACATTTGACTGGTATGTGAAAACCGTGTTCTGTACATTTTTTTATTTTAATATGTTGCACTACTCCTAGGACCTTGTCATATGTTCTTATTCATGAATCCATGATATCAACAGTGTAGCGGTCTCTCCGTGCATGAAATGTATGTTGTCAATTCATTTATTCTATCAGGATATTCACATGTATTTTCCTTTGAAGTACTTTAGTACTTCAACTACAACTACATATAAACAGAATGCTACAACTATGTACACTTCTCCACTGCCCATGCTGGGTCAGTTATTTAATATTTTTGCAATCTAAAATATGTATTCTTCTTCTAATAAAAATAAAAATTCTCTATACACAAAAACAATATTATTGTAATTACATCACTCACTACTTTCGTTTTAATGACATCATAACATAAGATACTATGTCATGGCTTGGACAGTTTTCTTTCAAATAGACTACATGCATTTGGCAAACTGCCAGGTCAAAGCACTGTAAGCCGGTTTAAGTCGGCTTTTTGCTGACTGACAGGTCCAGGGCGGTTACTGCAGTGTTTTCTCTATTTGATATGTCTTATCACAATGTTATTGTAACTTTTACATCCGGCTGGCATGTGAATACCGTGTCTTGGCCTTTTAAGCCCACCTGAGCACGTTGTGCTCAAGGTGAGCTTTTCTGATACCCCTTCGTCTGTCGTTCGTCGTCCGTCGTGAGGCGTTAACAATTTTGTTTGTGAACGCGCTAAAGGCTACAGTTTGAACCAATCTTCATCAAACTTGGTCAGAATGTTTGTCTGCATGGAATCTTGGATGAATTCTTTATTCGGTCACCTGCGGTCAAAAGCATGGACAAATTGTCAAATTTTACACCTTGTGAACACGCTAGAGACCATATAACTCAATCATCACTAAACATGGTCAGAATGTTTGTCGGCATGAAATCTTGGAAGAGTTCCTTTTTGGGACACGTAGGGTCAAAAAGTAGGTCACTATGTCGAATTGAGAATTTTTTGTAAATAAACTAGAGGCAACATTTATAGACCAATCTTAACCAATCTTGGACAGATTGTTGGCCTGCATAAAATTTTTATGAAGTTCGTAACTGGATCACGTGAAGTCAAAAGTAGGTCATAAGGTCAAATCTTATGAAAAGATTGTGAATACACTAGAGAACACATTTATAGCCCAATCGTCACCAAACTTGGTCAGAATGTATATCTCCAAGAAATCTTGGATAACTTTTTCACAGGGCAACGTGAGGTCAGAAAGTAGGTCACTGGGTCAAATTTTAAGCAAAGCTTGTGTACACACAAGAGTCCACATTTATAGCTAATACCATACCTGATCTGAATGTTTGCCTGCATGAATTCTTAGATAAGTTCGTAACTGGATAAAGTGAAGTCAAAAAGTATGTCACTAGGTCAAATCCTAGACAAAAGCTTATGAACACACTAGAGGCCGCATTTAGAGCCCCATCTTCACCAAATTTGATCAGAATGTTTTGTCTGCATGACTGAATTCGTTATTTGGGCACGTGGGGTTAAAAGTAGGTCAATGGGTCAAATCATTGAAAACGCTTATGAACACACTATAAACCAACCTTATTGCAAAATCTTCACTAAACATGGCCAGAATGTTTGCCTACAAGAAAACATTGGTGAGTATGTAAGAGGGTCACGTGGAGTCAAAAACTAGGTCACAAGGTCAAGTTTTAGAAAAACATTGTAAAACCTCTTAAAGGCCACATTGATGGCCCAATCTTCACCAAACTTAGCCGAAATGTTTGTCAGTATGAAATCATTTGAAGTGGTCACATGGATTCAGTAGGACACTAGGTATAATTCTAGAAAATGTCATCAGCCCTGTGGCAACACTTATGGTCAAATCTTTACCAAAGATTTCTAAGTAAATAGCTCTTAATTACTTGACAGCAGATAAAAGCCTACTAAAAGCCCGTGTCCTCAGGTGAGCAATTAAGGCCCTTTTTAAAAAATTTAACGTTGCAATACTCATTGGGCTGGGGGTTTCTAAAATGCATGTAGTCAAAGGAAACCAAGACTTTAATCAGGTGTGCAAATAGGCCCTCTTTGCTTTTGAATCAGAACAGGATGGCAATGCAATCAAAATGTTAACGTTAAAAAAAGGAATCAATAAAAATTGTTTCATCTTAAAATTGATAGATCAAATATTTACTAACTGTATAAATGAGAAAAAAGTACATAATTGTGAAGGTCGTTTTATATATTCAAACATTTGAAAGAGAATACAAGAAGGAAAATTTGTTTTAGTGAGGTTTGTGGTGTTTGTTTGTTTGTTTTGCATCACGACGATACATTTATGGTCATATTGATGACCTTCACCTTTTAAATGGTGGAGGAACGGGCTAGACTTGTGGCATTGTAGAACCACCAACGCACCACAGGTTAACTGGAAAATCTCCCCACATTAAAGTCTTTGTAATGACAGGGACTCGAAACTTCAGAGCAACACAACTTCCAGTCGAGTCGTGATATATGGTTGTTAAACGTTCACTTTGTTTACACAATACAAATTATTCTTTGTTTATTTTTACGTTTGCAGGTGATGCAACTTCATGTTGTCTGAAAATGTGTTGTTGGGACAATAAATTGAAAAAAAGAATGCATGCACTTGTTCACATAAAGAAATGATTAACATCAATACTGAGTCTATCAATGCTTTGATGATAAACCGATGATTTCCGAAGATCAACAGACGGTCAATGTGATCCCCCTATTATAATAAACCGATGATCAAAGATAAAGTTAGCATTGTTTGTTATAAGGTACTGTTTATATTGTACACGATTTGGTTTCGGCGGTGGTGAGAAATTGGTGATTAATAAGGGATTGATGGTGATAAATTGATAACCGCTGACTGATAATCTGGAAGGCATACCGAAGATCGCCAGAGAACAATTGATAATCGATGAGGTTTAGTGTTGGTAATCATATAATGAATATAATGACTTTCGATTATACAGTAGTCGTTTTCAAATAACTGATAATTGACGACGACTAACCGATTGGCTATGATGTGGTGCATATGCTGTATAGGTCTGCTGTTACTGCCGTGCTGTATGTCGATGTATAAACTACACAAGGAGACACTGGACGACTGCATGTGTAATTATGACTCCAACACAACCACTCTTACCGTGCAATGTATAAACGCCTCATCCGAATTCTACCAAACCTGTTTTCATACATATCAAAAAGCAACTAATCTTGTTTACCGCAACAGTATCCTGACTAGGGTCCCAGAAGAACTTAACATCCTGAAATCTATTGTGTATGTTGACTTCAGTTATAACAGCTTGACAGGTGTAGATTTTCAGGCCGTCAAAGAGGTGTGTAGGAATATTTCGAATTTATTTTTAGACTTTAATAGTATTCGAACTTTACGGAATGGTAGTCTAGATTGTTTTACTTCATTACAGCATATTTCACTGCGCAACAACTCACTGCATACTATAGAAAATGGTACATTTAAAAGAGATAAATTAAGGAATATTAGAGAAGTGTCACTGATCTATAATGATTTAAAGGAGTTTGATTTAAGTTTAATGAACTTCGAAACAAATAACCTACGAGTAAACCTGTCTTGGAATAAAATACATTTTATAACAAATTCGGCAAATTTAACAATTTATAACATGAATATCGATAAAAGCTATTTAATTTCATTTCTATATAATAATATGTCATATTTAGACAAAGATTATTTTTTAAAACTGTTTAATGTCACAAATATCTTGGAAATATATAGGCTATCCAATTGTGGATTTGATTTTCGATTTAATCCATTTGTTTGTGATTGTTATATGTACCCAACGGCCATACTATTGGAAACATACCGCAAACAATGGGACAAAACTAATCCATTGTTTGATATAACCTGCAACACACCCTCAAGCCTCCATGGGTATATAATAGGATTAGTTCCGGACAATGACTTCAACTGTTCAGTGAATACAGATTGTCCGAAAGGCTGCGAATGTCATCACACTGTAGCTCTTAACTTAACTGTGATCAACTGCAATAACACATACAGTGTCAATTTCCTGCCGGTGCAGATTCCTAAATCCCAAACCTTGGAACTCTACATTCACAGCGACCGACTAACGGAGCTTTCCTCTCGGTATTACTTGGATGCTTCGATGAAAGTCCTGGACGTGTCCGGAAGTGGCGTGCTGCTGGTCGAGGAAGGATTTATACCCCAACTATCACATATAAAAATAATAAGCTTGCACGACAACCTTATTTCACGACTTCCCAGAAGTATCGAACATTTACGCACTGATAATATACAGTCTATCACACTATACGGGAATCCATTCATATGCGATTGTCATTCCCTGTGGTTGAAACACTGGATTTTGTCAGAAAACGTTTCAAAGATCCTTCAACATGCGGATAAAATTATATGTGTGAGTGGTTTCCCGAGTGGAAAGGTTTTGCGTGACGTTCCAGATTCTCAGTTTCAATGCGTCTATCATTTGACTCTCTACGAAATATTGATAATCGTTGGGAGTTCTCTCGTTCTTCTCATCATTGCAGTGAAAATTATCTGGCATAAGCGGCTTTTCCTCGTAAGTTTTTTCTTTAGGAACCTTAACTTGTATAAGAGGAGAAAACAGCCAAAGAAATCCCGCCAAAACAATATGTTGATATCTCATAGTTCAGCTGATGACCATATTGTTCTTCCAATCATTCGCGACCTACGAGCTGTGGACCCGCCGTACAATGTGTACTCGGATGAAAATTACACTGCAGGCGATACAATAGCTAACAATATATACAAGGCTATCGAATCCAGTGGCATAACAATTATCTTTCTGTCAAACAGATACCTTAGAAGCCATTGGTGCATTGAGGAGTTCCGGAGAAGCCATTACCGTTTCTTTGGGGAGGGAGATGTCCAACTTATCGTAGTTCTGCTCGAAGATCTGAACCCGAATCTCTTGGACGATGAGTTAAATGTGTACATCAGAACCCACAATGTCATTCACTGGAAGATCGAAGGTGCCTGGGACCGCCTGCTCAACGCACTTCCGGAGCGCACCAATCCCTTGCCACGGGAAAATGATCCTCTTTTGGTAATTAACTGACGATAGTGCATAATTCCAATGAGATCTCCAGTACATAAGTTATTGAGTTTTCTTTGTGCAAGTGTATGTATTTGGTTTTCGTTGTGTAAGTTTGTAAACATGTACAAATACTTTTTTCTTTTTTTGATTCACAATATCTTAGGTCCCATTTCTATGTAGTGACTGAAAAAAATTATCCTTGTAACACCTTTTTTGTAAGATACATGATAATATGCTTTACATTTAAAAATTATATTTTTTTACGCATGCTTTCGGTCCAAGATTTTTTTTCCATTTTTTCATATTAACACCTACTTTGTTGTTACTTATGTTTTTATTCCATTAAGTTATCCAATTCAATTATAGGTTCTTGTTAAACTGTCGCTCGAGGAAATGGAGATGACTTCTCTCTTGGACAACAGATATGACTAATAAAGGCGATTTATAATTTTATCGTAAGAAACTATTTCAGAAGGAAAGATTAGTTTTGTTAGAGTTTGAAGCACAGCCATATTATAAAATAGCATGTATGTTCATTATGTCAGTAGGCAGTAGTGACCGGACGGTTGGACTCGCCGGTTTGTATACACAGTTCTTCAGTCGCACTGCGTGGGCCTGTATCCTTTACGGGGCCATAACTTTGATCTGACATTGCGAGGAGATATTTTATTCAATCCCGTCCAATGTCTTAGGCCTTTGCCCACCATTAATTATTTGAACGTCGCCAAAATGACAATAACTGTGTCGGTGTTATGTGACAAAACAAGCCTACAAACAAACGACGTGTCAGTGCAACACCTTTTACCAACATAAATCAGGGGTTATCGTTTGATTCGACCTTTTAATTAAAACAAACGACGCTGTAATAAATACAATTAACCAGAAAAAAGTGGTATCACATCTACATGTATATCGTAATGTGTTATTGTACTTAAACGGGGGCGGGGGGGGGGGGGGGGGGGGCACGTGTGCCTAAGGTATGCTAAAGTGGAGTCATGAATCCAAAACTGCTAAAGGTCATTAAAATATCCATTTTTAACATATTGAGTAGAACAGAAAGCCCATGTCTAGATCAGTGATAAGCAGACAATGTGGTGTGTAGATTACGTAAATGAACAGTGAAATGTACAAAGCTGCACTGAAAGCAGAACGTCTGAAAATTGTGGGCAGTGTAAATTTGAAGCTCATTGGCCGAAGGTATGGAGGATGGCGGTCTGAGGAGAAACACTAATATTTTCGGAGATGAAGACAAAGAATAGCCAATGTGAGAACAGTTCTATGCTCCACAATCAGTGCTTTAAGATAGATAGATATGTAAAAACGTTTTGAAAGTAATTTCTGCGCATATTTTATAGTTGTATAGTTTTCGGCAGTTGTTATGATTTCGGATAGGGAACGCCATAGCAAAATTAATGAATCAACTATATCAAATTTACCGGCAGTTTGTAAAAAGGTTAAATGCAGAAATGACCAGGGGAATAAGGAGAATGCGTATTTAAATAGTATTGGCTTTCTCAGAAATTAGATTCTTTAGAACATGACAGTACTGATACGCGTAACCCCAACCACCAGTTCCACCTGTAACGCAGCTGTTTAAACTGGAGAAAGTGAATGAAAGACATCAAATAATTAAAAGTTTGATTGTTTTTATGCCCAAACTTGGATGCAAAATGTAAATTATCATTTTAAAAATGACATGTTTGGTTGTATCCCAGCATTAATTGCATATATGTTACATCTGTGTAACTGATTGACTTCATGCAGAACAACTTCCAGTGACAAGTGTTTATAAAAGTTTATCTTATTAACATCACTATTAAAAGACATTGTGTTGATTCGTATGAACTAAACTGAACATGATTATTGTATGTTTGATTTTTATGAATTTCTCCATTTTATAATTTTTCAGTGAAGTGGTAAATCATAGAAACCATAGATGAAAGATATTAAGCTTAACATTTTAAATATTGTTTAGTTTATGAATTTAAATGGATGTTAAATAGAAAGAAATACTCCTAATATCTATAAAAAGTAACAATGTTTTCCTTTCGGCTCCCCCAGTCTGTATGGGATAAATATAGAGCCTCGAGACATTTCTTCTTTATTTAATTGATATGTAGAAGAAAAGTCAGTTAGCGCACATTAATAAATAGTTTTTCAAACATAGATTTAAGCATAAGATACATGTTTGCCTCGGATTCCTAACGTGTCTAATACTTTTAATAATTTCGAGTGTACAATACCATCAAATGCACGTTTAACGTCTACATTTACAACGCAAATCCTTCCTCCGAGCCGTGTAATATACTTCTGCATAATACTCTGAAGATTACAGATGTTATCACATGGAGACTCATCAATTTTAAGAAAAATCACAGACCAATTACATAGTCGCTCATAAATAATATTTGAAAATATTTCATACATAACGTTTATTAAAGAAATGCCTGAAATAATTTTTGGGATTCTGACCTAGATCGAGACTTATGAACAGGTACTATGGTACTTTCGGCCCAATTATTATGGAAATCTCGAGTATTTAGCACGTGATTAAACAGATGAACTAATAAAGGCGTAATATATTCCGCTGTATTCGAATAGCTCCTTTACCGTCCCTCCCCGTTGATTTTCCGCATTTAAATTTCCGTATACTAAGTGATCTAATTGGGCAATCAAGCACGTCGTCATACTGAAATAGACTGGTTAGACATAAATTCTATTTCAAGCATGTTTGATTTACATAAAATAGTTTTGAAATGAGTCATCCAATCTTCACTGGAAATATGAAACTCAACTTTACGCGGTCGCGATAACTGCTTGGAAATGTTCCAAAACGGGTTAGGGTTAGCGCAAGCACTTATTTAGATTTCATTTCGTCACAGTAAGCGAGTTTCTTAATGTTGCATAACTTTTTAAAGCTTGAATTTTCTATAATATATACACGCCGGTCTGTTTCATTACTAATCCATCTGCAACGCCGCAGCGCAGCGTATTCAGAGTTCTTAGCTCTGTCATATTCTTTGTCCCACCAAGGTTGGTCGTTAGAACGGTTTTGCTTCGTTTTTGTTTGTACTTTCATTTTCAACGCCGCTGTTTTAAAAATTGACAACAAATTCTCATTTGCGGTATTGATATTATAATAAATCATCTCCACTATTTCAGTTTTAAGGTTATCGTGCATTTGTTAAAACATCGCTAGAAAACCTATTGCTTCACTCTCTTTTCATTTCATTTAAACTTTTCATTGCTAACTGGACTGAAATGTGCCTCAACATTATTCGCGTCCGATGCTTTTGGTTTTCGTACATTAAACGATAATCTAGGACGAAGTGGTAAATGATCTGATTCGGCGCGTAGTTCTATCTTAAAATCTAAAATATGGCTGAACAGCATAGCTGAAACGACATGGTAATCTACCAAACTAGCACACAGATACGACTATTTCATCAAAAAGACAACAACAAAAATGTTAAATATGTCAAACATTATTGTCAGAGAGCATTCCTTAAGTCCCATAAACAATGATTTATTATCACATTTATTTGCTTAAAGCAAAATGGCGTACTCTCTTGTTTGATCAAATAATTTGTTGTTTGCTTTTTGTGATATATCAAATTAACTTTATGGCACTTTTTTCAGATGATACAGTTCTCCCCACTTGGACAGTGTGTGATGATTTACAAATAAACGATTACTATAAATGAACGATGTTGTTTATGTGGTGTGTAAGTCTGTTGCTTTTATCCTGCAACTTGCTAATGGCAATATATGAACTAGATCGGGACAGATCGAACGACTGCTTGTGTAACTATGACTCCAGCACAGCCACTCTAACCGTGCAATGTATAAATGCTTCATCCGAATTCTACCAGACCTGTTTTCATACCTATCAAAATGCAACGCATCTTGTTTTCGGCAACAGCCGCCTGACTCGGATTCCAGTCGAGCTTAACATCCTGAAATCTCTTGTGTATGTTGACTTCAGTTATAATAGTTTGACAGAAGTAGATTTCCAGGCTGTGAAAGAGGTGTGTAAGCAGATTTCGTGGTTAGTTTTAGACTTTAATAACATTCAAACGTTACGGAACGGAAGTCTTGATTGTTTTGGTTCGCTGCAGCATATTTCATTACGAAACAACTCACTGCATACTATAGAAAACGGTACGTTCAGAAAAGATAGATTGAAAATGCTCAATACAGTGACACTTATTTTCAATGACTTAACAGAATTTGATTTTAGTTTAATTAACTTGGAAACTAACAAGCTTGTGTTAAATCTTTCTTGGAATGCAATGTCACGTTTCACGAACTCAGTAAATTTTACAATTTTGGATATGAACCCTCAAAAAAGTTATTTTGTTTCTTTTCTACATAACAAATTTACGTCTCTTAACGTAACACAGTTGCTACATCTTGTCAATGTGACTAATACAACTCAATTATATAGATTATGGAACTGTGGTTTTGCCTTCCGGTTTAATCCTTTTGTGTGTGACTGTAACATGTATCCTATGGCAAAGCTTTTAAATGAGTCTGTCGGTATGGACCCTGACAATCCATTATTCGGTGTGACGTGTTACACTCCAGGTGAGCTTCGAGGAAAAGTAATTCGAGAAGTTTCTGAAAATGATTTCAACTGTTCAGTGACTACAAACTGTCCGAAAGGATGCGAATGTTATCATACTGTAGCTCTTAACCTTACTGTGATCAACTGTAATAACGACTACAGTGTCAATTTCCTACCGATACATATTCCAAAATCCCAAATCTTGGAACTCAACCTTCACAGTGACCGATTAACGGAGCTTTCCCCTCGGTATTACTTGGATGCTTCAATGAAAGTTCTGGACGTGTCCGGAAGTGGCGTACTGCTGGTTGAGGAAGGACTTATACCCCAACTAGCACACATAAAAATAATAGGCTTGCACAACAACTTTATTTCAAAGCTTCCCAGAAGTATCAAATATTTACGCACTGATAATATACGGTCTCTCACATTATACGGGAATCCATTCATATGTGATTGTCATTCGCTGTGGCTAAAACACTGGATTTTGTCAGAAAACGTTTCTAAGATCCTTCAACATGCAGATAAAATCTTATGTGGGAGTGGTATCCCGAGTGGAAAGGTTTTGCGTGATGTTCCGGATTCTCAGTTTCAATGCGTCTATCATTTGACTCCCTACGAAATATTGATAATCGTTGGGAGTTCTCTCGTTCTTCTCATCATTGCAGTGATACTTATCTGGCATAAGCGGCTCTTGTTCGTAAGTTTTTTCTTCAGAAAGCTAAACTTGTATAAGAGGAGAAAACAGCCAAAGAAATCCCGCCAAAACAATATGTTGATATCTCATAGTTCAGCTGATGACACTATTGTTCTCCCAATTATCCGCGACCTAAAAGCTGTGGACCCGCCTTACAATGTGTACTCGGATGAAAATTACACAGCAGGCGATACAATAGCTAAGAACATATACAAGGCCATTGAATCCAGTGGCATAACAATTATCTTTCTGTCGAACAGATACCTGGCGAGCCATTGGTGCATGGAGGAGTTCCGGAGAAGTCATTACCGTTTCTTCGGGGAGGGAGATGTCCAACTTATTGTAGTTCTGCTAGAAGATCTAAACCCGAATCTCTTGGACGATGAGCTAAAGGTGTATATTAGAACCCACAATGTCATCCACTGGAAGATCGACGGTGCCTGGGACCGCCTGCTCAACGCACTTCCGGAGCGCACCAATCCCTTGCCACGGGAGAATGATCCTCTTTTGATAAACAACTGACGATAGTGCATAATTCCAATGAGAGCTCCAGTACATAAGTTATTGAGTTTTCTTTGTGCAAGTGTATGTATTTGGTTTTCGTTGTGTAAGTTTGTAAACATGTACAAATACTTTTTTCTTTTTTTGATTCACAATATCTTAGGTCCCATTTCCATGTAGTGACTGAAAACAATTATCCTTGTAACACCTTTTTTGTAAGATACATGATAATATGCTTTACATTTAAAAATTATATCTCTGTGACGCATGCTTTCGGTCCAAGATTTTTTTTCCATTTTTTCATATTAACACCTACTTTGTTGTTACTTATGTTTTTATTCCATTAAGTTATCCAATTCAATTATAGGTTCTTGTTAAACTGTCGCTCGAGGAAATGGAGATGACTTCTCTCTTGGACAACAGATATGACTAAAGGCGATTTATAATTTTATCGTAAGAAACTATTTCAGAAGGAAAGATTAGTTTTGTTAGAGTTTGAAGCACAGCCATATTATAAAATAGCATGTATGTTCATTATGTCAGTAGGCAGTAGTGACCGGACGGTTGGACTCGCCGGTTTGTATACACAGTTCTTCAGTCGCACTGCGTGGGCCTGTATCCTTTACGGGGCCATAACTTTGATCTGACATTGCAAGAAGATATTTTATTCAATCCCGTCCTATGTCTTAGGCCTTTGCCCACCATTAATTATTTGAACGTCGCCAAAATGACAATAACTGTGTCGGTGTTATGTGACAAAACAAGCCTACAAACAAACGACGTGTCAGTGCAACACCTTTTACCAACATAAATCAGGGGTTATCGTTTGATTCGACCTTTTAATTTAAACAAACGACGCTGTAATAAATACAATTAACCAGAAAAAAGTGGTATCACATCTACATGTATATCGTAATGTGTTATTGTACTTAAAGGGGGGGGGGGCACGTGTGCCCAAGATATGCTAAAGTGGAGTCATGAATCCAAAACTGCTAAAGGTCATTAAAATATCCATTTTTAACCTATTGAGTAGAACAGAAAGCCCATGTCTAGATCAGTGATAAGCAGACAATGTGGTGTGTAGATTACGTAAATGAACAGTGAAATGTACAAAGCTGCACTGAAAGCAGAACGTCTGAAAATTGTGGGCAGTGTAAATTTGAAGCTCATTGGCCGAAGGTATGGAGGATGGCGGTCTGAGGAGAAACACTAATATTTTCGGAGATGAAGACAAAGAATAGCCAATGTGAGAACAGTTCTATGCTCCACAATCAGTGCTTTAAGATAGATAGATATGTAAAAACGTTTTGAAAGTAATTTCTGCGCATATTTTATAGTTGTATAGTTTTCGGCAGTTGTTATGATTTCGAATAGGGAACGCCACAGCAAAATCAATGAATCAATTATATCGAATTTACCGGCAGTTTGTAAAAAGGTTAAATGCAGAAATGACCAGAAGAATTAGAAGAATGCGTATTTAAATGGTATTGGCTTTCTAAGAAATTAGATTCTTTAGAACATGACAGTACTGATACGCGTAACCCCAATCACCAGTTCCACCTGTAACGCAGATGTTTAAACTGGAGAAAGTGAATGAAAGACATCAAATAATTAAAAGTTTGATTGTTTTTATGCCCAAACTTGGATGCAAAATGTAAATTATCATTTTAAAAATAACATGTTTGGTTGTATGCCAGCATTAATCGCATATATGTTACATCTGTGTAACTGATTGACAACATGCAGCTTCCAGTGACGAGTGTTCAGAAAAGTTTATCTTATTAACATCACTATCAAAAGACATTGTGTTGAATCGTATAAACTAAACTGAAAATGATTATTGTATGTTTGATTTTTATGAAGTTCTCCATCTTATAATTTTTCAGTGAAATGGTAAATCATAGAAACCATGGATGAAGGACATTAACCTTAACATTTTAAATATTGTTTAGTTTATGAATTTAAATGGATGTCAAATAGAAAGAAATACTACTAATTTCTATAAAAAAAACTATATTAATTAATTAATTTGGATAGATACATCTTTTTCACACGTTTTGTTGAGAGAATATATGAACTATATACATAGAGAGAGATTTTGCTAAAATTGTAAATATTTTTAAAAGAAAGAGTAATGTGTAAATTTTGTGTTGTGTATATAACAATGCTTAGCGTACAATTTTATCACTTAGAAAATTGTTGTTTTGTCAAATGTATGTTACTAGCAACCAAATAGTTCGAAACGGTTTAGATTACTACAAGTTCTACAATATGTATTTTTCTTTCCATTTTTGTATTCACCATTAACTTCTTAAAATATCTGTTAGATGACAATGGTAAATAATCTAAAAGTTTTATTTTCTCTGACGTTTTGTATAAAGCAATAAACTAACCGTGTTTTAAATGCTTTACAGAATATATAGGACTTTACACAGAAAATTGGTTAATCCTGCGTTTTTAAATCTATTTTTCTCAAGTAAGTCTTTAACCAGTGATAACCAATCTGTCTTTCCTTTCAGATAATTATCTATCCGCATTAGGGTGGCTCTTAAAAGGGTGATTTTTCAAAAATCAATATATTTAAAAGTCTTACCCCTCAAATGTGTTCCATTTGATGAGGAAACACTTTGTGGAAATTTTAAACAATATATTTTAATATTTAGAGGTAGCTCAATGACCTTGAAAATCAGAAAAAGAGTAAAAAAATCAACAAAATGTCTATATTTTATATATATAATTTATTTTCAACTGTACATCACTTTTTGTTCAAACAGTTTACAATACTTTAGTCTAAAAGTTTCCGCCAAAACTAATCAGAGTTTTAGGGCACATTAGTGTTTGGTTCCTGCTATCCAGATATAATCTCCAGTGTTTCTCAACGACTTGCAGTAGGAACTGCAGGTGAGTTTCATTTTTGGTAAACAGTCCAAAATACTCCTGAATCAGAGCAACACCACGCTCAGCTTGATTATTTACAACTCATAGAGACTCAGTGCTTCTCTGGCTTGTTTGTAATCGTCTCTATCATGCCACACATCTAGATCAACATCAAGAATGTCATGCGGAATATCTATCATTTGAAACAGTCTCATAGACCTTGGTGTAACAAAGTCCTGTAGGTTGTTGCCTGGGAGTGATTTAAGATCAACTGATGCTTTCTTGGAATGGTCATGTTGTTCATCTTGGTCAACGTCCATCTTTAACGCCTCAATCATACTTCGTTTTGTTGCGGAGCTGACATCACAATAAAAAAAGCGCCAGGCCGACAAGTTCTGGAGACAGGTACCATAAGTGGTTGGATAATTTCAGTGCTGTTGCCTTCGAGATGTTTTCATGAATTGATTTGTACTCAAGAAGTGACATCAATAATTGTAAGTCATTAGAAGGTGCACATACTGCCTGAGATGTTGAGAACCACACTTTCAAGAAGACACGAACTACAAACACACACACGACACGCAATCCTCGTTCTTTTGCAGGGGTAAGGTTGAACTGAGCCTTGAACATCCAGATTTTGAGACTGTCTATAACTTGGACATCCAACTTGCATGGTGTATTGCACCTGGTGACATAAATGACACTCCACGTGCAGGAGCTGAACCAAGAAACATGATCACAAGTTCCAGGAATTCTTTATAATCGTCTCTTGGCAGCTTGTGTTCAAGATAGGTGCTGGCATAATGTATGGTACTTTGTCGTATGTCTTTTACACGACTTGCCACACCAGAACACAGGCACCAGCATGTCTACCGGTGTTGGAGCTAGCGGTCTCGAAACACATGGCTTGAAACCTGTTGCCAATTTCCCAGTCTTCAATAGCCTCAAATGCCTGGGCTGTACCAGTCCTAGATACAAGCTTAGAAACTGTCAGTAGTTGTGAAACATTTTTCCTGTCACTAACACTTGGAGGCTGTCAACCTTTCCTTTCCATTCAAATCTTTTATAAGTTTTCCATCCCAGTGAACTAAAAAAGAACATTACTCTGAATTCTTTTCTTTATTACTGCAGCTCTCTTTTGTCAGAATTCCAATCTGTTTCTTCTTATTGTGGATCTGTTAAAAGTGAGTTCATTAACATTTGGCCCAGGCTTTTTTGCTGTTTCGGTAATGACCATTGTAGCCTGTCCCGTCTGATACTTTTGTACTATCTACAGTCATTGCAAGTTATTGTGTAATAACACTTTTTCGCCCTCGATTTCTTTTAACTCCACGAGTAACATCACCCCCAACAGCCCCTACACATTTTTATCCAATTTGTCACCGTCTTCTGCTGAGCTGGTTGGTATCTGTTGTATCAGAACTTGAAGAAATAAGCTCAGCTATTGAATAACTTGCTTGCTATCTTCCATTTTGCGTGTGCATTCCTATTGTTCTTTGTGTTGCCCTTTTCTCCTTATCAGCTAGCGCTTGATCTTCTCCGACCATTGATCCTTTTCTTCCTTTTTTCACGCTGGGCTAGCAAAAGATCCTTATCTTCTTGTAATACTAATGAACTGGTAAGAGCGTTGGCATGAGCAACATCAAAACGATCATCAAGCTTGGAAAAAAAGTCTGCCTCTTTTGCAAGTTAAGTTGGTGAATTGGTTCGACCTTTGTTTTTCTTTAAAAGTTTCCAATCTTCAAACACTTTCTCAAGCTTAGTTTGGCAGTTCTGGTGATCCTTTATTGGAAGTCTAGCTTTCAACCAAAATTTTGCTATTTATGTAATAGTAACTGCTGATGATTGTCTAATTGTTTGTTTTAGTTCAATATGATGATGTAGAAAACGTCCAAGAGTCATATGCAATGATGGCAGCTTGCTGCCCGTTAAAACGGTAACTGGTTCTCCAAGAAGATACAACTTAGTTTCGGATCGTGTTGCCTTTGCCATTGTATATATCAAAGAAATGTACATTACAGATACAATTTCTTCATTCTGAATATTTTATTGACACTTAATTGTGTGTATTATTATTTTTTATTATATTATTATTATAATTAAATAATCATTATCAAAATATTGTTATCTGAAACTTTTAATATACTGTTTTGTTCAGCATTCAAGTTAACTTGCCAAAAGAAGTGTGTTTACAAGACATTAAGAAGAAAATCATATTATACTTGCTTGGTAGGCATCAGCTAAGAATCCTCATTCCTTTCCTGATCATTCACAAAGCATCATTTCGCCATAATTTTAAATCATTTTTAATTTGTTCACACTGATACATGTTTTTCTATTAATAGCTGATTAAAGATAGCTCATGTATAATCTTTGCTTTCAGTGCTCTGTTGCTATTCTGTTTTGAATCACCACTGAACTGGTATTGTTTGTAACTTGATCTCTCTCATTGTCATCAAACTATAATTGAACAATGTGTGTTATTTAAGTTGTGGGAACTGTCAATTCTGCCAGCAGTTTGTAATATAAACAAAATCTAAACCACTGAAGCTTCACATATTGATATCCTGATTTTTTCAACTAAAAACCAGATAACCTAAAATTTCAATGTCATTGAGCTACCTCTAAATATTGTTTAATTGTGGTTAAATTTGGCCAAACAAGTTTTTTTACATAATGGAACACAATTAGAGGGTAAGAAACTAAAAAATCAAAAGTCGCAAAATAAGGACCACCCTAATCCGCATGTCATAAGTATGCCTTAGAAGTTTATTTTTACTTTGAAGTGATTTTAACCATGTATATATGTATAACCATGTATATATAAAAATAATAAATGACAATGTCAAATTTATGAAAATACTTGGTTTACTATGCAATATATATATAATCTAACAGTTTCGTTTTCTCTGACGTTTTGTATAAAGCAATAAACTAACCGTGTTTTAAATGCTTTACAAAATAAATAGGACTTTACACAGAAAATTGGTTAATCTTACGTTTTTAAATCCATTTTTCTCAAGTAAGTCTTTAACCAGTGATAACCAATATGTCTTTCCTTTCAGATAATTATCTATCCGCATGTCATAAGTATGCCTTAGAATTTTATTTTTACTTTGAAGTGATTTTAACCATGTATATATGTATAACCATGTATATATAAAAATAATAAATGACAATGTCAAATTTATTAAAATACTTGGTTTACTATGCAATATATATATATATATATATATATATATATATATATATATATATATATATATATATATATATATATATATATATATATATATATATATATATATATATATATATATATATTTCCCTACTACCATTTAGTAGTTTAATAGTTTTAGCCCACATACATGTATCTAGATAATACCAGGAATTCAATAAAAGATTGCACATATAGAGAGTGAATATGTCTTTTGTTTCTGTGAAATATTCATTAATATGTCCATCCATTCCCTTCCCGAAGGTTTGACGGCGCCAAGTTTCCTGCTAGTTCCACCAAATACTCACCACAAGCCGTTATTCTTGTCCTATGTTCATGTCCTTGTATATTTCTAAATATTTTCCAAAAATACTCTGCTTTTGCGTTGTGCACCTTGTCAATTTTCCAAAAGGTTTTACAAGCGCCTTTTTTAATTGACTCATTTCTTAAAGCATGTTTTCTTTTAACGGAATAAAACCCTATTAACGCCGCTCTAATGTTTGTTAATCCATTTCATGGCCTAGGTATATATTTACGTTTCGCACACGCACATTCGCCATCAAACCACTCTGGT
Organism: Sinonovacula constricta; assembly: GCA_007844125.1. Classification (NCBI taxonomy): domain Eukaryota; kingdom Metazoa; phylum Mollusca; class Bivalvia; order Cardiida; family Solecurtidae; genus Sinonovacula; species Sinonovacula constricta. The sequence continues at coordinate 63,855,882 of CM017555.1, read as the reverse complement.
GTTTGTAGCCCTTTTTTTTAATTTTAGGTCGTATAACTTTAGAAATCATTGCATCCGTAATAGCTGTTCTAGTGTTTTTACAAATTTCGGAACGCTTAAGATGACCGCATATTTATCAGAGCAATCAGTATTGCCCGCAATGTTGTAAGTCAGGTGATCTAGCATTCAAACAACAACGAAATGTTTCCGAGCCTTTCCTGTGGTGGACAACATTTACCTTGCTAGGGGTTTTTATTTCTGGCATTGTTAGTCCTTTAATCTAACAATCAAACGACAACGAAAGATTTTCCGAGTTCTTCCAGTGGTGAGGTTTAAATTCTTGTGTTTTTGTTACTCTTTATAACGGAAAGCAATTGTGCAAGGTCTGATAGGTAGTAAAAATAAACTGCAACAAAACTGATTATATTTTCGAAGCCACCTTCTCGCAGCAATAAATATTCATTGACTGACGAACCAAGCGTGAATATGAACATGCGCAACGTTTATAATTCTGCCCAAGCCGACAGTTCATTTACGAATTTTAGTAGATTTACATAGCTCAATTAACATGGAGAATTGTGAATTTCTAACACAGTCCATTTCATTGCAGGAGGAACTTACATTTGAGCCGTATATGTTGAAATTTATTGTGGATCATTTAGGTATGGGGCTTTTTTTGTTCATATGTTTTTTTAATCCAAACCACTGAAATGTCTATCTGGTATATACAAGTATTCATCATTATTATTTACATTTCTATCCGGAACAATGAAATTTGCCTTGTCTCTACCGCTCCTGTTTACGGTAAGGTTATATACACTGCAACTTTCATCTAATTTCGCATTATAATTTCTTATGGTATATTTGTTTACAATGTATTGCTTATATGAATTTTCGAAAAATATAATATTAGTACAACATATGGAAATCGTTTTTGTCACTTTCAAAAATCGTTTTATCAGGCTTTAGTCAAATAATAGTATCTGCATGATGTTTATACTTTGTATGAACGAAGAAATATTCTTGCAAAAAAAATAACAACTCTAACACTTTTCCTCATTTGTGTTGGTCTTTTCAGTTATTCTTGTGATTATCCTGATTTTGACGCTGTAATTTATGTTGTCCATTGTCCACCTTAACAAAAAATGTCATGATTTGGATCATCAATAATAATTCAAAATTCCTCTTGATTAAATCAATTCAGGTTAGTGCTAAAATACTAAGTTAAATCTTTTCTGATTTCTATGCGATTTAATGTTTACCCGTCTGCCTCTTAAATGCGATAATTTATATCTAACCCATGCGATTTTGCCTGAATCGTTAGCCGCCTTCATTTTCGGAAACAGCTGTGTGGGTCTCTCAGCAATATCTTAGGGAAATCGGCCATTTATATAAAAGGATATCCATTTAAGGTATGATCTCTACTTTCTTACTATTTCTCTGTCTGCTTGAAACTTGACCATATTCTGTTTGGTACGACCATTTCTTTGGCCGACACGGTGGACCCTCACGAATTTATTGCGGTCAACATACTTATATACCATCTGCAACTTATCCCCCTATAAATGTTCCCCCACATCCCCTTGCCTGTCGTTGCTAAAGAGTTGATTGTTGTGCATCGATTTTGACTGTTTGTACAACAACAAAAAGTCTTCCTTCGTCAGTTTCGACACCTTCTCTAATCTTCAACTCTTTATGCTAGCATGCTAACTTTCGCTCACTTCCATATTCTCTTTAAATAAGGAGTTTAATCTCTTCAATCCGACTGGGTCTTCTTAATGAACAAGCATATCTTTCCACATCTGTTAGATTACCTATATAGTCAAAACTAATAGGCTGTGATTAAACTATTTCTAATCCAACATGCGTCAGTTTGTCCATAAGATATGTTGCAGCATCATAACGTCCCCGTCTTTTTTATAGCAGGTACACTGACTTTAAAACAATGTCTTGGTGCTCGGGGAGTTTACTTGGAGAATTTTATTTTGTGAAAGGTGTGTTGTTGTAGTCATCTTGTCATTCCTAACTCCTCGGCGACATCCGAACATGTCAAATTCTCTACACGTATATAAAATACCGATTTTGGCAACTTGGACCCAAACTACGAGTGTTAAGCAGGTTTTATCCTCACCTGTTAGCAGTGCTGTGCAAGGGTTTTAAAATTGTTATTCGTTAATTTAAAAAAAAATAGTTTCACAAAAGATTTGTTGCGTTATTAAATAGATTGTGTGACATATTTAGATAATATGCAATATAAATGGAGCGGCATATGTTATGTCTATGTGAAGGTCAATTGTTCGACCATACTTTCAGCTCACTTTATGTCAAAATACTCATCGGATGTCCGCCCCTGTCTTTCGTCAGATAACATATTGTCCTTAAAAATATATTTTACGCCCTTTAAAGCTTTGCATTAATATTTTTCTTTTCTCGAACATCAGACGTCAAATGTTAAATATACATAATGCGTAATATCCTATACAATCAAACGACGCATACCTAATGTTCCTTGTTTGTGTAATATATTCTTTCCTTTTTTTTCTTCACGAACTTTTGATATAGTTTACAAGGAGAAGCGTAACCGTTTTCAGTGTTCTTATGTGAAGTAATTTCCGAATTAAGTGATGTGCGGAGCAGTCCATCGGTCAGAATCAGTAAACGCTAGGGCTATTCTCAATCACGTTTGTCTACATAAAAAATTGACTTTCAGTTTCAATGATTGTATTGTGATTTGTCGTGTGGTCTCGGTTGACTGTCAAAATTCATTATAATGATAGAAAACTGCGTCATTATTTCCTAGTGGTGTTAAACCATAACTATTTTAATCAGGTAACAACACAATTAGAAACAATACAATTTTTTTGCCTATTTTGAAAGTGGAGCCACCACACAGTTTTAGTTTTGCATAGTTTTAAACATATATTTTATCTCGCGATATGTAATGTAATATTACCATATTAATTAGTTTTCAAGTTTTCAAGTAAATAATAATTTGTTATAATTGGTTAGTTGAAGACATCGTGTCGTTTAATTAAGCTGAATGCAAAGGCTATCTTAAGGAGGAGATGGGGCGTGACAGGAATAATAATTAAAACAAGGAAATAGGATATGACGCACGGGGAAGTAATAAAATAGTAATAGTAAGAGGCACGATTCGGACCATGATTAATTCATACGTCAAAACATGAAAAGAAATCATGGGACACAGCGATGGTCAGAAGACACGACTATCAATAAAAGTACTATCTTTAGCTTTTATTAATACTAATGTCATGTGATAGGCGTAGGCAACGCTATTAGTAAAGGGGATGCGCAGTTGAAAGAGGGTATATATTTTTGGGTCGTAGAGCGAAAGTCAGTGTGGATCTGGACATGACAGAGAGAGGTACCTATGCTGAAACCACTGTTAGATTTTATAATTAGAATTTAGAGAGTTGTAATAAAATTGTTCTCAGAAGAAGTTGTCGTCTTCTACTAGAGCCCCATTACGCCACAGATCTTTCATGGCACAACTATATTGAATACGTCAAATAATAATTCCGTTCTAAAGGAAAATGAGTATACATGTAACAACAAAGCAATATGAAGAACCCAAATATGCACATTCATTGGCTAAATATTTGGCTAGTGTCTTAATGCTGAAGTATGTTAAATAATTTAGTAAGATTGTATTTTCGTCTTATAACTGATTAGCCTGACATTTCAAAGCCTTTGTAAATTTGTTAATAAAAGGTTATATATTATAAGTGTTGTTTTCGTTTGTAAATAAAATAATTGTTTATGGCGATTATTTGTATTGGTGTAATTGATCAATACGGGAGTCTTTCTAACGACGACGTGACAACTCGGATGTGTCTCTTTTTGGTACCTAATTAACTATTATCCGTTCATCTTCATCAATTTTCTGTCATTCGTTGAATGTTGAAAACAAGATTTGTTGAAGTTATTATGCATATATAATTAAAATTTTCAAAGGTATTCGAATGGAGGTTATCAAATCTGAATAAATGTTTGAGATTTTCGAAGGATTTGAAATAATACGAGGAAACTTATATGTTACTGTTAATAAATTTAAATTAAAAAGAGTAGCACATAATTTGATGGAAACATTCATAAATAGAACTATTATATTAATTTAACTAGAAATAATAGCCGAAATAAATGCTGCCTCGTAAGACAAATACTGCATGTAGCAGCAAGAATATTTTATATTAGGTTCAATTAAAGAAAAATAAGGTACACTGCTAAAATGATTTTGTTAAGATAAATACCGGTATATTATAATTTAATAATTCATATTACAATCGTATGCTATTTATCTTGGAAATGGACACACTGATTCATAACCATCATGCTGTTAATCAGCTTACATGACTATAAATGTTAGAATGTTTAAATATATATTTTATTTACAACAAAAATACAACCGCGCGCACACACACACGCACCCGAACAAACACCCGCACACTCGAACATACACGCACCTCACACACGTATCAACACACACACACACACACACACACATACACACACACACACACACACACACACACACACACACACACACACACACGCACACACACACACACACGAACTATATATACCGTCTCTATTTGCGCTGCTATAGACAGTAAACCAATCACTTATTTTGTGTTTATAGATTTGAACATCACTATACATTATGTATTCCTGAATTAACTATGCATATCTTTATTGAGTTGATAAAAGATTTGATATCATGTTGACATTTTTCTTAGTGTTGACGTCGTTAAGTTTTTTACGTTGAAATTAATTGGTGTGTTGACTGATCTTTAGCATTCACAGTTTAACTTATATGTAGCTATAAATGTATAGAGCTATATGTAATATTTATATTTATATCTTTATACTTTGCAAGTCCAAGCGTCAGACTAAATAATCTTTACTGATCGTTGGTCATTATTATGGGTAGTAGCAGCCGTAGTAGTATTGGTAGGAGAAGTGGTAGTAGAAGAAGTAGTAGTGATAATAGTAGCAGTAGTAGTGGTGGTGGTCGTCGTCGTAGTGGTAGTAATAGTTGTAGTAGTAGTAGTAGTAGTAGCAAAATTGTATTCTTATGAGTAGTAGTAATAGTGGTAGTAGTTGTAGTAGTAGTAGTAGTAGTGGTAGTAGTAGTAGTAGTAGTAGTAGTAGTAGTGGTGGTGGAAACACAAGAAACTATGTTTTAAACTTTCAATATATTTGAAATCTTTATTGAATTCCTTTCCTAAAACCGGTGTTTATACTTTTAATGTTTTTGATAAGGTTCGCATGACTTGCGATCCCAATTCATTTAAAATAAATAAGTTCATCCCGAGAGCTTACTCTATCGATAAATAATTGCATTACAAAGGTTTCAAAGGAATATTGAGCAGTGTTAGTGCCTTTAGCTTTGAACCTACTGCCCTGTGGATTATTTCTGGTTCGAGGGCTGTTTATGCAGATATTCATCTTTTATTTCGTACTCTGTTTCATGGTTATTCGCGGCTGAAGAGTGACATGATGAAACAAGGGCAATAGTCCATGATGTTGTTATTTCTATAATAGTCATAGTGGAAGTTGTTGCCATTTATGTGACCGTTTTATCTACCGTTCCCGCCTGTGTTTCCAATGTTTCAACCTGTGTTTCCCCCGTTTCCACCTGTATTGCCACCTTTTCCACCAGTGTTGCCACCGTTTCCACCTGTGTTGCCACCGTTTCCACCTGTGTTGCCACCGTTTCCACCTGTGTTGGCACCGTTTCCACCTGTATTGCCACCGTTTCCACCTGTGTTGCCACTGTTTCCACCTGTATTGCCGCCATTCCCACCAGTGTTGGCACCGTTTCCACCTGTATTGCCACCGTTTCCACCAGTGTTGCCACCGTTTCCACCTGTATTGACACCGTTTCCACCTGTATTGCCACCGTTTCCACCAGTGTTCCCACCGTTTCCACCTGTGTTGCCACCGTTTCCACCAATGTTGTCATCGTTTCCACCTGTATTGCCACCGTTTCCACCAGTTTTTTCACCTGTATTGCCGCCGTTCCCACCAGTTTTGGCACCGTTTCCACCTTTATTGCCACCGTTTCCACCTTTATTGTCACTGTTTCCACCTGTGTTGCCACCGTTTCCACCTATATTTCCACCGTTTCCACCAGTGTTGCCACCTTTTCCACCCGAGTTGCCACCGTTTCCATCAGTGTTGGCACCGTTTCCACCTGTATTTCCACCGTTTCCACCAGTTTTTCCACTTCTATTGCCGCCGTTCCAACCAGTGTTGGCACCGTTTCCACCTTTATTGCCACCGTTTCCACCAGTATGGCCACCGTTTCCACCTGTATTGCCACCGTTTCTACCTGTGTTGCCACCGTTTCCACCAGTGTTGCCACCGTTTCCGCCCGAGTTGCCACCGTTTCCACTAGTGTTGGCACCCTTTCCACCTGTATTTCTACCGTTTCCACCGGTGTTGCCACCTGTATTGCCGCCGTTCCCACTAGTGTTGGCACCGTTTCCACCTTTATTGCATCCGTTTCCACCTTTATTGCCATTGTTTCCACCAGTGTTGCCACCTTTTTCACCTGTATTTCCACCGTTTCCACCTGTGTTGCCACCGTTTCCACCAGTGTTGCCACCGTTTCCACCTGAGTTGCCACCGTTTCTTCCAGTGTTGCCACCGTTTCTACCTGTATTGCCACCGTTTCCACCAGTGTTGCCACCTGTATTGCCGCCGTTCCCACCAGTGTTGGCACCGTTTCCACCTTTATTGCCACCGTTTCCACCTTTATTGCCACTGTTTCCACCTGTGTTGCCACCGTTTCCACCTGTGTTGCCACCGTTTCCACCAGTGTTGCCCCTGTTTCCACCAGTGTTTCCACCGTTTCCAGCCGTGTTTCCACCGTTTCCACCAGTGTTGCCACCATTTCTACCAGTGTTGCCACCGTTTCCACCAGTGTTGCCACCGTTTACACCGCCGTTCCCACCAGTGCTGCCACCATTTCTACCTGTGTTGCCACCGTTTCCACCACCGTTGTTTGTTTGTTCATCCGAATTGTCTTCATCTGAAATAAGGTTTAAGTTGCAATTTAGCAAGGATAGCCCACTTTTTTGGTTAAGTCTGTTCGCCAGAGATGAATATATATTTCAAATGACGCTTTAAGCACAAACTGTTTTTGAAGATTGAAGCAAAGGGCGCGTTTTAAATTTTGTCTGTTATTATGTAAGTCGTAGTAACTCACAATATATCTATCTCTTTTTCTGATTTAAATGGGGGCGCCCGTGTTGTTGTGGTAAAGTCGTCGATTTGTAAGTCATCTGACTGCTTAGCCTCTCACAAGTTGGGTTCGAGTCCTGTTTGGGACGATAGACTTAATGTGAGAAAGTCTTCCAGCTGACTTGCAGTGTGCCAGTGGCTCTACCCAGACATGTGTCTGGAGTCTTCCTCCTCCAAAAAGCCGGACGTTGCGATAATGATCATAAATGGTCGCTGCAATGTATTTAAAACTGATTTAAATGAACCTCCTGAAAAACTACGCAGTTAAATAATGACTTGAAAAGTAACTGTTCCAGCAATATCTGGACAAACCGGAATGGTCAGAGCAATATTCAGTAAATCTTTTGGTGGTTAAAATCGTTTGTGACGAGCAGCATACTGATCATCATCGAGCATCGAGCTCTTAGACATGAAAACGATATAAAAACAAGGTTAAAATTGTTTTTCAATTACTGCAGTTTTGCTGCGCAATTTGAATACCTGGAAACATAACAGAAACATAATTTAAATTTTGGCATCCACAGCCAATAAGTTTGACGTTCTGCTACATTCTAATCGATAAATTTGAACACTAATCAGCGTTAAAATTAAGATGTTATATAACAATCTTACAAATAGTAAGTTAATTGCAGACTTAATCAAGCTTTCAAACAACTTCGTTTATTTTCTTCCATTTGTGTATATCAGGGGACACTACCTGTGTCAAAAGATGAGTCCTCAACGCTGCCACTGCTGTAACTGTCATCATTTGAATCAGACGATTCATTGGAGCTGTCGCTGTCGCCATCATTACTATCACTAGACACACCCGCATCACGCCTTCTCCGGTTCGGTTGATCATCAAAATGTACTTCTGAAATTACATTTTATACACAAGTCTTTTCTGAGCTTCCACTGGATAGTTGGGCGATGGAAGCTCAGAAAAGATATATATATATATATATATATATATATATATATATATATATATATTAGAGTCACTGAGTTGTAACTCCTAAGCCCCTATCCGAGTGGGTTCAAGTTCCTGTCAGAGCCACGTCTTTCATGAGTGGAGGTTTTCAATTAACCTGTGTTGCACCGGTTGTTCTACATTGATATAAGTCTGGGATATTCCTCTACCAGTATTTATCTGACCCAATCGGAACTCCTCGGGTAATTCCGTCATCGTGACAATCATTCCTCGGATGTATCTGGTGCATTAATACTTAATGAAGTCACGATCGTTTTGTTCGACGGAAGTCGAAAGAAGAGTATGCCTAAAATGTAGTTCACACAAAACATAAAAATGGCATCGTTTAACAGCTGCGTGTCTGCTGCGCTGGCTTAATTAAAATTGGATTATTTTAATTTGAAGCCGCCACAAATTGAAGTCTTACAGGCATCGTACTGTAGTGAGCTGTCATCCGAGCAACCATCTTTGTTTTGACGTCTGCTTCAAACGTAGTCCCAATTAGAGAAATATCCCAGCTGATCCGACTACAAACATACATCCGAGAGATGATTCGTGAATTTTATGAGGTGTTCCAATTGCCACAGACCCTGACAACCCAAAGTATTTTTAATTACATTAATACAGAGTCACCCCCTTTACATTATGTACAAAAATTACTCAATTGTAACTAGAATTTTAATTGAAATCTTATCGTTTTGGAAATGCTTTGACGTCTGTCCCAAAAGTAGTCCCAATAAGGGAAATATCCCAGCTGATCCGACTACAAACATACATCTGAGAGATAATTCGTGAATTATATGAGGTGTTCCAATTGCCACAGACTCTGACAACCCAAAGTATTTTTAATAACATTAATACAGAGTCTCCCCTTTACATTATGTACAAAATGACACAGTTGTAACTAGAAATTTAATTGAAATCTCATCGTTTTGGAAATGCCTTCATTACGTTGATAACGGTAGACTACTCTTACGTATGGTTCAAATCACATTCTATTATCTCCCTTGTTTGTAGGTTTTTTATTATAATGTTATATCGTTAAATTAAAGCCGTATTGGCAAGTTCCAGATAAATATGGATAGAGGAATATCCCAGATTTATATCTAGGTAGACCAACCGGTGCACCACAGGTTAACTCGAAACCTCCACTCATGAAAGACGTGGCTCTGACAGGAACTTGAACCCACTCGGATAGGGGCTTAGGAGTCAGAGACTCTAATCACCGTGTGGGTTCGAGCCCTGTTTGGGGCGAAGGACTTAATGTGAGAAGGTCTTCCAGCAGACTTGCGGTGTGCCAGTGGCTCTACCCAGAAATGTGTCGAGGTTTCCTCCACCAAAAGCTTGACGTTGCTATAATGATCATAAATGGTCGCGGCAATGTATTTAAAACTGATTTAATTGAACCTCCTGAAAAATGCGCAGTTTAAGAATGACTTGAAAAGTAACTGTTCCAGCAATATCTGGACAAACCGGAATGGTCAGAGCAATATTCAGTAAATTAGTTGGTGGTTTAAATCGTTTGTGACAAGCAGCATACTGATCATCATCGAGCATCGAGCTCTTAGACATGAAAACGATATAAAACATCGTTGAAATCTGTGGGAACAGACATCGAACAAAAATTGCTTTTCAATTACTGTATTTTGCTGCGCAATTTGAATACCTGGAAACACAACAGAAACATAATTTAAATTTTGGGAAACACAGCCAATAAGCTTGGCGTTCTGCTACATTCTAATCGATAAATTTGAACACTAATCAGCGTTAAAATTAAGATGTTGTATAACAATCTTACAAATAGTAAGTTAATTGCAGACTTAATCAAGCTTTCAAACAACTTCGAGTATTTTCTTCCATTTGTGTATATCAGGGGACACTACCTGTGTCAAAAGATGAGTCCTCATCGCCACTGCCACTCCTGTAACTGTCGTCATTTGAATTAGACGATTCACTGGAGCTGTCGCTGTCGCCATCATTACTATCACTAGACACACCCGCATCAGGCCTTCTCCGGTTCGGTTGATCATCAGAATGTATTTCTGAAATTACATTTTATACACAAGTGTTGTAGTTTTTTTTAATATAATGTTTTATCGTTAAATTATAGCCATATTGGCAACTTCCAGATAAATACGAGTAGAGGAATATCTCAGACTTATATCAAGGTAGAACAACCGGTGCACCACAGGTTAACTGGAAATCTCCACTCCTGAAACACGTGACTCTGACAGTAACTTGAACCCACTCGGATAGGGGCTTAGGAGTTACAACTCAGTGACTCTAATATATATATATTCGTCTCGACTGGATAGATGGGCGAGGCAACACATCGATCGTCCGTGTAAGGTGAGATTCCTGGGAAGGATCGCAACCCTGTTGATGCTGCTCAGCTGCTGAACTCAGTAAAGAGCTGTGCTAAACTATACTTCATGATGAATGCTTGTTAAGTTGTCTTGCTAGTTAAAGTATTTAATCAACAAATTTTGTAACACGTTTCGGCTTTTGTAGTTAACTGACTTACCCTGACAGTTGACGTCATTTGCCCAGTCGCATGTTTGTTCGTTAAATTTAAAGAGATGATCAGCGCCACAAAAGGTTTTCTTCCAATTGTAATGAGAAGCGTTGAAGGGTGAACATTCCAAATACGAGCCACAGCCTTGCACGGGGTACAACGTTCCGATAGCATGCTGGCTCGTGCTGCAAAACTGGACATCTGAAAAGTAGAGAAATCAAGAATCGAACACTAACCAGGATGGATCCAGGGTGGTGGATGTGGGATGCAAACAACCAACTTGGTAAAAAGTACCGTTGTGAAAATACATGCACAATAGCCCCCCACCCCCCCCCCCCACACACACACACATACATATACACACACACACCAAAATATGCTTGATCAGCTCCTGATCACTAAAACCACTTTTGTCGATGGATGAAGCTAAACACAAGACCAAAAAAAAAATATTTTCAAGCGCATGTATTTAAATAAAACACATTTAAAATGTACTTTTAATCCATCTGTGTAAATACTAAAACTCGTTGTGGTAAAATATATTGAAATCGTTTTGGATTTTAAAGGCTTTAACGTATAACCCATAGCTTTCTTCAATGCTTTAGCATCTAACATCTTACGTTTTCACAAACATATGACGTGTTGAGTCAGAAACTGAATATCACTTAACATATTCTGGAAAAAATTAAAGGAAGAATTTACCTGAAATATCACAATAACACAAATACGAACCGAAATCAGAATCAAAAATAAAGTTAGTGTGTAAAAATAATATTGAACTTTAAAGTTAAAAAATTTGAATCGGAGAAAAGTAACAGTAAATATAACTTTTATTTTCAAAAGTGTAAGATTAGGCAGAAAAGATCAAGAAGATGCCTTCATCACATAGAATCTTTATCAAAGTATCAAACATTATCAATCCCTTTCTTTATACAGAAATTTTGCAAGTGGTTTTGAATTGACGTCGATGGCTCCATTCCTAAAAGTAAATTATTTTTATTTCATTTACCCACTTTTACAACATTGTCACAAATATAATATAACAATTAATCTTTGTTTAAGTATCTAAATCTAGCAGAAGTCTTTGATCGATGCCTATATAAAACGCATGCTTAATTTAACTAAACAATTAATGTATTGTGTTCTAATGGAAGTATGATAACAAGTTGACAAATCAAGCGCATTGAAGCACAACATTTCGTCACGGTTTGCCTTGGTGACGCTGCTGAAATTTTATTGTTCATAATTGTACGTCAAAATATATTATATAACTACCAATTTCGGCAATCAATTCATTTTTGAATTACATACTAGTCATAAAAAGAAAGTAAGTGGCACCATAATATTGTATATGACATTTGCAATTTTACCTACTTATTTAATCTTATGCAACAAATGGTTTAAAACGCTGAAACTATTTTTCTTTTAAGTTCATACACCCACCTCTTCCCACAAATTTTAATTAAGGACATCCATTAAAGAGAATTATTGGTGAATAATTATAATAATAATATGTCTGATGCACTGTTTTGAATTTGGTCTACACCATCTGAACAGTTTTTTAACAAATTAAACTCTTAAGAAATTAAAATTTGTGTGACCGAATCCATCTCTAAAATGTACACAGCATTAATGCAGCATTAAAATAGAGTAAGGGTAATGCTGCAATTAGCAATTAAAATGTATTGAAGAATAGTCGCCAACTGCAATTATATGGATATAAACTCTACCTTTTTATATGTTAAGGACTGGGTAGTTGTGGTTTAGAATTACTTTAGATCCATCGTATTTTCTTTTTAAAATTTGAAATATTATTTCTGTATCACTTACACTTAAAAAAGGAAAACAAGTTCTCATATTTTTTTCAATTATTAAAGCTTAACTTTATAACAAGTATTGATAAGTTGTGTATTAAAATTCTAAAAGTATAAACCACTTGATGACTTTATTACGTACTAGACATTATCAACAAAAGTATATATGAGAAATAAGAAAGAACACTGGACAAAAACGGTTACCGTAATTTTTAAAATAGCTAGACATTTATCGAAATAATTTCATGTTGAGAACCGTTTGAACATTGTCATTCAAACAACAGATTTAAGCAGTTCCGCATTTTACATTGTAAGTAAAACTACATTATAACAAATGTAACAGGTTCGTACATCTTTACATTTTACCTAAGATGTAATTCAGATTTTAACAAGGTTTTTAACAAGGTTGTTAACATATTGACAATCTAACTTTAAGAAAATCGATCTTTTATATCCATGCATATTTCACCTTACATTATAATACGTTCTAAAACAAACATTTACTACTAATATTTATTGTAAGGTGGATACCTGGATGGGTCCCCGACATGCCTCCACCTAGGACGGGGATAATAAAAGTTTAAAAAAAGAAAGAAGATCGATCGACTTGCATGTCAGAGTCGCTGCGGACCTTAGTCAGAGTTTCCTCTGACTTCGCCCGTCTCAGGCATAATTAACTATCTTTCAGGTATGTTTTTGGGCGGTGATGCTTGCGACAATGTACCGAGTGATGAGAAAGCTGGATTTCAGAAGCATACAAGCTTGACGCTGAATGACCTTGACTACACGCGGTCATTTATTCATGCCTAGGAAGAAGTAGTGCATGCATGGAACAAATATGTGTCATAGAAGACTAGACGCGTCAAATGTCAATTGTGTCCAGGCATGCTTCAAATGTTGACATGAATATTTTTTACCTGATTAAACTGAAAGTTTATATTGTGTAATACAGATATACATGAAACTCAGATTTATTAATTAACAAAGCCGTGTACGAATATCACTCATTGACTAGAGAAAATGGTCGAAATGAGGGAGATAACTGCTGTTAGAACGAGTGTTTCACTGAAAGGGGTGTAAAAGGTAGTAGTTAATTTCAAACTCTGAATCTGGTAGCATGTATGATCATCAATTTTAATTTAAATTTAATTTAAGTATTTAATGTTTAAAATAGTTTCCATTATCGGATATTAGTGACTTTGATGTAACGTTTGTCCCAAACTATAATCTATATTTTTAAAGGTGTTAAGCTGAAAACTTGCCTGCTTTCCAATGAGTTGTTCATTTGATTTACTATGGACCAATTTGATCTTTGTTTGCACACCTGTAGTCGCGTACAAGGCCAAACAGCGCTTCTCAACGCTTTGATTTAACTGATGATTTTCTGTTCTTTCTTTGATATTTTAAAAAAGGAAAAGATGTCATTTTCTCAACAAGTAAATTGCTTCATAGACATCGTAACTTATACCTTGTTACTTATTCCATTTGTAACAGGTAGAATATCTATTTACATCTTGAACTTTTACAGGAAAAGGATTTCAAGTTAAGAACTTATATTAACATTTGAATGTGAAGTTTTCATTATTTCAAAGGAGCAATATCATTAAACATGCTGACATTTTACCTGGTAAAAAATTCGGTTTAACAACAGGGGCGAATTCCACCAACATTTATTTTGTGTTAAGTATGCCCTAGGTATTTTAAACGTCAAAACGCTAATTATATACCTAAAAAATGAAAACTTTAATGTTAAGTAAGTTGCCAACTTTCGCTTTCTTAAATGCAGGTGTAAAACATAACGTCGCTTGTTTGCAAATCGTATGACGTGTACGTCGAAGGCGAGAAAGAAGAACGCTAAGGATAATCCTTGAGAGGCCGTTACCACAAGAGGTGTACATGTGACAGAAGTTTTTTTTAAGCCCGATATATATTTTGCCTGAGATCTTTAGTAAGAATATATGACAAAGTCCTATGAGCATTGCAACATATATCAAACTCCGAAAAGGCACAGAACAAAGGTATTTCACCTGCAAGCCAAGCGAAAGGTAAGAACAAATTATTGATGATTCACTTAACAAAAAGAGCAAACCCGACAGTTACCCCCTTGGAACGATCAGTCGGCAATATGGACCGACTAGGGTGATTTGAAAATCTACACACAAATGGTTGACTATAAACAAATTTTACTTTCTGAATCATGAACAAACATGACCAGAGACGAATAAATGGGTGAAGCACACTGTTCATGTGAAGATGGAATTAAAGAACCAAAGTCCAATGTCCATCAAAGGAAATACACGTAACAATCCTTATAGGATAAATTAAATGACAACATGGCTTACATGCACGGGGAGATTTTTTACGACCGCCACACTGCACAAGTTACATTGTTATGATCATGAATAAGAATATATGACAAAGTCCTGTGAGCACTGCAACATATACCAAACTCCGAAAAGGCACAGAACAAAGGTATTTTACCTGCAAGCCAAGCGAAAGATAATAACAAATTTGTGATGATTCATTTAACGAAAAGAGCAAACCCGACAGTTTAGAACTTATTTGCGGGTTTTGCTCTTTTGGCCCTTCTTCTGACCTTCATGTCTTAGAGAAACAGACCTATTTCAGAGTTTTAACAAATTCTTGCGACGCTGAGGTCCCGGAATTCAACAGATATGTAATGGTGTAAGAGTTTACAGTATAATAGTAGATACCTGTAGGGAATCCGGTCACAGCTGTTACCACGGCAACCATCAACAGGACAAAACGTGTGTTGTCGCCCATTGTCTCTCCTGTACGAGTACACAGTATTTTCTTAAGTGTAAGCAAACCATACATTTTAAAAGTTCCTATTTGTAAGGACTGCATTTTACTCAAATAAATTTCATTATTGTAGCTAAATTCCTCAAGACAATCGCATCTTTTCGGATATTCATTATCGGTATTTAGGCGTGTTTTATTGATATACTTGTAATCTTATAACATTATTTTTTAACTTACTTCTTTGAACCAATAATATCTGTACAAAAATTTAAAACAAGACGTACGTGGAAGAAAAGGCTGACTAAGTGGCGGTTATGCCAATCTTAGCCCTGACTTTGTTCATCATAAACAGATAGCCACTCGTTTTTCCGTCAAAAAACATAAGTTTAATGATGTCGGGAAATAAAATAAAGCTACAAATAATTGAATAATACAAAACAGACATAACTAACTTAATATGGAAATTAAATCAAATAAGTGCACGAATGGTATGCCCTTATTTTTTGAAGTAGTGTAGTTCTGGAAAAAAATGTGTCAATTCTTTCCAGTTCAAATATTTGAAATACAAATAATGCCTTTATCTTATGAAGTGTAGCATGATATGGATTAAATGTATATGTTTTGCATCAATATTGCGCTGTCAAGAAAACAAAGTTTAGTATAAAAAAGCTGAAAACTTACCTTTGCCTGGATATTTTTTTCTTAATTCAAACCAGTCTTCGAAGGTTTCCTTCACATCCAGTGTTAGCTGGACTAGTACCTTATATACTTGCTTTAAATGGTTGTTTTGTTTTGCCATTTGACGCGTAAAATTGGCACCACCCAAAATATTTGTTGAGTTGGAAAACTGCTATTTTGATAACTTACTTGCAAACACTAATTGACGTTAAATACCGAAAAGCGTAAAAAAGAAAGTTACAGGTGTAATTAGTCAATTTTTAGTTTGATCATTGATCCTGCTGGCAAGACGATAATTTGCGAACGAGTTAACTTGTGACCACTACATGACGCATCGAAATTTATTTGACGGGGTACATAAGGCGATGCAATTTTAGTACACATGAATGTGCAAATGTTCAATCTGTAAATATGACTTGCATAATCGTTCCATTGCTACATTACAATATAATTTGTTCTATTTTGCCTGAAAACGTTAAACGCACGAACAATCCGGAGTGCGTATCTCGAAATCTTTGTTTCTTTCCCAACATTTTGTATTTAACACTTTTTACGAAATCATTGGCACTTTCTGTATAAATATCTTGCAGAAAGATCACTTTTAGTGAAAGTCGACTCATAACTCATTTAATCTTTTTCTAAAACCAAATAAAAATGGAAATGTACTATCTTGCTAGATGTTCATTGTCCACAATAAACAAGCAATAAATTTACTGAACATCATTGCGTTCATCGTTTACAACAAAAACATTATAACCAAGTAAAACATGTCATTGGTATACTCTGTTTTAGCAAAATATATTATGTATCTAACATTAAATTGAGAGATTCGATTGAAAATCCCAAAAGTCAAATTAAATGCTGTCACTTATGGTAACAATTATTTCTTGACTGGAAAAAGATAAATACACTTAACAATGTTAATGTTTAAGTAAAATATAATAATAATTAACGGGATATGTCGAAAATAATGTTTGCACACGAAAAAAAAATCATACGAACACTAAACAGTTTATGGTAGCAGTACATTGACCATACCATACCACGCAGTTCGTATGTAACAGTAAATTTTAGCCGCCGTTAAACAATTTACACCGAAACAATCAACGCTCCAACTGCCCTGATAACAACAAAATGGGATCAAACCATAAACTGATAAGTCAACGACGTGTGTTATGCACAGTAACGTCGGAATGCCTCACTTCAGAATGGAAAAAGGTTCTTACCTTTCTAAGCAGACCGTTCTAAATCTTTTGGGGGGATTGTTTCAATTAATGTGGGATCAGACAATGCACTGTTTAATTAGTCAACGACTGGTGTTATTCACAGTTACGTCGGAACGCCTCACTTCAGAATAGAAAAAAGTTCTTAGTTATCGCCTCATAACAGAGACATTCTAGTTTCTTTTTTGTGGGGAAGGATGGCGTCGTCGTGGCGGGAACGGGGTTGGGGTTGGTGGGGCGGGGGCGGTTGTTGGTCGTGTGATAGGGGGGAGGTTTCAATTTTATACTGAAGCTAAACTTAATAAATAAAATACTAATTGAATGTTAATGTTGCTAAGGGCAAATACATGTATACACCTATTAGTTATAAGAATATTTTAAGATGGGGGTATATTAGTGTTCTCGCAGTGTTATTGTGCCTTATAGATAAATATCTGTCACTACATTTAAAACTGAAAGTACCAATTACTTCGTTAAAATCGTTATGTTTACAATTAAGTAACGGTGATGTCAAAAGATTTAACTAAAATAGTTCGTATTATAAGATTTGCAAAACAATGAAACAGTTATATGCCTAAATGACACTTGAACAATAAGTAGATAATGTGGAAATCGAATTCGGTCTTAAATCAAATAATGTATATGTTTGTCAAGTAAATATAAGTCCATTTGTCACTGAATATTGATTATCATACGAAGGGCAAAATTACTTAATGCAGACCTCTGGCAGTTGTAAGTAACCGTGTTCTGAGTGTGTTAAGTGATTGTTACTTATTGAAGCGATACCTTGGTCGCCTTAAATAATGAGTTAATTACATGGTAAAAGCATATTTATGCATAAACCAAAGGTTGTATAATCGGCGAAGTAAACATTATTATATTGCCAGCTTCTATATTATTTCAGTAAAT
Organism: Sinonovacula constricta; assembly: GCA_007844125.1. Lineage (NCBI taxonomy): Eukaryota > Metazoa > Mollusca > Bivalvia > Cardiida > Solecurtidae > Sinonovacula > Sinonovacula constricta. Next base: position 63,837,783 of record CM017555.1, on the reverse strand, counting down.
CTACAGCGCCCACGCCCATTGTGCTGTTACATGCACGAATGAAAAATTGAACTACAAAACGTATGCTTTTCGCAAACAAAAACTAGCAGCACTAACAATAACCATAAAATTATGAGGCGATACATATACTACTTATACTATATTATAAAATATTGTTAACATAGCGTGATTCTGAATTAGGTGCCTTTATGACTTGGCTTAAGGTAGAAGGGGAAAAATTTAGCATTAAGTCACACACAAAGGAGTATTAAACAAAGGTACATTTTACTTAATAGAATACCCATATGTATATACACAGAAAAAATGATTAAATAGTGGATAAAAATACTAAAACTTGATCAATCAAGTCTACTTGCAAACACTTACAGAATGTTAAAATCAGATGTAGATAATAGTATTATATATAATGGTAAAAACTGGACATTAAGTATCAAACAAATACTAGATGAATCAGGATTATCATTTATATGGCAAAATCAGTTTACTAGTCAAATAGATCAACAACAATTGTATGCACGAATCAATAATTATCATCGACTTAATACTTATTACCAATTAAAAAATTCCATCAATTTTGAAAAATATCTTAACATAATTACAGAACGAAGTATAGGATATTTTAAACAAAACTAAGAACCTCCTCTCATAATTTAACTATCGATACAGGACAACAAATAAACCTGCCAAGAAATAACAGAAATTGCCAAAACTGTCATTTGAATCAAATAGAAAATTCGCTTCTGATCTCTTAGATTTATAATTTGTGTAAAGTCTCGTCTCAGTGTTTTTGACACTATTTACATTTATTTATTCAATTTTACGCTTTTTCCCAAATTGTTAGTTCAAATGTTAACATATTGTGTACTTATCATATTTTCCAATTAATTATTTTCGCAAAATATGTTCTATTAAGTTAATATAAGTATAAAACATACAATGTATTTGCAATCATATCTAACTTAATCAGTAAGCGAAACATTCAAATAAGTGACTGAACTTAATCGGATATCATTTAGTTTTGATAATTCCAGAGTTATTGTGAAGCTTGCAGTGAAATGGGGTGAGCTTTGCACCAAAATATGCGTTTGCTCCTTACGTTTAACTTACAATTAAAGACTAATTTGTATTTATTTATTTGGGTTTTACGGCACACCGACACTTAACAGGTCACACCGCGCCGAATACAAAGAAGTTTAATGTGAACAGGGCATAGTCAGGTTAAAATTAAACTATGTGAGTACAATATAGAAAAAAATCTATCAGGTTAAATAATGTGAATTATAACTGAAAATAGGTTAAACGGTTTTAAAATGTATAACGGTTGGTAATTAAACAGTTTAAAAGTTTATAACTTAGTAAGAATACTAATCTCGTTCAAGAAGCAAACAAGTTTAGAATCCTACACTGTCCTAAACAGTTTGTACTTTTCTCGGATGCCTACATGACTAGGAAGTAAACAGAAGGAAATTTCGTTATCGACTTTGAAGTTTGACAAGAACAGTTCGAAAAAGTGGATTGAAATAATTCAATTTATGCTCTGCAATACAGATAATGAGTCTGAAAATATAACATAGTTCTGAAATGAAATTAAGGCTTAGAATTATAGTCTGGATTTCAACGTTGAAGATAAACGAGTTGTTAGGAAGTCTTTGTCTAACGCAGTGGCTATTACTTACGGAGGCACAGCTAACGTAAGTGTCCGTCTTTTAACTATCAGTATATAGATGATCAGAATACTTTTCACGGAGTTCGAGAAATTCAGATAGTAAAATCAAAGGGTCTGTGTTCGACTTTTTTATTTTTACAGAGTTCTAAATTCACATCAGGGTGACGGAGTTGCCATGGTAGATGTTCAATTGTGGGATTTTCAGAAATGCTATCGACTTTAATACCTGATGTGCTACCTTTAAGCCTTAAACCAAGAGTTCTGGTGGCTTTAGGTGATCGATCATAAAGCTCTTCATGTTAAGGGTTGAAAACACAATTAAAAGTTGGGTTATCAGGGGTAGATATAAGTTAAAGTATATACTGCAAAGAAAGATTCTCGCGACGCAAGTATAATGATGGTTCGTTGGCTTCGACGTAAAGGCTCTGCACTGATGAGGTTCTGAACGCTCCTAGAGCTAGACGAAGTCCCTGGTTGTGAACGATGTCCAGCATCTGCAGATAGGAACTCCTGGCAGAACCATAAACTATGCTTCCGTAATCTAATTTAGACCGAATTAGGGAAAAAATTATTGTCGATCCTCCAGATGCCCTCTCGCAAGCTGTATATTATTATAACAAGGGTAGCCATTAAAATCAAGTTTATCAGAGTCTTTAATAAAAATTTCCTGAAGACAAAACACAGCAGGATTTAGAGTAGATAATAGAATAAGTATTTCAAAGAAATTTGCCTTAATACCTCGACAGTTCCACTGAATGATTTTATTATTCATGGGATATTTCTACTTTTTGTAGACTATATTTTATGGTGCTTTTACAGGTGAGCAGTGGGAGGACTCTGTCCTCTTCTCTCCCCCGAAGAACCAGGAGTCTCCTTAGAGGAGGCTCAGAAGATTCCGATACGTTGTATTTGAAAGGAATAATGACTTTGCCAAAAGTATGGTCACCAGGCGGGACCTCATACAGGCGGACATTGTCCTTGTGCTCTGAGATGCTTTTTGGTTGCTGAGGCATATGTTGCGCCACTCGCAGGAGTTGCCTTGTTGTTTGGCAACCTTCTGGCTTCTGGAAAGAAGTTATTTGTGCACTTTATTTTTAGTACTTTCTTTTCTAGTTTCAAGGCAGGGCAATCCATGGACTTGGTCTCATGTGGTCCAGCAAAATTAACACATTTAAGTGGGTCTTCCCTGTGCTCGGCGGACACTTCACCGCAACGTGGGCAATGGTCGTGGTCCTTGCACTGGGACTCGTGGTGGCCAAACTTCTGACAATGAAAACAGCTAAGAGTATTGGGAATGTACACCTGCACTTTTACGTTTAGATAACCGACCAAAATCGAAGTAGGGAGTGATGGGTTGGCGAAAGTTAAAACAAAAGTATTTTCAGAACTGGCCGGCCGTCCCTTAGGAATGAAATCCTCTGGACACCACAGAACTCCTGTGGTGTGAGTTCTCAAAGGATATCCGCCTCAGAGACAACAGCAAGGTCAGGGCATCGAATTACTCCTTTCAACAAGTTCAGCGAATAGTGTGGGTAAGTTTTTACTTTTAAGAAACAGACGTCGGTAAGTTTAAGAAGTTTATCGGAGTAGATTTTACGATCAGTTTCAATTTATAAGTAGTCATTTTTAGCTTTTTTAATAAAACAACACTGCCAATAAAACCTTTTATGGATTTTTATGACAAAAAAGAATACGTTGGTTATCGTTTTTCTGTCGATTCAACAACAATGAAGTGAGGAAAGCACGTTTTTGTAGGTGTTTCGGTTCGGAATCTTCTGATGATAAAGTAGAAATCGGGTCTTTGCATTTAGGTTTGCGTTCCATGAGAAATTATTATAATCATTTAGCATCTTAGCTCACCACCCACCGCGGAGCCCAACAATGGGGCATTTTATGGATGTGGATCTCCCACCTCCCAACGCCAGTGATACCAGGATGCGAGAATCCGACATAAAATATACTATAAAGCATTCAAAATACCAGGTTGATCCGTTAAAGGGGTGTCGACCGGCAGCTGGGTTATAGTTAATTGGGGGGGGGGGGATATGACAAATGGAGTTAACGGAACTCGGTATATTTGAAGATAGAAAAAGGAGAAAAGGAGTGGAAAGTAGGAGGCAAGAAAGTGGAACAGCAGAGAGTAAAGGCTAACCCTGCAACGGCCGAGGGGTTGGCCGATTTGAGATACAGGACCAGTACCCCGCCCGTCTACCCCACAACTTAGGGCCAAAGTAGTGTGTTGGTCAGGGTCGATTTATGTGTCAATATCCTGACAAGCCAACAAAGACCTCAACCACCAGGATCCCCTCGTTGTAGAGATACTGGGTCGCCACCCAAGGCCAACAGGTGGGCTACCTTTGGAGGGTTCTTACCCCGCTACAGGTAGCGGCAGCCTGAGAATTCTAAGGCTTCTACCGGCAGGGCCCGTAAAGTCTAAACATTGTGCAAAAATATACAGCGTTCTGATACTCTAAGAAACTAATAAATTTAATGTTTCTGTTTTTGATGCATGATTGCTAATGTCACGAGTGTAAGCATGATTGTTTAACGTGTTATCGTGGAGGTTTACGTAATTAATCTGCGGGTGGTAACATTGATTCAAATAATAGTAAATGCTGCTATTCAAAATATGACACATTCACGCTTCCATACATTGTTTAACCATTTTGGCAATCTCATGATAAAACCCCGTTATATATACCAGTGCATACACTTGATCACGCAGATGATAGGGAAATGATACAAGGAGACAAGTGAGAATGGCCGCCACCTAGCCGACATGTAAGTTATGGTATATTTATGTTTTGTATTTAATATATTATTTACCTGTGTATCAGGTATACTAGTTATATATACTTGTATTGATAAGTGTTAATGTAGGCAATTGTGATTAAAAATATGCTTTTGGAGTGCGGAGGCACACGTAACAGTGTTAGATGTAGTATAACTATAATAACCAACCGAAGCCGCTGTTTGGGCGGTGTAAGTTTTAAGTGTTAATATAACATTATCAGTATAAGTTTTGAGTATAACAATATTAGTGTAAGTTTTATTTTTATATAATAATATTAATGCTATCAATCGAAGCATGCCTGGATTCAATTAATTCGATTGGTGTACTAAGACACACATATTTATTCTGTATTCGGACTACAAGTTGAAGGTCAAACTTACAAACAAACATGCATATGAGCCAGTCTTATCTTGTACTTCTGATTAGCAAAATTATTTAAGATCCTTGGAACAATTCTAGACGTTCTTCCTATAATCGACCGTGGGTATAATTTTACCGCAAGAGTACATGCCGGGATATAGGTAAATGTTGGTGGGTCTACCCAGCTCTTTGTCTTAACCAGTTTCCCATTAATTATAGGCGGGTGATCCGATAATAACGGGAATTTTGGCGGGGCGATATACACGTCTGGCCATACCAATGTTTATTAAAAGAGCATGTTCAATTGTGTTTGCATAGCCTATGTCATGAATGCGTCCGCTCGTGTTATCAGCTTATAATGACAAAACACAACTTGACACTTACGTTAAGGAAGTTACAGCTTTTCTTTCCCGGCAACAGAAAACTTTACCCTTGAAAGCGCCAGCTTATATTTTATTAATTTACTTTGTTTTGGGCGTACTTCTTATTGTAAAACATGTGATTTATGCGCATTTAAATAACAATAAAATTAATTAGTTTTTAAATTTGGAACGACCGTATTAATATTGTGATATTTATTACGGCTTGGTACTAAAATTCTATTTGTTGTTATTTCCATTTGGCACTCAAAGTATAACGTTTGTTAATGTAAAAGTAATTTTTAATTAATAGCATCGGAAGAGTGTCCCCTTTTCAGCAATATTAAAGATGAAACTTCCTTTTGTTCTTACCGACCTACGCCTGCGCTAATAAACTTATCTAACATTCAACAATTTATTTATATTTACAGGCAACAATTTTATGTAGTTCTTCTAACAGAAATAATACTTCTCTCTCTCTCTCTCTCTCTCTCTCTCTCTCTCTCTCTCTCTCTCTCTCTCTCTCTCTCTCTCTCTCTCTCTCTCTCTCTCTTCTTATACCATGTGGACATTTGTTTTCATTTACGCCACTCCGTTCTTTAAATGTCGCAGCTTATCTAGGAGAACGTCAGTGCATTGCTTTCTATTTAAATATATTGGGTTTCTTTGTATTGCCAGCATTTAAAGGTGGTATCCGACAATTTGCAGCAAACTTTCTTTTCTTAAATATACAAATAAGTTATTGTTACGTGAAAATGTCCTTCAAAATGCTGTTCATTGATGTCCTATATCTCCTAGTAGGTATTTCCTAGCAGGGCCACGATGCAGAGATAGCTATTTTTAAACTTAGAAAACCGTGTGTCCACTTACTTTCGAGATCACATTACATAGCCGCCCGCGTAATCCGCACTGATGTCGATATCTTTTTTAGGCAGAGACCTCTATCGACCGCTTTATACAGTTGGAAAGAATACACATTCAGAGTGATTTTTCTCCGCGATTTCTTCTGTCTAAGTGTTAAAAATCATTTTTATTAAGACTAAAGTATGGGTGTATACAGAAATTATCCCCATATTCCCCAAAGCAGTGGTTGGATATTGTTATATGTATTTAATAGAGGCAAACTTTTGGAGTTTGGAGATCACCTTTAAGAAACACCTCAAGAAGTGCGAGGTACAGCTCTGTTAAACCGGATAAAGCAACCAATTTGGTCCATCTTGCTGACTGACCATTCCGAGGCGGTAACTGTTGGGTTTGCACTTTTTGTTTAATGACTCATCACATATTTTTCTAACCTTATATATGGTTTTCATGTGAATACCTTTGTCCTGTGCCGTGTCATATTTTGGTTTATGTTGCAATGTTCTTAGGACTTCGTCATATTTCCTTATTGTGTCTATAACTTACTTGCACAAGCAATGCAACAATCTATGAAGGTGATCAAAGGTCTGTAGCATGGATCATTTGTGTTCCAACGATATTAAACTGTGCTACCTGCAGGGCGCTAGTGGCGTAGTGGTAAAGTCGTATATTTGTAGCTCCTCTGACTGCTTAGCCTGTCACTCGAGGGTTCGAATTCCCGTTCGGGGTGAAGGACTAAATTTGGGAACGTCTTCCAGGTGACTTGCGGTGCGGCGGTGGTTCTACTCATACATTTGTCTGGAGTCTTCCTCCATGAAAAAGCTGGACGTTGCTATAATGATCATAATTGGTCGCTGCAATGCATTTCAAAAATTAAAAGCAAAACAAACTAAACTGTGCTACCACTAAAATGTTGAATATATGATTTAAACACTTACACATCTAATGCGATATATACTTTAATGTTGGCAAGTATGCCAAATTTTAAGACAATTCTCCAACCAGTTTTGAATTTATGATTTTTTGTCTTCTTAAATCGATATTATCATTTTTAAAAATAAGAAAACTCCAAATACTTTCCGATAATCACCTTTGTTCTGCGATAAAGTGTCGTTTGGAAACAAATTACAGCATAAGACAAACCAATCAAACATGTCACTTGTTTGGTTTGACTCAAACTATAAAAAATATGTAATAAATTGTTTACAACCCAACACGTTTAGGCTGATTTACCCATTTTTGGCTGACTGTGCTTTATAAAAAAGTCACCGAGCTCTTGAAAGGGAAACGATGTATTTCAGAGTTGCCCAAACATGTTTTATAAAGTACTTTGGTTGATGCTACAATATATAATATAATTTCACCACATGATTTTTTTACACTTTGAATAGCGTTAGTAATACATTTGTTATCAAATTTAACACTATCAATTCAACTAAATTTCATTTCCATAAAGGAAAACCTAAATATGTTAAAGTGAATCTGAGAGAAAAAAGTCAAAGTGAAAAAGCAGGAAGAAAAAAAGTTGACCATGCGTGCCCATAGAGGGATTCGAGCCCTCAAACCCTAATTCTGAAGCAATTTAACCCCAAATTTGATACTCTTCAATTGGAAGCGCATAATTACATTTGCTCGAACTTAAAACAATTCCTCTTATTTATTCAGTTGTTCTATATGTTTGGCATAAGAATATATCTTCATTTCGACTTGTTTTTTTTTGTATGTTTACAGGTTATGCCATGTCATGTTGATAGGAAATGTGTTATTGGTCAACAAACTCAACAAAACCCCGTTTACACGTACAAAGAAAACACGGAGTCTGCTGTGGTATACCTATGATCGCTTATGATAAACAGACGGTCGAAAGTGATAGGTCGATTATAATAAACAGATGATCGATGCACGGTCGATGATATACTGACTTTCGATGTTTATATGAACCGATGATCGACGATGAATAACCGATTGAATATAATGCGATGCATATGCTTTATAGGTCTGCTGTTACTGCCTTGTATATCGATGTATGAACTAGACAAGGAGACACCGGACGACTGCACGTGTAATCATGACTCCAGCACAGCCACTCTGATCGTGCAATGCATAAATGCTTCATCCGAATTCTACCAGACCTGTTTTCATACCTATCAAAATGCAACAAATCTTGTTTTCCGCAACAGCAGCCTGACTTGTGTCCCAGAAGAGCTTAACATCTTAAAATCTCTTGTTTATGTTGACTTTAGTTATAACAGCTTGACAGAGGTAGATTTTCAGGCTGTGAAAGATGTGTGTAAGCAGATTTCGTGGTTAGTTTTAGACTTTAATAGCATTCGAACGTTGCGGAATGGAAGCCTAGATTGTTTTACTTCCTTACAGCAAGTTTCACTTCGCAATAACTCACTGCACACTATAGAGAATGGTACGTTCAAAAGATATGTATTAAAGAATCTTACGGAAGTGACACTGATCTACAACGAGTTAACAGAGTTTGATTTCAGTTTAATTAATGTGGAATCTAACAAGCTTCAGGTCAACCTATCTTGGAATGCAATATCTCGTCCTACAAACTCGGTAAATTTTTCAATAAATAATATTAATCCGGATAAAAGTTATTTTATTTCATTTCTGCACAATAATGTATCCTCTTTTAACATTTCTGATATTTTAAAACTTTTAAATGTCACAAATCATGCAGAATTATATAGGCTATGGAACTGTGGATTTGATTTCCGGTTTAACCCATTTGTTTGTGATTGTGAAATGTATCCGTTGGGTAAACTGTTAAGGTACTTTCGCAAAATGGACCCTGATAATCCACTGTTTGGTGTTACATGTTACACACCCGAGGAGCTTCGAGGGAGACTAGTAGGAACTATTCCGGACAATGGCTTCAACTGTTCAGTGAATACAAACTGTCCGAAAGGTTGCGAATGTCAACACACTGTAGCTCTTAACCTAACTGTGATCAACTGTAATAACGAGTACAGTGTTAATGTTCTGCCGGTACAGATTCCCGAATCCCAAACCTTAGAACTCTACCTTCACAGTGACCGATTAACGGAGCTTTCCCCTCGGTATTACTTGGATGCTTCAATGAAAGTCTTGGACGTGTCCGGAAGTGGCGTGCTTCAGGTTGAAGAAGGACTGATACCCCAGTTAGCACACATAAAAATAATAGGTTTACACAACAACCTTATTTCTCGGCTTCCCAGAAGTATCGAACATTTACGCACTGATAATATACAATCTCTCACATTATACGGGAATCCATTTATATGCGATTGTCATTCCCTGTGGCTGAAACACTGGATTTTGTCAGAAAACGTTTCAAAGATCCTTCAACATGCGGATAAAATCATATGTGGGAGTGGTATCCCGAGTGGAAAGGTTTTGCGTGATGTTCCGGATTCTCAGTTTCAATGCGCCTATCAAATTACTCTCTACGAAATATTGATAATCGTTGGGAGTTCTCTCGTTTTTCTCATCATTGCAGTGATAATTATCTGGCATAAGCGGCTCTTGTTCGTAGGTTTTTTCTTCAGGAAGCTTAACTTGTATAAGAGGAGAAAACAGCCGAAGAAATCCTGTCAAAACAATATGTTGGTATCTCATAGTTCAGCTGATGACACTATTGTTCTTCCAATAATTCGCGACCTGCGAGCTGTGGACCCGCCGTACAATGTGTACTCGGATGAAAATTACACTGCAGGCGATACAATAGCTAACAATATATACAAGGCTATCGAATCCAGTGGCATAACAGTTATCTTTCTGTCGAACAGATACATGACAAGCCATTGGTGCATGGAGGAGTTTCGTAAGAGTCATTACCGTTTCTTTGGGGAGGGTGATGTTCAGCTTGTTGTAGTTCTGCTAGAAGATCTGGACCCAAATCTCTTGGATGATGAGTTAAAGGTCTACATCAGAACCCACAACGTTATCGACTGGAAGATCGATGGTGCCTGGGACCGCCTGCTCAGAGCTCTTCCGGAGCGCACCGAGCCATCGACTGAAGACACAGAGAGGTCTCCTCTCTTGGTTAACAGTTGACAATAGTCAATAAGTCCAAAGATCGGACTGAAGACGAATTCATTTAGACTATTTGTTATTTTTAATGAAAAGATTATTAACTATCGAGTGTTTTTTGTATATTTGGACATACTTTCAACATGCGATTTAGCAATGCCGCTATTGCTACGGACTGGGCAATATAGATTCAACATTTAAAACAATGAAATATATGACCTTGTTAAAATATATATTTGACAGGCTTAACATTAGATTTTATTGTACATATAAACTTAACACTACGACCAATAATTCGCATTCATTTTTGACATCCGCACACACTTGCACACAAATCAATTAGTCTGTTAATCTATACAACCGCGCATATTTATATCTGTAATAAATATATATCAGTTTGCAGTCTTGTTTGTTTTAGCAGTACATTGGATATAATCGACACGTTCGTGATCATAAAAGCGATGTCCGGTAATAGCTGGTAAAGGACACCCCTAAACAATTGCCTCCGGTGTACTGGCGGTCAGCTAGAAGGCAACCACACAATAAATTGTCGCCCCAATATGGTGTGATTGCTGCACTTCCACAAGCAAATGTGATATCAAACGATGCATCTCTCAAAATGATGTAGGTCGAAAAATGTCGGTCCTAATTCGTATATCCCTCATTAAATTGAACTGCTTTTAAGTTTACTTAATTCTCACTCAGAATTGTTCGGCATACGTTAACTTTCCAACTTACGCTTTCGTAATTACTCTGGGGTATCCGGGGTATGCGATCATGTCCAGACCTCGTGTAAAGTGGTGTTAAAACAAATAAACCAATTTCAGATTGCAATACGGTTTGAAAACTAAATCAACAGTCTAGTTTAATTGTTGCTTATTGAAAATAAGATTTTTTTATTTGAAATAAATGTTTATTTTAAACTGGTTGATTTTAATCTGTTTATGGCTATACCTTTTATTTTTCATATACCTTTCCAAGGCGGTAACTGTCGGGTTTGCTCTTTTTGTAAAGTGGTTCATCACAAATTTGTTCTTACTTTTACATTTGGCTTGCATACGAATACTTTCGTCCTGTGCCTTTTCAAATGTTAGTATATGTTGCAATGTTCATAAGACGTTGTCATATATTCTTATTCAAAGTATATTTCCTATAACATCAAACCTCTATGAATCTTTTGGATAAAACCTCTGTGAGAGCATCAAATCAAAACCTGTAATATAGTCAGATGTGCAAACGGACACACAAAATCAAACATGATTAAGACCACGTTTTAACCCATTGAAATAAAGTATCAACAAAATCCGCGGTATTGTCTAACAATTATGTCTTATCCTTTTTCCATCTGCAATATTAAAACCTTTCACTGTATTTAAGGCCTAAATATGCCAATTTAATCCACTTGACAACTCAAAAGCGATATTGTAATCAATATTATGAAAACCATAACCATGTGAAATAACCAAACTTTGGAATAAATCTTGTTAAGCTATAACTTGACACTTACTCAGCAACGTCCATCTTTTTGGTGGAGGAAGACCACAGACATATGTCTGAGTAGAACCACCGGCACACCGCAAGTCAGCTGGAAGACCTCACATTAAGTTCTTCGCCCCGAACGGGACTAGAACCCATGCGATGAGAGGCTAAGCAGTCAGAAGATTTACAAATCGACGACTCTAGAACTACGCCACGGGCGGCCCTGTAGTAGATGAAATAATGAGTACATACAGCATCAATTAGTAGATTACATCATGAGTACTTACAGCATCATGTAGTAGATAACATCGTGAGTACTTACAACATCGTGTAGTAGATAAAATCATGAGTACTCGCAGCATCATGTAGTAGATAACATCATGAGTACTTACAGCATCATGTAGTAGATAAAATCATGAGTACTTACAGCATCATGTAGTAGATAAAATCATGAGTACTTACAGCATCAATGAGTAGATGACATCATGAGTACTTACAGCATCATGTAGTAGATAACATCGTGAGTACTTACAGCATCGTGTAGTAGATAACATCATGAGTACTTACAGCATCATGTAGTAGATAAAATCATGAGTACTTACAGCAGCATGTAGTAGATAACATCATGAGTACTTACAGCATCATGTAGTAGATAAAATCATGAGTACTTACAGCATCATGAAGTAGATAAAATCATGAGTACTTACAGCAGCATGTAGTAGATAACATCATGAGTACTTACGGCATCATGTAGTAGATAAAATCATGAGTACTTACAGCATCATGTAGTAGATAACATCATGAGTACTTACGGCATCATGTAGTAGATAAAATCATGAGTACTTACAGCATCATGAAGTAGATAACATCATGAGTACTTACGGCATCATGTAGTAGATAAAATCATGAGTACTTACAGCATCATGAAGTAGATGACATCATGAGTACTTACAGCATCATGAAGTAGATAAAATCATGAGTATTTGTATTTTGTGTTTTACGGCTTACCGACACTTAACCGGCCATACGGTGCCGAATATGATGAAGGCTAACGTCATTATGCTATACTCATCATTATTATTATTATTATGGCTAACGCGACAGCGGGTAAGAGCTAATTCTTCCAATCTATTTTCTCTGCAAATAGAGGTATTTGTACCGACCTTGGGTTTAATTACGTGTAATTTGTTATAAATAGAATTATCCCAACTTGCTTGCCATTTGGTTAAAAAAGATCGATTGATAAGTGATTTAAAATCCGTGGGGTGCAAAGTTCTGTCTCGGTAAGGGTTGAAGCAGAGTTTGCACTTTAACTACATCCTCGTTTCCTCAGATGCCTACATGCCTAGGTAGCCAACAGAAAACAATATTCTTATTAAGAGAAAGTTCAAAAGATTGTAACAGATTGTTATACTGACCAAGAGTCAGTAAACACTAAAAATTTATTGCCAAGATGACCTGAAATAAAGTCAAGAGAAAGGCTAACAGCCTGAATTTCAGCTGTAAAAATGGACGATTCTGGGGGTAGTTTTTGTTTAATAAAATGAATTTTACTTACGGAAGCACAGCTGACATAGGAATCTTCTTTTGAGCCATCAGTATATATTTCGAGATAGAGTATTTCTTGTAGCGCAGTTCGAGAAAATGTAAGCGTAGTAGGAGAGGGTCTGGTTTTTGTTTATTATTTATACAGAGAGTCAAATCAACAGCGGGAGTTTTAAATTGTCATGGTGGAAATTCCAATACATTATATTCGATAATTTGACTTAAATTAAGGTGTGTGATGAAAGTATCACTTCAAACATTCGCAAATCAAAATGTTTAATTGCATTTGGTTTACGCTGATACAAGTTTTCATATTCAGGACTGAATATTACATTGTATGCAGGATTTTAGGGTTAGATTAACGATTGTTGACGACGCGCTAAAGCGCGGAGTCTACTGTGATCACGTTTGCTGATTGCCACTGTAGAGTCATGTAACCAGGATGTTTACCGAAAGGATCTAAGCGGTAATCAGAAAAACGGTTCATCATCAAGCAATAATCTGACCAAAATGTCTTTAAAATCCAAGTTCACTTCACTTTGTCCATGCAAAGCAACTGGACTGTAACTGAAAGGATCTCTTGGATCCTTGCCTTGTTAAGGTACTGGAATGACGACTGCATTTTTCCAAGAAATTGGTACTTTTCCTGAAAACCAAATTTTTATTTATAAATAGACAAAAGTAAGTTTAATAATAAATTCGGCAGGTATTTCAAAATTTGAAAGGGAAAGGTTTTCTTTTGTTTTTGAAATACATTGCAGTATTTATGTAGTTTAGTAGTTATGATCGTTATAGCAACGTCCAGCGTTTTGGTGGAGGAAGACCCCAGAACCACCAGCGCACCGTAAGTCAGCTGAAAGACCTTCCCACATAACGTCATCCGCCCCGAACGGGACTCGAACCCACTCAGTGAGAAGCCTAGCAGTCAGAGGAGTTACAAATCGGCGACTCTACCACTACGCCACGAGTGCTCCGCAATAAGGAATATCATCTGGCCCAGCAGCGGTATCGTGGGATTTATTAAGTGCTTCCCAAAGTTCTCTTAAAGGAAAGGGTTGGTTGTTATTTTCATTATTATTTGTTAAAAATTGATTTTACTTTTTTAACGATTCTTCGCATTTTGAAATTCTTTCGAGTAATTTTTGGAAGACGAATTTTTTGCAAAACTGTTAGAAAGTGTGTCTGAAATTTCTTTTTTTGTTTAGTATTTCTGAGTCAATAGATTTTAAATGATTAACTGTTGCTGAAAAAGTATTACCGCTAATATTAAATAGATGTTTTACTAGTTATATTTGAAACAAATTTCAAAAAGATGTTCTTTCGGCTTGTTTAATGATACGCCTGCTCTTTACCCTTTCATTTGTGGCATTATTTAAATTTGCACTAGTAGATTGAATCTTAAATTTCTGAAGTGCCGCTCTACACATTCTTATAGACTTTCTTGCATTCATCATTAAACCAATCGGCGCCGTATTACCTATCAAGTGTCGGTGTGCCGTAAAACCCAAAATACATTTAACCAAGGTTTGTTACGCTTTGACTTTGTCGTGGTAGTAGGAACACACTTTTCTGCTATGGTATGAATTTTTATAGAATGAATGTATTTTATCATCAGTTTGGGATATGTCCATTACAGCCCCCTACCAGAATATAAGGGGCAGGTAATTGATTTATTAAATCATGTAATTTTGATTTTGAAATATCTAAGGTGGAAGATCAACTGAACTAACTGTGATGACTTTATGGAATGTTACACGAATGGCTACAGCCCGTAATTCAGTATTAAGGCTAATCTTTGAATGTGGCAGTTTGGAGTTGACAAATAGTGTCGATCCTCGAGATGCCCTATCACACATTGTGTAAATGTGATTTTATGTATAATAACTTTTAAAATCAATTTTATAAATTTCCTTCAGGAGTGCCCCTTGACGGCATAGCACAGGAGTGTTCAAAGTGACCAATAAAAATAAATCTTCATTAAAAGACATCGACAATTCCAATGAAATATTTTGTTGTTCATGGGATTATATGAAAAAGATTTTTAAATATTATTTTGGAGCCTTAACGGGTGACCTCGTGTTGTTTTTTTCTGGCGACTCTAATTTTTTAGTTTTTTGTTTTGAAATGGAACGCTCACTAACCGAACATTCCAGCTCGTCATCGCCTGTCAAGGAGCTACACTTGTTAGCTGCCTTGATGGGATCTTTTGATCCTTTCTTCTGAGGTCTAGATGGTGGACCGGTATTCAATGGTTTATTTGGTTTGCGTTGTGGTGTTGATTGGGGTGTTCATTGGGTTGTACCGACTCTGTTTGCGCTTGAGCGTCTTTCATGTTGACTGTTTTCGCCGTTAGATTAAATGACGGATGGGTAGGATTTGGTTGATGGTTCAAGTAGTTTTCTTGCTTCAGGATATTAACTTTTTCAGATTTCATCCGAACTTTTTATTTCTAAAATTTCTATTAGGGCTCGGCGTGACCAGCCGATTGATCGTACCGGCTCCATACAACCATCCGTCTACAAGGAATACGGGGTCAAAGATTCACCGTATTTACCGTACATTTTTTCAATGAAAAACACGCAATGAATGAGAAAAATTAAGAAGGAAAATTGGAAGGATTGAGAATAAAAACGCATACAAAGTGGATAGAAGATGGTATGAAATAGTAAATTCTTGCTAACAGAATTTCTAATAGGATTCTGAAACCAACGCGGTACACTGGTTCATCTCGTTAGTTTTGAAACTTTTATTCGAGATGTCATCTTAATACCTCGTAGCGATTTATTTGATCTTGAAAAGACATATGATACTACCTTGAAACAAGGGTTTCTGAAAGATTTAGGTGATCTTCGTCTCATTCGTCTTTTACCTGCATTTATCAACACTTTTCTGTCTGATAGGAATGTTCAAGTTAAAATTGGGTCTACTTACCTTCTTTTCATAGATAGAAACAAGGTGTCCCTCAGGGTAGATGTCTGTTACCCTCTTTAACATCAAAATCTAAATATTGTGAAAACTCTAAACATTGGAGTAGATTTTCGCTATTATGGGGACGATTCCCGTACATGCTATTTCCCCAGACATGTGAACAAGTTAGAAAGGCAATTACAACAATGCCTCAAGAAGTGACAACAATGGTTTTAACTTTTCACCCACCAAACCAAACTGCATGCATTCCAGTCAGACATTAGCATAACGATCCTGAATTGTTTCTTAATAGCATTCGTATTCCTATCGTCAAGAATCTTAATTTCTTGGTGGTATATTTGACAGTTAATCATCTTTTATACCTCATATCAAATATGTTAAGACATTTATTTACTTAAGCCTAACCAAGAGTTATGCCACTGCCTTTTTATATATGACTCGGGTATTTCAGGGCCCTGGTCCTCGTCCACCATTGATAAAATACTTTAGTGTAAAAAAATCTTTAGATCATGCATATCATTCAGCATTTAATTATCTCAGAAAATTAAGTAAAACATAGAAACCATAATATTATATTTACATTATGTACAAACGAAGTAAACACATAGATAGGACGAACAAAAATTCAGAGAAAAACCATCAGTTACCGTCCTAGGACGGTCTGTCGGCAATAACCGCTGGGTTCTTATCCCGGTCCAAGCGAAAGACCATAATGTGAGGTCTTCTAATTGACCTGCAGTACGCCGGCAGTTCTTTTGGTTCATTTGTTTAAGAGGTTTCCTTCACCTAAGTAGATGGAATACGCTACAATTACTATCAGTGTGTCCCTGTGGTGTTTTTCTATAAACAAAACTAACAAATCCACATTATGTTCAACGTCCAATTTGCCCAAAAGATTTTCATGTAGAATTTTCTATGTTCTTAATTTGCTGCTACACGTTTCTTCAAAATTAAAGTTAATTGAATTACATGATTTTTTATGTTTTTGACATCAGTTTTCTGCTGACGAGACTGTGCTTTACGAATACATGTAGATAGATATTCGTGTGAACCCATTTATGGTTTGACACGGAAATGTCAGAGTGGCTGGTGCATTGGAGATTTCAAAGGACATTGTATCCGCCCCATGAGTGGGGTCTATCAAATAAACTTCATCATTAAACCTTTCTAATTACATTTATTACAACAAAAATACTATACAGGTAATTCTCGCAGAAATAAATGCTAAGCTTGGAATTGTGCCACCCTTGTATACATGAAACAAATTATGGTACAACATATTTTAAATATAGAATCATAATATATTTTATTACCCTATTATGGCTGTGCAATTCCAACATCTGTGTATATTCCAGTCATTCTGTTTTATATATGTGAGAAGAAATAGCAATGTAACAAATTGTACATTCTTAACATCCTTTTGGTTGTTCACATTTGTGCATAGTTGGACACTTTGTATGTTGTCCAATGAATTAAACATTGTCAACAGTGTATTATTTTTTTGTGTGTTATAAGGTATATTTTACCGGACCTTGTAGCGCATGCGGAAGAGCGTGGGCTCCAGGTCCATGAGGCCCGGGTTCGATCCCGGGCCGCGAAATATCAGGAGTCGTTAAAATGGTAGTTGTATAGCTCCCTTACTAACGCTTAAGGATATATTAGGGTAGTTCCACGACTGGTTAGCCCGGTGTCAGAATAATGTGACTGGTTGTGGTATCATGCCATGTGTTCATGGCATGACATACACAGTGAAGGCAGCACTATAACTGATTCAAGTGGATACCGTCTCCAGATAACTGAAATAATGTTGGTGGGACGATAAACCCAATAAATAGATCAGGTATATTTTTATATTTGTTATTATAATTTGGCAGACGTTGTTAAAGGTGGCATACAACAGTTTGCCAATATCAAGCAGTCAATTGAACCCTGTTTGGGGAAATTTGGGGGGAAATTCTGCATCAAATCATGCTTTAGTCTAAAATAAAGACGATGTTAAACGCTTCCTCAAATGATAAACAGTAGACACTGTCAAACATTCGCTGTAAATGTTCATTTTTCCAAATCTATAGAAATCGATAGAAAGTTCTGCTAAGAAGAACACTGATGACCCAGCGAATTAATCGGATGCTGATATAACGTTATCTCAAATGAAAGTGGTCACGTGGTTTTTCTTAGTTTAAAAAAATGTAAACGAGCTGCGTTGCTCAGATAGGAAATACATGTTTGTATTGACGAGTAGGGATTGGGATTGGGATTAGCCGGCATTGTTTGCCGATACTGCGCAGGGACATTTCTATCATTATAGCACAGGGGCACTTATGAGGTGCCCAGGGACTGAACCCGGCCGGTCCATTATACTGACACCGACGAGTCAGGCGTAATGCTGTCCCCTTAGCCCCGAGCGTTAGGAGGGAAGCCACTACTACCAACTTTAAAGTCTTTGGTATGACCCGGCCGGGGTTCGAACCCACGACCTCCCGATCCGCAAGCCGACGCTCTACCATCTGAGCTTTTGCGGCCGGTTGACGAGTAGGCTGTTATGCTCCCCTTTTCACATTGATGTAGGACATCATCGAGCATTTCGCGGGATCTTATCAAGTTACAATAAATTATATGGTCGTTTGAGAAAAGAAATCTTGTCTAAACTGTCGGATCAAACTTTTTAGAAACGACCAAAATATCGATATTCTTTAAAACAATTATACAAGGTGGTATCCGACAGTTTGGACCAAAATTTATTTTCTCAAATAACCAAATAAGTCATTGTTACATGGAAAGGTCCTGCAAAATGCTGTTCATTGATGTCCTAGATATGTGTGAACAGGCAAGCATAAATCACAACTCGTCATTGCAAACAGGTATTTCCTATTCGAGCCACGCTGCAAAGAAAGCTATTTTTAAACTTAGAAAAACACGTGACCACTTACTATTGATACCATATTATATAGTCATCCCGGTAATCCAATCTCACGTCAATATCTGTTTTTAGCAGAGACCACTATCGAGCTTTTAATACATTTGAACAGAATACACATTCAGTTATTTTCTTTCGCTATTAGTTCTGTCTAACAAATCGGTTATCGTTCAAATTAAAACTAAAGTATGGGTTTATACAAATATTTTGCCCAAATTCCTTTGAAACAATGGCTTGATATTGTTATAAGTATTTGATACAGGTAAACTGTCGGATACCGCCTTTAAGGTCGTTAGTAAATTCGTTTCAGCGATTGCATACGATAGTATTATTTAATGTTCGAAATGAATCGGTTTAAACTTAGGCTTTTGCCCTCATACATTTATTTTAAACAGCTCCAGGTAAAGTTTGTTTTGTTTTTTAAATACAGTGTACTTCACAGCGAATAATTATGATCATCATAGCGACGTCCATCTATTTTCGTGGAGGAAAACCCCAAACAAATGTCTTGGTACAACAGGTCAGCTGGAAGACCTTCCCACATTAAGCCCTTCGCCCATAACGGTACTCGAACCCACGCACTGAAAGGCTAAGAGGTCAAGTCCTGGTAAAATATTACCTTTTTAAAAAATCAAAGTTGAGGGAGCAACACAAACAACAGAAATTAAGAAATGTTATTCCATTCTGCGTTTTTCGTTTATTTGCTTTCTATTTCGCCTTAGTAAAAGGTTTAAAAATTAGGTTACCATAATTTAGCATAATAGTAAGTACGACTAATAGCTACTTGAATGTCATTGATTTAATCCTGCTGTGAATTAAAACCTGACTTTTAAACATGCAAATAATGACAGTCCTTTAATATCAAAGGCATATTGTTAAATTCTAGCAATTACAGCTAGGGAAAACAACCACCACTCAATTAATCAAAGCGCTTAGAAGCGCTGTTTGGGCGGTGTAAGTTTTGCCCTGTACGCGATTGCGGGTGCGCAAAAAACAGTCAAAATTATTCCGTAATAAATAAAATGCACAACGCAATGCAAATTGGAAAGCATGTAAGTATTCAGCTGCAAATAAATACCTCTTCCAAAATATAGCTTATACATTGAAAAAAAACAACATCAGAATCGCTAACATTCGATAATGGAAACCATTATGTTAAACTGTCACTACGAGTACTTTCTATATAATTTTGCATTTTAACCCTTTTCGACCCTTTCCTTTAGTCAAGGAATGGTATTCGTACGCGGCATTGTACACTCATAAATCTGCATTTTCTGAATTACACAATATAATCCCAGGCATGAAAAACTGACCACGATTAGTCACAGTTATGTAGAGCAAATTCTTGTGTGCTTCTGGATTCGAGCTTCTCATAACTGGGCGGTGTCGACCGAACTGCTGGTGATTAGTGTGAAACGTAAAAAAAATGGATCATTTTCAGTGTTGTTTAATTATTAATTGAATCGTTCCTGTTTCTATTTTAACTTTTATTCAATTTGCTAATGTATTTTTTGTATAATATGTACTGTTCGAAGTTCCAACTTTTTTGCGCATTTCAAATGCCAGAACCGTAATTGACTTATGTAGAAGCCGCGTAATAAACAGCGAAAAAAAAGCCTGGCGCCGGTAACCAATAACCAATATGGAGGACAATTGGCGAATTTTGTGTTGTTCTTCACATTTTTAAGCGCCATTGGATTATTATAAAGAGGTATGCTTTAAGTCTTTTGCAAAATAGACTGTGAACACTGGGCATCACTTATTCTCATAAACCTCAGCAAATATCTGATAGAAGCATATGTAATAGTGACATAATACATGTATTGATTTCACTGGAGAGAAATAAACCATAATACATTCTAGTTTTAAGTTTTCAATATTTGAAAATGTTTGAAGTTGTTAAAATATCTTCTCCATTCGGTTGTTCCAAAACCAGTTTCATGCTAAATAGATTTTCTTAAAGTGTTTATTGTTTTACATCTTCCTCTGTTCCTGAGAAATAATAAACCTGCAGCAAAAAATGTAGAAATGGAAGGGGTACAGGAATAGTTGTACCATTACGATCTCGTACCGGGAATACTCGTACCATTTTGGGAAAGGTCGTACCATATATGATTTGTACAGGGAATGGGATAATGGGTTAAATAGACGTGATAATTAGGCTTAGTAGTGGAGGTATATTCATTAGATAATTGCATGACAAACATTTATCTCTCATGCATTCCTGTGAAATATTTGATAATTAACATTTGATTAAATAGGTGTCACTTCTCACTTGAAATTCATCAGAATATTTAATTTGTTATTTTTCTTCGTGAAAGATATATGAATGAATTGTAAATCACATCTGATTAGTTTAAACAAAATAAAAAACGAAAAAATACAGCATTGAATGAATAAATGATTACATTTATTAAGGTTTTTGATATAATTACATGGCAAAATCCTCATTAAATCTAATTGACTAAAACTCATCATAATTCATTAAGGGATAATCGTCAGATACCAAAACTGAGTGGACAGTAAAATCAAACAAATTGTCATCAAATTAAATATCATTTTTTATACTCACACACAAAAATATCACATGTTTACAATATTGAGTGCGTAAAATGAAAAAATGAACAAAAAAATCAACAGCGTTGATCTAAACAGCTACAACATTACAAAAAATTATCACTTTCCATCAATACATGTTTAAAAAATTAAGTGCAGATAAAATCCTTTATGTTGTTACATACAATCTCCATACTAAACATTTACGCATATATCTTATATGTGGTACGACTATTCCCAATTCGGTACGAAATTGTAACGGTACGAGATTGTAGTGGTACGACTATTCCCGGAGCCAATAATAATAATAATGAGAAATAATAAACCTGCAGCAAAAAATGTAGAAATGGAAGTAGGATGGGCCTTGCATGTTAGTTAATATCACCATTATAATTAAGATAATAAACAAAGCCTCCTTGTTTCTCTTCACTATGTCCAGAAGAACAATGGCATTTTAATTCATTATCCTGTCGTGAAATATAAATGAAATTTGCTTTTTTTAATATTTACCCCCATGTCAAAGTTTACCCCCATGTCAAACGTTTTAAACAGTTGACAAATGGTGCTTGTTGCAAATAAGGGATTTTTTGTATATTGTGGTACTAGCAATGACTCAGTACCAGCAAAGACCACTATATCCTGGTTAAACTTATATTTGCCATATTTAATCATATTTGACTTCTGCCTTTTTGAAAAAGCTAAACTGTAATGATCTTGTATTTTGCCCAATAAGCTAGCTGTTGTCACTCCCCGTTCACTAACAACATGCCCTTTGTGCACAGATTCAGTCATAACCTGTGCTCTCTTTAAGCAATATTTCAGTTATGGAATGAAGTTGCATGTTAAGGTTTGTATGGGTAAATTAAAAATTCATCAATAACAATATGTACAGAGAAAGTTAACCACAACACTTGTTTTTTCTTATCCAAATAAATCCATTTACTTGACAGACTTAAATCCGATGCATTATAACTCTTCATCAAGTTAGAAAATCTGTCTCGGCTGCGACAAGTGACTGTCAAGAGGACAGAATTATCTGAGGATAACCGATTGGAGTAGACAACAACACGATTAAACTTATTATTTGTAATGCACGTTTTCATTGGTTGTTACCAGAATGTTCATCCAATCAGAAAAGCTGTAGCTCAGCGATAATGCATCCGGTTAAGTTTTGATGGCGACTGTTTACAACACAACTAGAAAATTATGAAAATGTCACAGATTATTGAACATACAAATGATGTTAATATGCTAAATTGTTTAGAGAAATACTTATATTTATTTTTTGTATTTATAACTTCGCAAATTCAGTCATGTAAAGATATAAATAACTGTTTCTTATGAGATGTTGTATTTGTAAGTTTGGGCTTTGTGTTTGATCTCATTAACTATTTTAATGATCAATTTTAGTGAAATTTCGAAAAAGAAAATATTCTTTGTAGATATATTAAAAAATATATTTTGATAAGTTTATTTTTCTTATATCACATTTTCTTAGTTAAAGTAAATAAAGATGGATAAAAAGCTATGATCTTTTTATGTAGAACTGCCCATGTTTTGATAAAGAGAAAGATAAAATATGGTTTAGGGATTTTAAAGAAGGTGTCTCTGGAAAAATGTAAGACCACTTCCTTAAAGCTGAAAATCTTTCTTTCTTTTTTTTTGTTGCTTCGTCCCCTGATCCCCCACAAGGGGCCTTGAGTCAAGTTGACTAATACGGCTCCCAAACCCGTCACCAAAATTTTCCCTCCCTTTTCATATCTGATCAATCACACCCCTGATTTTGGTTCATTTATATATATTTTTGGCTGAGATTGACTGGCTTGTCATACATTTTAGTAAATGATTGAGAAAAAACAGGGGTTGTTCAAATATCAAATTTTGGAAAAAGTTTGAGAACACAGTAGAGGCTCATTTTTGGCCCAACCTTCACCAGCTTGATCAGAATGTTTGCCTGCATGAAATCTTAGATGATTTTATAACTGGGTCAGGTGGGCTCAGTAAGTAGGTCAGTAAGTCAAATTTTAGCAAAAGCTTGTGAATACACTAGAGGCCCCATTGATGGCCCAATCTTCACCAAACTTAGCCAGAGTGTTTGCATGTATGAAAACTTACATATGTTTTGAAGTGGGTCATGTGGATTCAGTAGGTTACTTGGTAAAATTCTAGAAAATTTTATCAACCCAGTGACCACACTGATGGTTAAATTTTCACCAACGATTTCTTAAGTAAATAACTCTTAATTACTTAATACCAGATTGAGCCTACTGAAAGCCTGTTTCATCAGGTGAATGATTAAAGGCTATCATGGCCCTTTTGGTTATGAATTTATTCTTTCGTTCTCTCACATTTAAAAAAAAGGTTAACAAGCCAAACTTGTAACAAAATTACTTTTTGTGTAGGACATTCCTAACAGATAAATAATTATTTAAGTGTCATGTTCTTTACTTCAGGAACTGATGGTCAGACAAAAGGTTAATTGAAGTCACTCTTTGACCCAAGTGTTGCAAAAAAATTAATTTAGTAGCCAATTGAATGTTCTGATCAATGTCAAAATGTACATTAATGTCAGACAGTCAATCATACTTGACAGAAAAAAAGTTCAGACCTAACTGTCAGTCTTTACTTTTCTTTAATGTTTTGAATCTGAAAGTTGGAAGCTGTTAAAACTTGTTTGCAGATCATTTTTATAACCATTGTCAACCCATATTGTTATATAAACACAATGTCTCATTTCTTTTATCAAAATAAATCAGAGTCAAGCTTTTTGCATTTGACATATTTGACATAATTTTGTATGTTTTCAGGTGTTTGAGTTGATGCTCAAACAATGTCTCAGGAATACTGTCGTGGGGTGTTGCGGGTGTGTGTAGCCCAGATATGTCAGCACTTTGGATGGACGTCTATCCACTCAACACCCCTGGAGCTACTGACAGATGTCTTGGAAAGATATCTTCTTCAGCTTGGCAGGGTCACCAACAGGTACTCTGAGCAATGTAAGTATATATATAACTTACATAAAAAAATTCTTAAGTTTTTTTCATTTAATTATTATTTTATTTTTTAATTTTATTACTTTTTTAAGTCACTTGTAAATTTGCTGTCTCTTAATAACTCATTTTAGATTGCTGATGGGATGTTTAATCAAACAAAGGAAGAGTCGATTGTAAACTTAATATTTTGTATGCACTGATATAAATTTTTATAAAATAACAAATAAATGCTCATTATCTAGATATTCTTAAGTCTAGTATTATTGTAAAGGGAAAGGATGCTTTATAATGTAACATTTCCAAGATAACAATAATTTCAGGGCTCGTTTTTCCTTCTTTAGTAGGAGCCATTTACAGGTGCCTTCCTCTCGAACAATTTCTTTAAAATCATGCAGTTTTCCCAAAAAAGTAACTTTACATCCTGTTTTTTCATTTCCATTTAGGGAAGAAATCATGCTATTTTCCCAATAATTATAGGGCATGGGCTCCTTCACTTGGCAGTGAAAAAAAGCCTTGAATTTATATTTAGTTTGATTACTAACTTTGTTGCTTCAATCTATGCATGCATAAAATTAAAACATGATGTGAGTTATTGGTGTGGCATATTCATAATGCTTGCATGATCTTATCCCTAATTCAGTATAATTCCTAATTCTGTAAAATTAAGATCATCTACAAAATTATAGCTCTTCAGGTTGGGCACCTGCAGCCTAGCGGTTAGAGTCACCGACTTGTAACTCCTCAGCGTCTCACAATATAGGTTTGGGTGCCGGCCAGAGTGAGAACTTTCATGTGGGGAGTTTTCCAGCTAACCTGGGGTACCCCGGTGGTCCTACCTAGACATAAGTCTGCAGTCTTCCTACACCAATAATCAGCTGGACGTCCAGCGTTGTGATTGTGTTACTACAATGTAACAAAAAAAAAACTAACAACAAAAAACTAACAATAACTGTGTCTTTTAGTTGGACGAACGGACCCTCGAATTGAGGACCTGCAGTTGGCTTTTGGACACATGGGAGTGAGTCTAGAGGAGCTAGAAGACTATGTAAAGCATGTGGAGCCGCTGCCATTTGCCAAGGAGGTGGTGGCCTTCCCGCAACCACAACCTGTGGATCTTAAGTTTCCCAACCCAGACAGCAAGGAAGTCCAACAGAGAAAGGTGTTTGAGTTTGTGCCAGAGCACCTGCCCTACATGCATCCAGAGTTGAATGGTAAAGTATTTTGCTCTGAACACCTTTCTGCAAAAAACCATCGCTACACTTTGTCAAGTTTCTTAACAACTATAATGCTTCACTTACAAAAAAACTAAACTAAAGTTTAAGTTATTTACTTACATGTATTGAATGTGATTTAACAGCTAAAGTGTAGATTCTGATCAGACAGCTCCCACCGTAAGCTGAACTGGATCTGCACATTTTGCCTAAATCTTACCAGTTAGTTTATCAGGCTCGAGAGTTAAAGATGTAAAGTTCTAAACTTGTGACAATATTATCTTCAGAATTTCATGATTTGGAAGATATTATCAATGTCTTTTTATCAACTGGACCTGGTAGTGCAATCAGTAGAGCGTCAAGTTAAAGATGTATAGTTCTAATTTTGGGACTGTTAAGGAATATTATATTTGTAATTTCATCTTTTGGAAGATTTTTTAATGTAATTTGTCAAGTGGAGTGCAATTGGTAGAGTGTCAGCTCCAGGTACAGGAGGCTCTGGGTTCAATCCCTTGTTCCGACATACCAAAGTCATTAAAAATGGTAGTGGTATAACTCCCTTGCTAGCACTCAAGCAAATAAGGCTAGTTCCTCGACTGGTTGGCCCTGTGTCAGGATAAAAGAACTGGCTGTGATATCCTGCCAAGTGTTCACAGCACCGTCTCCAGATAACTGAAATACTGTTGGTAAAAAAAATCAATTTATCTCTTCTTTTCTGTGTCTGGAAATAATTTACATTTAACTGTTTTGCAGTCAATAATAAAACATTTGTATACTGTATTTGTGAAAGTTCTACAGTAACTTCCCTTTGAACCTTATAAATCCTGTCTGTATGGCTGAAATATTTTATTGGCGAGGCATTTTTAATCATGCTGTTTATTTAAAATGAATCAAGTTGGTCGCTTGATTAACTTTACAGTGTTGCTAGTGTCACCAATTTTGTTTTGCAAATGTCAGACAGCTTGTGTCCTATTGTCTTTGTATGTCATTGCTGTAAGGTGTGTGCATGTGTGTGTAGTTGTTTTCATCTTCAAGATGCAAAGGACAAACCTGTAATTGTTGTGATTATGTTCTCATGATAGTGAGATTCTGTGCTAGAGTTAAAAGTTTTCATTTTACAGCACCTAGCACCATCGAACAGTCAGTTGCCACAACTTGTAACACCTTAGCCACTCTCAGTGTTGGCTGGAGCCCCTGTCTGGGTGAGACCTTTCCTGTGGGGGGGGGGGTGGTCTGCTAGCTTACCTGCACAGATACATGTACAAGTGGTTCTTCCTAGACATTTGTCTTAGGTCTTTCTTCATAAAAAAATCCTGGATATCGCCAATCAGACCATAATTGTATTAGCAGGAAGTCGCACACAAAAGAACACCTCTAGTCAGAGGCACCAAACTCCCAGGGTTGTCACTAGAAATATTTTAAGCAGGCTCAATTAACTTTCGAGGAGGCTAGGCTATGCGAGCGCAGAAGGTGCGAAGCGTTGCTAGGGGGGTCCGGGGGCATGCTCTTGACTGATTTTCATTTGTCTTTTTCAAATTTGAGGCAACCGATTTTCATTTGAGGCGGTCAAATCGGCCGCCAGCTGCCTCCTAATGACAACCCTGAACTCCATTTGTTTTTACAGATTTCTATCTGTCATTTTACTGCAAATGTTAAGTAATATTTTATTTATGCTTCTAGAAGAAAATGAGGATTCGAACCCCCCTCTGGCCAGCAGTCCTGAGCGGTTACTGGTGGCTGAGGGTCAGGGAATGGAGTTCAGCCCTGGGGGTCAGGGAGAGAAGAGGTCACTGCCCAGCCCTGGTGATCCTGGCATGTCCTTCAAGAGACCCAGGTTAGCATACGCATAATATTCTTGAAAACAAATATTTCATTCAGCATGTATTTTTTTCTAAATGTGAGAATCCTTTCTTATAAAATATGTACTTTTTTAGAAGGAGAATATGTGAAATGGTTTTACATTTTTTTTAAATATAAAATGTTTATCCGATTCTGCTTCTTCTTTCTTTCTTTCTTCTGACTATAATCGTCTAACCCTACTTTTTTGAAAGCCTTAACAAAATTTTATGATTATGCGCTCCTTCAAAGACAAGGGGCCATATTGTTTTATAGATGTCTGTCAATTGATACACCATTTCATTTCCAATTACTAAGTAGAGATTGACCAAACCCACAATTCTCATACTATAAGTATGAGTTTTTAAAGAGAGGATGCCCAAATTCAACTAAATGGGAGTAAACTATTGTTACATGCATTTGATAAAGGTGAACTGTAGGACTCCATCAGCTTTAATCACTTACAGTTACATTTTTATTTTCACAGATTGGATTATTATGGGCTATTATTAAATAACTTTACATTATTAGTCCAATAAAAAAAAGCACCTGCCATGTTCAATAACACGACATCCTGCTTTAAAACAGTGCCAATATCAATATCACTTTTTTCATCCCCGGGTTGAAAAGTGATATTGATATAAAGCCCACATTTGAAGTAATTTGATTGGCTAATGTAACACATAGCATCCTTGACCAAGTGGTTGGGGCATTGGACTATGGATCAGAGGGTAATAGGTACAAGCCCAAAACCTGACACAATAACTTTTAATTCCTAGACAAATTTATTTTCTACTCCTTGTTCCAGGTAGATACTACTTTAGGGTTGTTTCAGTGCTAGATGTGGATTGTCTGGAATTAAAACTGTGCTAAAAGAAGTTCCTTTTAAATTAATTATGAGGAAATGAGCTCAAAATAATCTCCAATATGTTCATCTCTTTGCAGAATGACAGCATCCAATCTGCCAGAGGAGGCTTCCCATTCCCAGTATGAAATGCAGAGTGTGGTCATGACAAACAGTGGCATTCTGTCCCCTCTCCGAGAGGGCAAGCTACCCGATGTAAAAACACCTCCTACAGGCTTCAAACAGCAGATAGTCATTGTAAAGAAAGGCAATCAAGCTGCAACACCCACGATTGGGGGAAAACTTTCCACAGACACACCAATCATCAAACTCGACTTCAGCAAGGATACATCAGGTGCAGGACAAATAGTGCAGGTTGCAGGACAAAAGGAGAAAAATGACTCTTCAAAGGATCCAGATTTTTCTGTTAAAAAGAAAAAGATTAAAAAGACAAACGTGAAAGAAGTAAAGAAGAAGAAAAAATCAGGGCGTCCCCTGTCTCCTGCACGAGTAGTTCACAAGGCAGGATCTGCAGCAGAATTGGTGTCCAGTTTACTTAAGCCTCGAAAAGATGACAGTGGTACTGGACCAGCATTTGGTGCTCAAAATTCTCCAATGGATCTGACTCTAAAACCCACACCCCCACCATTAAACATAAGTGTAAAAGTTGAGGATGCTGTGAAGTCAAAACAAGACAATGTGACCCATAAGACTGTGGAATATCGCCCCAAGGTGACAGTAATTAGTAAAGAGCAGGAGCAAGATATGGAGGATACAATAGCAGCAGTTATTGAACAGTCTACTAAAGAGGTTGAGCTCAAAGAACAAGAGGAGAAGAAACAAAAGGAATCTGCAAAGAAACTATCCGTGGAGGCAGAGAAAGTGTCCCAGAAAACCCCCAGCCTCCCAGAAAAAGAAAAAGAGACTGAATCGGATACATGGAGAGTGAAAAGCTACAGTGAGACGTATGAAGGTAATGTGAATGATTCATTTGAAAGTGATTCACGAGGGGATGAGGATGTGTTCTCTGGTGTAGATTCAACAGAACCTAATTTCAAAGTCAGTCCCCACTCCAAACCTACATATCAAGCTCCACATCTTGCTCTGCTGAACACCTCTCCAAGGCCAAGGGGACGCCCTCGAGGAAGCACTAGTGGCTTCTACAAAACATTGAACATACGATCCCCACACGGTAGAAAACCAGGTAGACCGCCTCTCAGTCGAACTCCCGGCCGGCCATCCTATATGAGCAGGAGTCCTGGGCGCCCACCTCTCAACAAGAGCCCTGGCAGACCTTCTGTAAGTGGACGCAGTCCCGGACGCCCACCAGGCTCTGCAAGAAGTCCTGGGCGTCCTAAAGGATCTGTGTCATCTAGTCCCAAGCCTAGAGGTAGACCCCGAGGTTCAAAGAGCCCAAGAGGCAGAGGTTTGAGCCCAAGAGAGGCTAGTCCATCTAAAGCTGTGCTGAACATAAACTTTGATGAGAACACATCAAGCAGTCAGGAAAGTCGCAAAGCAGCAAAGGAGGATGCCAATGATTCTGATGCCACACTGTTCGAGTTTCCATCCCAATCTCCTGATAATAGAGACTCCTCTTCTCCCAAAAGGAAAGATAGAGAAAATTCACTGGAGAAATACAAAACTGACATGGACTTTTCAGGTAAGATTGTTGTGCCTGATAGTTCAACTATCAGATCGATAGAGCCAGTTTAGCTTCGCTTTCAGCAAGATTCAGATGTCAAACTATTTCATGCATGGAATTTGATAATGTCCATAAATCTGTGCTGTGTTTTTTTTCAGTGGTGGAGTGTGGAGTAGTTTGTTAGGTTATAACTAGAACACATTAGAAAAATTATACTGCTGACAGTATGCTTAAATATCATCAAACAAACTCAGAAACGGTTGTGTCTTCGTCTTGGTGCGCTTGTTGATTGAACCATAATTTGGATCTTAAGAACAATCAAATAAAGGTTCTACACTCTGTACTTTTCATCACCGGATTCATAAACTATTTATAAACACCTTCCCAATCATAAATTATAAATACCTTCAAATTATATGAAACTCCTTATTACAAGTGTTTATTAATTTAATCACATTCCATTTGCTGCACAAAATAATAGTCAGTATTGAAAAAATCCATCAACTTTCATAAAAATTGTATTTTGAAAAAGTTGGTTTTCTCAAAATATCCTGCTTATGACATCAAATTGTTTTTTTTTTAAACATTTTAAGCAACAATGGACCTGGTAGAGCAATTGATGTTCACAGCATGCTATACACAGTAAAGGCAGCACTTTATCTGCTTCAAGTGGACACTGTATCCATATAGCTGAAATACTGTCGTTGCGACGATAAACCCAATAAGCATAAACAAATTTTAGGCTTCAGAAATATTACGTAGACATTGTAATTTCTGTCTGACATCTCATTACTGTGTCAAGTGAAAGTTACAACGTTGATTGCAGAAAATTTTGTCACAGTAATTTTAAATTGCAGTCATTATGAAAACTTTAGTTTATAATACTGGTAGCTGTATAATTATAGATCTTTTAATGTGTAATACTGCAACTAAAAACAGATAACTGTTGTTGTTTACAGATGCTCCTCTAGTTCGGCCTGCAGATGTCTCCCCAGTAAGGGACAGGTCTCTTACTCCACCCTCTAGAGACACTAGAGACCGTTCATCGGACAGTAGTCGTTATGGCCGTGAGAGAGACACCTTCAAGGATCGTGACACACGTGACTTTGTTCGAAATGTCAAGGAGAGCATAACAGACTTTCCAAAGGAGCCTAGTTGGGAAAGGGATGTTAAACGAGAGTCTAGTGAGGAAAGCAGTTTTAGTCGAGATAGGAGCCTGGAACCAGCAGTGAAAGAACTGAGTAGGGAGAAAGAACAAAGTTCTGACAGAGAGATAAGTGAGCTGGGACACGGCACAGAGGGCAAGGACACAAGTCGTGCCAGGGAGCAGAAGGAGACAACGATCTTGGACAAGGAGAAAGATGGGAAGGATAGAGATCGGAGCAAGGTGGGATGTCGCTATTTAGGGCAGAAAAGTCTTTCACTGTTGATTTTAATAGTTATCATCATATTTGCCAAAGTTAGCACTCATTTAGGAAAAATAAATGTTCAGCAGGTCCTGCCACATTACTATTTTTTTCTGGCTGCATTAGGTCTTTTCTACATTAAAATTCATTAAAAATACATAAATAAGAGGAAATATATATGGCTTTTTTTCATATAATTGGAAAAAATAATGGCCACTACATTTTTGTGCTTAGTTTCAAATCTGTTTGCATAAATTGTATTATTAAGGTATTTTATTTCATATTATCTGCAAAGATATTATTTAAAAAAGTACATTGCTTGTGTTGCTTGTCATAACTTAATCATTAAGTAAAAAATGTCAAAACTTTAAAGTTGACATTTTTGACTAAAAAATAAATATTTAGTCAAAGAACACATGGTTATATAAAATACATTTTAGTTATAATTTATATTTTTATTAAATATGAAATAAATGCAACCAAATCATCGTGTTTATGCAACCAGATTTGAAACTAAACAAAAAAGTGATGGTCGTTACTTTTTCCATTTATGTGAAAAAGAGCCATATAATATTTGAAGGTTATGTCAAGTGTAAATGCAATACATTAACAAAAATTGTATAAATTTGGTTATTATTATTTGAAAACCTATTGGATTTTTGACAATACAAATATAAAACAAATTTTCTCATTACTGCATCAAATGTGCCTTGCTTAATAAGTCATAAATGTATTTTAGTCTTAATATTGATTTTATTTTGATTTTTCTTACTCTTGATTCACAGTCTTTAAAATCTATTTTATAGTCCACCTTTTGGGAAATTTGCCATGTAAAGATCTATTATTTTGTTATAATATAAATTGTTTCTTAATACAAACAACCACTAACTTTAAATGACTTAGTCCTAAAATTATAGAGACATTTTTTTTACTAGGAACACAAAAAAGACAAAAAGAAGAAAAAGAAGAAGGATAAAGAAAAAGAAAGAGAGAGGGATAAAGAAAAAGACAAAGACAAAGAAAAGAAGGAGAAACATAAGGTAGGGCTTCAAACTTTTATAATATCAACATGGATTAGTTTAGGAATATCACAAAAATTCATCACATTTGAATACATATAATGTGTGATATTTTTCTTCAGCCAAATATGTTATTGGGTATATCATCCCACCAACAATAATCAAATCTGTTCAAGTGTTCTAAATTTAACAATAGGCATTTCAATGAAGCGTTAACGTCAGACCTGATTATCTACTCACTGTACTTGATTTCGGAAATTTAAATACATCACATTGTGCAATTATAGTCATCATAGCTATTTTAATGGAGGAAGAAGCCAGATAAATATCTGGGTAGAACTATTGGTGCATTATACATCTGAGTCAGCTAGAAAACCTTCTCATATTGTCATTAGCCTTCACCAAGGCTTGCATCAATACATCAGAGAAGTTTCAAGCACAATAAGTCACAATTGTGTATTTGTCTTAGCTATCTTGCTCTTTTTTTTTTTGAGGATGTAAACGTGTTGTGATAATAAATTGGTATTACAGGCTCATGGCATGCTAGCACATTGAAATCAAGTGTATATTAATTTCAATGTTGACATTTTCATTTCATTTTCTTAAAATGCATTTATTAAGATTGTTATTCTTAAACTGTTAATTTAGATTTGAGATATTGCAGGCATGAAATACATTCATAACATTTTTTTTTGTAAAAGTTACTTTTTGTTAATATTTAAAATTTATTCTATTTATTATAAATAAGCTTCCTAAATGCAGTACAACCTTATAAACTATTTGTGTATTCTATGCAGCAGAAGGAGAAAGAGCACCGTGAAGCGTCCCCCTCTGTGGCCCCTCTCCAGAAGTTGAAGATCAAGTTTGGGGCTGGCCCCACCTCCAGTTCCTTCAGCATTACCTCGGCTGAGCACCTTAAGGCCCCCAAGAAAGACCCCACCCCTCCGCCACCCTCCCAGTCTAGACCAGAGATACCCAAGTTGTAAGTAATTATTTAGTTAGGGATATCCAGAATGTAAATTATGGTTTAATCATGAGTTCACCAAACTTTGCAAGAATGTTTGCCAGTATGAAATCTTAGATATTTTTTGAAGTGGGTCACATGGATTCAGTAGGTCACTAGGTAAAATTTTAGAAATTGCTATCAGCTCTGTTGCCACACTAATGGTCCAATCTTCACCAGAGATTTCTAAAGGTTGAGTTTGCAAGTTGAAACTTGTATTGCCTTGCCGCAGGTGCAGCGTCTAAACTGTTATCTATTTTTCTATACAACATCTGGATGATAAAGAAATGAGTTGTCTCCCTTGTTAAAAGTTTGAAAATAAGTTGTCTCCCTTGTTAGACGTTTTTGTATTTTTCAGATATGCTATGTAACTTATAAAATATATTCTCTTTATATTGATTATCTTCTCACTGTTATCATAATTCAAGTATTTTTACCATTTTTAATTCACTCTGCATTATATCCTTGTATGTGCATGTTGTAGTCTGCAGATTCCCAATAGTTAAAAAAGTGACTAGTTTCAAAATATTTTAACAGTAATTTAAATATCATGATTCAGTTTAAATAGGAAAAGTATTCTGTCGTTATAATAAAAAGGGGGCGTGTAAATCTGCTGTATATAAGGCTTAACATGAAATTAACTTAAATATTTTACTTCCATTTCTCGGAGAAAAGTGTCGCTACTCTTATTGGGGTCAGAATCAGTTAATCTTTTAATTAGAGTCAATTTCTTGAAATTGTCAAAGACGTTCTCTTCAAACTTCGAATATCTGATCTTTATCAAAAGCAGACAACCATTTTAGAAGGGATGCTTACTGTAAAGATAATTATGAAAGAGTTGTGTCCCTTTTTCAACTTATACTCTCCAGCACTGAGATTAATTTAGTGTGCTATCTGCAAAAGGATCTTTGTTGATTCTTAATTTTGTAATCTATCAAACATTTTTATTTTTAAAAAACAATTTTGATCTTGTTCTTCTTAAAGCTTGAATTTCTGTCTCTTGTAGCAGTCACTTGTAACTTTCTACTATTCTGGAAGTTTCTTTTATCTTTTTGAAAATATACAACTCTGCTTTTCGATGAACAATTGTAAATGTACATGTTTTTTATATTTGTTATGCCTACTAGGAAATTTAAAGTCATGCAACAAAAAGAAAAGTAAGAACTTGTTGGGATAATTTGTTGTTTATGTCTTGTAAACCATTATTGTTTTGTGATAAATTGTGGTAAAAATTATGTTTGTTTAATATAATATCTTAAGGTTGTATCTAAAAGGTACCCTTTTATTCATCAGAAACAACCAAGTAAATTACCGGCCGCAATAGCTCAATTTGTAGAGCGTCGGCTTGCAGATCGGCAGGTAGCGGGTTCTAACCCCGGCCGGGTCAAACCATAGAGTTCAGAGTTGGTAGTAGTGGCTTCCCTCCTAACGCTCGGGGCTACTGGTAAAGAATTATGCCTGACTCGTCTGTGTCAGTATAATGGACCGGTCCGTTCAGTCCCTGGGCACCTCATAAGTGCCCCTGTGCTATATAGATAGAAATGTTTCGGCAAAAATGCTGGCAAATCCCATCCCAAGTAAATGATTGTTACATAAATATATTCCACAAAATGCTGTTTATTGATGCCCTAGATCAGTGTGAACAATGAATTGTTAATCCCCACTCGTGATTGCAAACAAGTTTTTTTTTATCAGAGCCATTCTGCAGAGATAACTATTTTTAAACTATGAAAACCATGTAGCAACTTACTTTTGACATCACAAATTATTGTCATCCAGGAAATCCGCTTTGACCTTGTTAGCTATTTTTAGCAGAGTTCACTATCATGCATATTTATAGATTTAAAATGAATGAACACTTAGTGACATTTTTTTATCATTTTGTGCTGTCTAACAATATAGGAAGTCTTCAAAATCATCTGTCTTTAAACATAAGTATGAGTTTGTGCAGAAATTATGCTCAAACTCCTCAAAGCAATTGTAAGGTATTGTAATGTGTATTTGATACAGGCACTCTGTCTGATATCACCTCTAATGCAAGTTGTTTTTTCCATTGAATTAAATTGATTCGTTCCTTTAAGGCATTCTAAGCAACTGTTAAGCATTGTTGAAAATATGTTGGTGTAGAATGAGGTTAACATCATATAATAACATTATAAAGCTTTAGAAACACAAAATTGAAAAAAAAATAGACAAACAAAATAAGAGTACTTTAGATCAATAATAGTTCAGAGTACTTTCAGATCAATTATAGCTCAGAGTACTTTTAGATCAATTATAGCTCAGAGAACCTCTAGATCAATTATAGCTCAGAATACTTTTAGATCAATTATAGCTCAGAGTACTTTTAGATCAATCATAGCTCAAAGTACTTTTAGATCAATTATAATGCAGAGTACCATTAGATCAATTATAATGCTGAGTACTTTCAGATCAATAATAGTTCAGAGTACTGTTAGATCAATTATAGTTCCTGTGTTTACTAGAAAGTGACCAATAATAATAATAAAAAATCTAATCTTAAGTTGGCCTGGTTTCAGTTGGATATGGCTTTATGACTTGCTTAGAAAGTGAAGGCAGCACTTATTCTGTTTTGAGTGGACATTGTCTCCAGGTGACAGAAAGATGGATGGTAATGACCTAACAATTTGGACTTTAGAGGTCTATATATTGGCAGTATAATCAGTTCACTGTAGATATTAATAAATAAAACATAAAAACAAACAAACAAAATATTTTCAATTTTTCTATGTTGATTTTAGACTTTTTGTCATGCTGCTTTGTAATGTTATATAAAAAATGGTTTTGGAAATGATAAGAATATTTTGGCAAAGGACATTATGATTTTAATGTAGGTCATATATGTGGACTCTCCCACTTTGAAGATAGACTCTCGCTTTTAGATTTCATAATTATTTAAAAATGAGGGCTGTTTTACACATTTTCAGAAATATCCCTAATTGGAAACAGATATCTTCTTCTTTGTTCATATGAGAATAACAAATCTACCACTTTGCAAGTGAAAATCTCCCGCTTTGGTCTCAGAAAAAGTACACATGTATTGTAGGTACGCTAGGTACGTCAATGAAAATACATATTCGGCATGTTATAACTTTGAAATGAATTTCATGGTATATATACCACACACAATTTTAGTCGACATTGATAACACAGGTATGGCAATTGTTTGGCTGCATCAAGAGAAGTTAATAACATTATTACTGAAAATGTTGATAAAGTAAACTTAACATTCTGTTTAATGAAAATGTAAAAGTTTTAAGACTTTTTAATATACATGTATACTTATTTTGGTAAATTGTGCATGCAGAATGCTATGTTCTATGTCTAAAATGTCCATTCATTTGTTTTCTTTCTGTTTAGTCGTGATGTACCTGTTTGGAGACACTATTATAAATTTAGGACTGCATTTCATTTGTTTTATAGTTTTTGACAACTTAAATATGAGTTTCTTACTTAAAGCTCGGGTTTGAGACTTAATCCTAACTTTGCTGTGAACATGTTGGTTTTTTTTTCCTCTTTCCAAAGAAAAAAACTTCAGCTGTTGTCATGACCATTTTGCCGGCATTTGCATCGAGTAACCTCATTAATAAGATCTTTTTCTGGAAAACTGTAAAAAAAAATATTACTTGTTCGCTATCAAAAGGGGAACCAACTCCAAAAGAGCAGATAACCATAAAATTTATTTTGGCAGAGTTATGCACCCTTTTAATTTTACCAACTGGAACTGAGAAAAAAATGTGTTCTTATAGACAGCTGTTTCATTTTCTCACGTTTGTCAGGACATTGTTAAAAATGGTATCCGACAGTTTGCCTAAATTTAATATATGTAACAATATCTAACCTCTGTTTGGGGTATTTATGCATAATTTCTTAAGAAAAAAGTCATGCTTTTGTCTAAGTTTTAACAATTTTCAACAGTATCTCAATTTTAGGGCAGTAAAACCTGTTAATCAACTCTTAAAATGTTCATTCTTTTTCAAATCTATAAATAAGAATGATTGGGATTCCTGCAAAAAATAGACATTGATGTCACGGCAAATGACGTGGATGAGCCATAATGAAAGTGGTCATGTGTTTTTTTTGGTTTAAAAATAGCTAATTGTGCCAGTGGCTCAGATAGGAAATACATGTTTGTAATGACATTTGTGGTGTTATGGTTCACTTTTCAGACATGTGTAGGACATCGATAAACTGCATATTTGGAGATCTGTCCAGAAAACAATGGTTTACTAAGATGTTTAATGAAAATATTTTTGGTCCAAACTGTCAGTTAACACCTTTTAAATCCCTTTTTCCTACATTAAAACTTCCATATAAAGCTATGTTAAGTGCCCCTTTTATTGCTTGCATTCATATTCCACTGAATTTAAACTTAAGTAAGAAGCAAGTATTAGAATTGTTATGTAAATGCATATAATACTTCTATCTGAGTGTGAAGTGCCTTTACTGTTTCATTATAATTATATAGTGTACTGTGTAGAACATTTCTGTTTACTAATTGTGCTGTTTAATGTGACTGCATGAGTGGAATAATGTGCATGTGTTCATAATGTACTATTATAATCATTTTTGATATTTCCCTGACTTTCCCTAAATAAGTGACATTTTGTTCTTTCTTTATAATAGTTTATCTTTCTCCTTTATTTATTTAAACAAATAATCTTTTTACATACATGTGAACTCTCCCGCTTTTTGAGATAGATTCCCTCTTTTAAGGTTAAAAATTATTTGAAAATGAGGGGTGTTTTACACATTTTCAAACATCTCCCTACTTGGAAAAAGATAACTTCCTTCTTTGTTTTTATGAAAATAACAAATCTCTCACTTTGCAAGTGAAAATCTCCCTCTTTGGCCTCAGAAAAAGTTCACATGCAGATACCATTTCCTGAAATATTTCTTAGACAACATCTCGATCTATCATGTGCTAAAAAAAGTTGAATTTACAAATGTGTACCACAATGAGAAAAGGTGCCTTCTTTTATAAAGATGATTTCCTTGAACAAGAACTTGCTTGAAATGATACCATATGTTTTGCATCTCTTATCATCTGTTAACAATAAGAGCATTTAGCAATATTATTACATTAAATAATGGCATTGATATGGGATTTAGACATAGAACAAAATTATAAACAATATAGTTTTGCAAAACTGACCAGTGCCTTTTTGAAGACATACAGTATCTGTTCTTAAAGTTTTTTCTCTTTGAAAATTATATTTGATCAAACCATATAGAATTTACCACAAGAACTGTGATGTTTGATGACAAGAAATGCTCATTTAATTGTTATACTTGAACTGCGTTTCCACTATATTTTCTGAAAGCTGAATCATTATTTTTAGGGGTGCCTGGGCCGAGCGGTTAGAGTCGCAGACCTGAAATTCCTCAGCCCCTCACCGCATGGGTTTAAGTCTTGGTCTGGGCAAGAACCTTCATGTGGTGAGGTTTTCTAGCTAACCTGCAGTGCACTGGTGGTTCTACCCAGATACCCTCTATAAATAATAAGCAGGACGTCGCAAATATGACCATAATTGTGTCAGTGCAATGTAACAAAAAACAAAACAAACTAACAAAATTTAATTTTAAAATATTTAACTGAATGGAAATAGAAAAAATTGTTGTTAAGCCTTAGCCTGATATTCACATTTATAAGGCTTAGGCAGGCAGTGTAGATTCACATCAGCCAGCTCCCTGCTGGGAACTGTCTGATCAGGATCTACACTATTTGCTGCTCAGTCTCTGTTTATAAGCATATCACTTATACCTGATGTGTATCATATAATATTAAAGTAAAAAACCCTGAGAATTTAGCATGTTTTTTTAACAAAATATAGCAAGCTAAGGATTAAGACTCCTTCCTCTGTAAAGAGACACAAATAAATTTAGCTTTTTTTATTCTTTTAGCTTTGCAAGGGATTGAGAGACAGGGACATTATTGAAATTTTATGATCGTCTTTTTGTTTCAGAAAACTTGTTCTCCCTAAAAAGGCAGCATCTGAGAAGAGTGAGCAGTCGTGGGTGTCATCAATAAAGAAGGACCCTTCCCCAGCCCCTAGTGACAGTATTGTTCGAAAACCCTCCCCAAAACCCAGCTCTCCTAAACACACACCCAGTCATTCTTCAGTGCCATTGCTGGACTCTGATCAGGACACATCAAGGCTTGATGAGTCAGACACAGAGCAAGGGTCTAACAAGGATGTGGATGAAGAGGTTACAGTATCAGTGGTCAAAGGAAAAATAGTCACAACTAAAAAAGCATCAAAAGTGAAAAAGCGGAGAGGCTCGTCTAAGAAAGGTCGTCCAAAAGCTGCAAAAGGCTCGATTGTCGATGTGTTGAGAGAGTCAGTTTTAGCTGGTTTTGAGAGCACTCCATCGCCTCCTGCTTCAGCTTTAAGTGTTCCAAATGTTCCCTCACCCATAACTATCCCAGCTCTTAAGGCCGCCCCACCCCCACCTTCACCTCCAACTGCTAAAAAATCACCCCCAAAGCCAAAATCTACAACTAAAGAATCACGACCCTATTCCCCTCTTTTTAAAGAAGAAGTATCCAAACCGAAACCTCCACCTGTTCAGATTCCTAAATCAACTGGCAAAAATCCTAAAACCTCTCCCCGGAGGTCATCTCCGAGAAAATCTCCGAAAGTGTCACCATCCGCAAAGAAAAAGTCAGTGGCTCCATTGTTCCCTAACTTTCCTTCAACTCCCTCCTCAGTTTCCAATCAATCATCTACATCTGCTGACTTTCCACCGCCTCGCACACCCTCCCCGTCCAACATTCCCTCTCCTTCTGGCTCAGTTAGATCATCGCCAATGTATTCGCCCGATTCCTCACCTTCGCGGGATTCCCCACCCCTTGTTTTTACAATCCCACCAACCCCAGCTTTCCCTACAAGGACCCACTCGCCTCCACTGTCTCCGCTCACTCGGCAGATGTCAACGGATGATGAGAAAGAAACGACGCCCCCAGTAGAAAAAACAAAGATGCTTCCACCATCACTGCCACCAATGCCTCCATCATCAGCTATGAGGAAAACCCCGAGAACCGTAAGGGCAGAAACAGTTGGCTCTTTTGTGGTAAGGATAAAAACAAATGGGTCTTTTAACTTGATATTTACCATAAGCATAAAGTGTTAAAGAATTATAAATTCCCAGAAATAAACAAGTTATGCTGCCACATTAATTGGTCTTTATAAAATTGCACAGCTTTATCATCTGGTAGTGCAGTCAGTAGAGCATCATCTCCAGGTACAAGAGGCCCTGAGTTTGAACCTTGGCCGCAACATACCAAGTTCGTAAAAAATGGTAGCTCTATGACTGGTTTGCCCAGCGTCAGGATAATGTGACTGTGGTATCATGCCGAATTTTCATGTCATGCTATACACAGTGAAGGCAGCACTATATCTGCTACAAGTGGACACCGTCTCCATATAACTGAAACACTGTTGGTTGGACGGTAAACCCAACAAACAAACATCTGTGAAATCGATGGATGGTTCAACATGAATACCAATGCCCTGGCATCATTTACAAGAATGTTTCTTTTGGGGGGTTTTGCTCAACTAAACCCTCTCTCCTTTTCAAATGAAAACATAAATTACATTCCATTATGCTAGCACACCATCATGGGGTCAACCCTGGCCAAGTGGTTAAAGTTGATGACTTGTAACTCCTCAGCCCCTCACCACCTTGGTTCAAGTCCCATTCAGGGTGAGAACTTTCATGTGAGGGAGGTTTTCCAGCTAACCTGCAGTGCACTGATGGTTCTACCCAGACTTAAGTCTGGTGTCTTCCTTCACCAATAATTAGCATGGCGTTGCCAATAGGACCATTATTGTGTTGGTGTGATGTAGCGAA
Organism: Sinonovacula constricta; assembly: GCA_007844125.1. Taxonomy (NCBI): domain Eukaryota; kingdom Metazoa; phylum Mollusca; class Bivalvia; order Cardiida; family Solecurtidae; genus Sinonovacula; species Sinonovacula constricta. The sequence goes on along the minus strand of CM017555.1, from coordinate 63,796,463 downwards.
AAGACAAAAACACATCATCAACCTGCATAGGTTGGGCCAAAATTTCTATCCTCAACCAAATAAGTCATTATCGCATGAAAATGGCTTTCAAAATGCTGTTCATTGATGCCCTAGATTTGTGTAAACGGTCGAGCATAAATTACCACTTGTCGTTGCAAACGGGTATTTCCTATCTGCAGAGATAACTATTTTTAAACTGAGAAAACCATGTGACCACTAACTTTCTGAGAACACGTTATACAGTCATCCAGGTAATCCGCTTGACATAAATATCATTTTAAAAAGAGACCACTCTCGATATTTTTATAAAGTTGGAATGAATCACGATTAGTTCTGTCTAACAATTCAGTTAGTGTTCAGAATCGTATTTATCAAGACTTAAGTATGGGTTTATACAAAAATTATGTCCAAATTCCTCAAAGCGATGGTTCGATATTGTTACATGTATTTGATATAGGCAAACTGTCAGTTACCACCTTTAAAGACTGATCATTTCATGACCCATACCACCTGAAGGGGAACGACTATTTGTTAAATATGTTAGTTTGCAAAATGGATGCTTAGACATTTGTTTGAGTGTATACAAAAATAGTTTGCAAAATTGATGCTTAGACATTTGTTTGAGTGCATACATAAATAAGTTTGCAAAATGGATGCTTAGACATGTGTTTGAGTGCATACATTAATAAGTTTGCCAAATAAATGCTTAAACATTTGTTTGAGTGCATACATAAATAAGTTTGCAAAATGGATGCTTAGACATTTGTTTGAGTGCATACATAAATTAGTTTGCAAAATGGATGCTTAAACATTTGTTTGAGTGCATACATAAATTAGTTTGCAAAATGGATGCTTAGACATTTGTTTGAGTGTATACATAAACAAGTTTGCATAATGGATGCTTAGACATTTGTTTGAGTGCATACATTAATAAGTTTGCATAATGGATGCTTAGACATTTGTTTGAGTGCATACATTAACAAGTTTGCATAATGGATGCTTAGACATTTGTTTGAGTGCATACATAAATTAGTTTGCAAAATGGATGCTTAGACATTTGTTTGAGTGTATACATAAACAAGTTTGCATAATGGATGCTTAGACATTTGTTTGAGTGCATACATTAACAAGTTTGCATAATGGATGCTTAGACATTTGTTTGAGTGCATACATTAATAAGTTTGCAAAATGGATGCTTAGACATTTGTTTGAGTGCATACATAAATAAGTTTACAAAATGGATGCTTAGACATTTGTTTGAGTGCATACATTAATAAGTTTGCAAAATGGATGCTTAGACATTTGTTTGAGTGCATACATAAATGAGTTTGCAAAATGGATGCTTAGACATTTGTTTGAGTGCATACATTAATAAGTTTGCAAAATGGATGCTTAGACATTTGTTTGAGTGCATACATAAATAAGTTTACAAAATGGATGCTTAGACATTTGTTTGAGTGCATACATTAATAAGTTTGCAAAATGGATGCTTAGACATTTGTTTAAGTGCATACATAAATAAAAAAGGAATGACCGTATGTTTCAGAATGAGGTAGGGGAGAGGATCTGGATCTGCCCGGCGTGTACGCTGCAGGACGATGGCAGTCCTATGATTGGCTGCGACGTTTGTGATGACTGGTACCATTGGTAAGCAGCCCCTTCAGCTCCCTTTTGTAACTTTTAGAGTGCTCATTTGAAGATACCTCTTAGGTAATTCTTAGCACTTTCTAACAGATAATTAGACAATATTATTTAAAGATTTAGCATTTGTGGGCATCTGTGGTCTAGTGGTTAAAACATTGGACTGTGAATCAGAGGGTCCCTGGTTCATACCCCAAATAATGACCACGTGATGTTAGTCCTTGAACAAGTTTATTTTCTGCACATTGCTTCAGTTAGTAGGGACCTTAGTATTGGTTCTTCCTAGGAAGTGGGTAGTAAAGAGGGATAAATATCAATTGAAAGACATTGTTCTCAATCGATTATAAATAAATAGGTTTTAACTAAAGATTTAGCACCAAATAGTGTAGATCCTATCTTGCATCTGGTGCTGACCAGACCTGGTAGCACAATCGGTAGAGCATCGGCTCAGGTACGGCAGGTTCCGGGTTCGATCCCGGGCAGTGACGTACCAAAATTGTTAAAAATGATGGTGGTATAGCTACCTCGCAAGTGCTCAAGCAAATATCAGGGTAGTTCCACAACTGATTGGCTCGGTGTGAGGATAATGTGACTCGGTGTGGTATCATGCCAGGTGTTCATGGCATGCTATACACAGTGAAGACAGCACTATATCTGCTTCAAGTTGACACTGTCTCCAGATGACTGATACTGTTGTTGGGATGATAAACCCAGCAAACAAAAAAACATCTGGAGCTGCTTGATCTGGAGCTACATCATCAGCCGCGGATCCATACCAGTTCACACAGTTTCACATAAAACAGTCAAAATTCCTGAAGCAAATTTTTCTCAGGCCTCAAATTGGTTTCACGCCCTTACCACAACCACTGCTAAGCATATTAGCTAGTTACATATATATATATATATATAATGTTGTTTCATCAAATGTGGTTGTGTGTGCATATGTTTCTCGTGTATTTGCATTTGGAAACAAAGTAGGTCATTTGAACAGTAGTTGTGTTGTTTTTACGATGAAACAATTTTTCATACTTGAATGGGACCAAGGACTGGCTACATGATCCCCTCTGTAACTTTGAATAGGTCAAATTTAGGCTTTATCCACCCCTGAATCTCAGCTACCTTAGACTGATCTACTCATGTTTGGCGAGCTCTAAGATTTTTTCTTACCGGTACCTTTCAGAATCTGTTCCTATCAATTTTAATGCATGAGATATACAGCCCATCAACTACCCACATTATTTTTGCATTGTAACAATAGGGGTTAACATAGGTTAGTGGATTAATTATTCATGTGGATATACTGGAATCATGTTGTCCATCCATCTATCCCATCTATCCATCCATCTGTCCATCCATGGACATAGTCTTTTTGTCCTACTGTTTTGTATCAGTTGATGAATATTCGCATTTATCGTTAGTTTGAAGGAAATCTGTGCACCTGTTATTTTTTATGCTATCGGTAAAATGCAGAAGGTATGGGTTTTAATAAATCAGACGTTGCTTTAAGAGATTGCTTTTTGAACAAGATGTGGATGGGGGAGACTTGTTTTCCATTGGATTACAATTCTAGTAAATGTTAAGTTTCACCACTTCACCAAGTCTGTTTGTTTTTGTTTGTTTTGAAGTACATTGCAGCGACCAATTATGATCATTATAGCAACGTCCACCTTTTTGGTGGAGGAAGACCCCAGACAGATGTCTGGGTAGAACCACCGGTGCACCTCAAGTCAGCTGGAAGACCTTCCCACATTAAGTCCTTCGCCCTGAACAGGACATGAACCCATGTAGTGAAAGACTTAGCAGTCAAAGGAGTTACAAATCCGCGACTCTACATCAACAAGTCTAAAATATTTTAATTAAAACTTCTTTTGAAAATCAAGTAATTAGGCAACCTGCAAGATCATGTCCACAATGTAACCTTGATGTTAGTGTCTCCACGTCTTTTGGTCTGAATTAAACTTAAAAAAATAGATAATTATACTTACATGTAATTCTGAATTGGTGTAGTGTATATATGTATCCCATAACTCTCAACCAAATATTACATCAGTATTTAGTACAATGTATATTGTTAATGGTGGAGTGGTTGGGGTCACTGACTTTAAATTTCTTAGTGTTCACACCATGTGATATTGTGTCCCAATGTGGCCTAAAACTTTCATGTTAGGATGTCTTTCAGCTGTCCTTTGGTGCATTGGTGGTTCTACCCAGACATTAAAATGCGGTTGATCTCTGCAAATAATAGATGGCACAGTTATGTAAATTGTTTACAAGGCATGCAATGTTAATTCATAAACAAACTTAAGTTGTGGGTAACAATATATTACTTAAAGCTATGTTTTTTATTAGTACACCATTACATTTGAGTGGAAGGGGTGTTTGCCGAGTGGTTAGTTGCAAACTTTAAGTCCTCAGCCCCTCACCGCATTGGATCAAGTCTCGGTCGGGGGCGAGAACTTTTGTACAGGGAGGTTTTCCAGCTAACCTGTTTTTTCATCAACATGGGACTGGGGTTTTCTTCTGCCAATAATTGGTTAGATTTGCCGATACAATCTTAATTGTATCAGTAAAATGTAACAAAAAACAAACAATTGAATAGAAGTTGGTGGTTACCGTAAAGGGTTATATATTGTGCTTGCCCATACATTGTGCGCTCTCTTAATGTGGGCTTTAAATCTTTGGTGAAAATAAATGGCTCATCCTCAGTGCAGAAAATTCATCAGCTGTTAATGTGTAATTACTGAGTCAAAGCAGTTCTCAGTTTCACTTGACTTGTCAATCATTTTACTGCCGCATTGGCTGATATAATTATTCGCACATTTGTTTTCATATTTCTGTCACTACGTCACATACTAGTTCAGTGATATCTGTTGTCTGGTGTGAAGTTATTGTGTGTGTCCAGGTTAATAAAAGACTCCTCCTTCTAAAAGTTAGGTTCATTCTTGTGAAATACCAAGGAATTAGGATCGTAAATAAATCATAACGATAAATGTATGTTTGTTTCCTTAACTTGTGTAGACATTTTGGTCTACAGACAGATGTGACACTACACTGCAGACAGTATGTATGTGTTGCTTGCTGTTTTGTCCCAGTTTTATTGTCCTCTTCAAAATACCTTAAGTTAATAGTCCTTAAATGCTCTTGTAAAGTAAGTTTCTTGCTGAAAGTTGAAAGCTTTGAAAATGGTGTTGATAAAAGTGCTGCATTTCATATAATTCCCAATGAATCACTGTTTTTTAAGTCTCAATTTTCATTGTTATATAAATACTATCATAATTGCAGACCAACTTGAAATATGTATGGTTATGAGATGTGTATACAAATAATGACCATTTGTTTATTTTTGATGGTTAAATAAGAACAGAACAGTCTTTTATTTGTCTCAACGTGTACATTGTACATAGTTGCAAGATAATTAGGATCAATGTTACTGTCACTGGTCATCAAGTCTTCTCAAAACCACATACAAACACAGACACAAACGCATACACGCACGCTTGCACACTATTACATACACACATACAGGTACTCAATCACACTTACCAAAAAAGGAAAAGACACACCAACACTCCTCACACCACTTCACACACCCCACGCTTACGAACAGTGTAGTTGGAAACTTGCAATACCGGTGGTTACAATAGGTAAGAGTTTATTATAATATTATCATATATAAATACTTCAAATTTTCAGTTATAAAATAAAAATGCCCCCAAAAAAACAAAGGAAATAAAGAGAATATTTTAATCAAGATGAACTTATTGTGTGAGAATAATTCTTTCGATATTCTAAAGCTTCTTTTATATATTTTGCAAATTTTATCAATATTTCATTTTTATCAAAATTTAACATCTCACAAAATTTAATAAAACTTGGTTAAATAAGAAGTTTAAAATAAGAGACTCATGAATTATGACTGTGGATTCTTTAAAAAACACATGAACTTTGGTTGCAACTTTCGGCATTAAAGTGACTTTGCCATAGTTTGTGTATGTACATGACACAAAGGTTAAAACCACAATTTTCACACTTTAAAACACATTTACATTATTGTATTACCATCGAGTCAATCAGCATATTGCTGATATTGTTAATCGCTGACTTGTAGCTACTCAGACCTTCGCTGCATTGGTTCGGGTCCTATTCAGGGCGAGAACTTTCATGAGGGGAGGTTTTCCAGCTTACTTGGGGCATGACGGTAGTTCTTCCCAGACATAAGTCTGGGGTCTTCCTCCTCCACAGTTAGTTGGGCAATCGCCAATATGATCATAATTGTGTCGTTGCAATGTAACAAAAAACCAAAACAAAATATTGTTAATAACGGACATATACACGACATCAATTAATAATCAAGCACTGTTCTGTGATATACTAGGTCGCGGCATAAAAAACAGCTAAATATAGCTAAAATGCTTTGGATTCTCCCAGCCTGGAGACAAAACATTCAGTGAAGATCACCATGCATTTTTTATGATCATTGTGATTCAACAAAATTTTGCTTTTTTTAAAAAAAAAGAAGATTATTCAACCAACTGTGACCAAGTCTTTTTACATGCTTCCTTACCAGAGCATTTTAGGGCATAACAATAGTTCCATATGTACGTTTATACATTTACATTTATAACACTCTGCTGTTTTGTTACTTTGTTCAACTTTGGCACTTTGTTACTTTTTTGGTATTTTATGTTTATATGACCATGCTTTAATAAAATCATACCTCTATACATGTATGTTTATATTTGAGCATAAAACTTTTTAGAGTGAATTGCAGAAATTAACTACTCATTTTCTTTTAGTTTCTTGATTTTTATTATTTTTTGTGGATTTGGGGGGAATAAATAACATCAGATGCTATATCACCTGGGCTACATGGCAGACATACAAGTGTACTTTGTCTGCTAGGGTCGCCATTTTGTTTTCTTGTCAGGACCCTAACTAAACACTATTGCATTGATTCTCTCCAGAGAGAAGAATAGAACATGGATACGTTACAAGCTTTCAAAGTGCAGTATTTAAAATTTGCTCATCCAATTCTCGAATTTTTCATTTTAAGTGATTTAAAAAAGAAATATTGTCTGGATATAACTTCAACACTTGCATTTGTCCTCTCTTATCTTAGAAACATAGGTACCTCTTAAGGTGTAGACCTCTGAACACCTCTTGTTTACAGTCACTTCGGTAAATGACCATTTCGGTAAATTGATCTTATATAGGAGTAAGTCCAGTTGTTTCGGTGTTCAGAGGTCTACACCTTTCCCACACTACCGGCAAAACAGGGAAAACACGGGATCTAGTCAAAACATACCCAAACCAAGACGTACCCACTTTTTTTTTTGTCAAAACGTACCCAATTTTAAGGTCAAAACGTACCCATTTTTTATGTATTAATCAAATATTAATCATATAATATATCATATAGTCAGCTTAAAGTTTAGGTTTATCTATTATTATAAAGTAATATGTATATAGCTTATAGTTTTTTATTTTGTTTATTTTATTTATGATCTATTATTTTAAAGTATTGTTATGCATTTTTATAATGTTATGAATGATGATAACTTATTGATGTATGTTATGACTTGGGTACGTTTTGGTTTTGAGTGCGTTTACTAATCAGATGTATGATGTTGGTTTTATTATGTGTGTTGCAGGCCATGTGTTAGTATCACAGAGGAGCCGGATGAAAAAGAGCAGTGGTACTGTCCCAAATGTGTCAAACCTGTGTCCAAGACTGGCAAGTCAAAACGTGGCAGGAAGAAAAAGAAACCCTAACTAAAGTGCAACGATAAATTTGTTGTTGTGACATTTGATAACCGTTTGACTTCATTACAACTTAAGATAGAATGACAAGAATGTGGAAAATCAGTTGGTTGATAGTGTTGATACTTACTTGATTTCTGACTGCCTGATCCAATCGGAACTCCCCGGGTAATTCTGTCCTCGGGACAATCATCCATCGGATGTATCTGGTGCGATGATACTCACAGAATCACGATCGTTTTGTTCGCCGGAAGAAGAAAATGCCATAAGTTCTCCAAAAAAGCAATAGGTGTAGTGTATAGGATTATACCATGCCATAAACATTTATTTATCAATGTAACTGTTCATATCTCGTTAGATATTCAACTGTTACTGCATTTTCCGTAGAGATAATAAAACATTTATCTTTGTTGTTTTGATGAAGTCATAGGCATCGACATGTTTATGTTCGCGGGGTTTTCCCAGCATACATCCAAGAGATGTGAATTATCTGAGGTATCCCGATTGTGTCTGATCCGGTTTTTAGTGCTAAGCTTGGGTTGTTACAATTTCTGGTGTAGTCAGAAGGCAACAAGAGTGTTATACACCCACTCTCCATGCAATCTCTGTGAATCAGTGCTGGACAGATTTCTCACTTTTAGGTCGGCATTGACACATTCCGACCATGTATTTCTTGGTGTACTACGTCCTCTATAGCCAGGAGTTTCCATGCTTGTGACATTAATTGTATGATATATTTTATATATATATATATATATATATATATATATATATATATATATATTTGATATATGAAATGGCACAGTCAACATGCCCAGTACCAGCTCAGACTCAGTAGCACTGTTGTGGTCTTTAATTCCAAGGTTCTTATGCAGTTTAACAGAGGAGACTTGAATTTAAAGGTGGTGTCTGACAGTCTGCCTTTATATCTTACCTCTGTTTGGAGTATTTGTGCATAATTTCTGCAGAAAAACATCATAATGCAAGAAGGTGAGAGACCTTTAATAAGTAATGGTATCAATGTTGTTGTTTTTTTACTTTGATTTACTTCGATTATTATTTATACTATCGTGTGATGTGGTTTGATTATACAGAGATTTCAATGTAAATTTTTTTGTTAAAGTGCCTAATACAAAGGTAAACTATCTTAAAGCTCTCTAGTTAAAGGTATCTGACAGTTTGGACCTGACTGTTTTTTTCAAACAACAACAATAACAGTTGTTACTGAAAAGATCTCATGATATGCTGTTTACTGATGTCTTACTTCTATGTGCAAAGTGGAACATAACACCCCTCCCATCTTTACAAACAATGCTTTCCTATCATAGCCACCTGCACAGTTAGCTAATTTTTCATCTTATAAAACCATGTGGCCTCTCGGTTTTGGGATCACTTAAAATTGTCATCTGCTCTGACGCATATATTGAGCAGAAAACCTCAATGTGCCTATTTATTGATTTGAAAAATAATGACCATTGAAAGCGTGTTTTTTTTTTCTCCGAACAATTTGTACAATCTAACAGTTAAGAAGTGATCAAAACCGACTTCATTTAGATTTAAGCATGTGATTATGCAGAAATGATGCCCAAATTTCCCCAAAACAGGGCTGAGGTTTTGTTAATTGTATTTGGTATAATCAAATGGTGGAATACCACCTTGGACATGTTATTTCCTAACTTTGTTTTTGGCAACAAAGAATTCCTTCATGTAACATTTTGCTACATTTGTACAGCCATAAACTTCATCTATAGAAAACTTTCTTTTTGGTTATAAAGGTATTTTACAGATGTGTTCATTCTTTGTTAATTATTTGTGCTAATTACATAACTAATTAAAATGATTAAATATTTGTCTTGTACATGTTGTTATATTAATCCCATTATTTATATTAAAATACTCATTTAAAATATTTTGCAAAATTATAATAACTTGAATAGATTTAAAAGATTTCTTTTGTTTAAAAAGGAATATCTAATTACTTAAATATCACCTTTTATAATATCTATTCGTGCCAAAACTGGAGAATGCCAGACATGGTAGCGCAATTGGTAGAGCGTCAGCTCCAGGTACAGGAGGCCCCGGGTTCGATCCCGGTCCGCCACATACCAAAGTCCTTAAAAATAGTAGTGGCATGGCTCCGTTGCTAACCATCAAGCAAATATAAGGGTAGTTCCACGACTGGTTGACCCGGTGTCAGGATAATGTGACTGGATGTAGTATCATGCCAGGTGTTCACGGCATGCTATACACAGTGAAGGCAGCACTTTATTCTGCTTCAAGTGGACACCGTCTCCAGATAACTGAAGTACTGTTGGTGGGACGATAAACCCAACTAATAAACTTATGGATGTCAACTAAAAAAGCATCTGTTTGGATGATCAAGTAGTAAGCGTGTTCGATTCTTGGGGGCCCCGAGTTCAAATCCCATTTGAAATTATACATGATTTAATAAAAATTTGCAGTTAAAGGAGGTATCCGACAGGATGCCTATATATAATATGTGTAATAATATCTGACCTCTGTTTGCGGGGTTTGTACATAATTTCTGCAGAAAAAAATAATACTAAGTCTAAGATTTGCCGATTTCCAACAATATCTCACTTTTAGGGCAGTAAAGTTTGTTTATCAACACTTAAACGTTCATTCTTTTCAAATCTATAAATAGGAACGATTGGGATTCCTGTTAAAAGTAGACATCGACGTCACTGAGGATGACGTGGATGAGCTTAACCATAAGTAGTTACGTGGTTTTCTTCATTTAAAAATAGCTAACTGTGCAGCGTGGCTCAGATAGGAAATACTGTTTGAAATGTCGATTGTGGCGTTATAGTTCACTTTTCCGACAGGTGTAGGACACCAATGAACAGCATTTTACAAGATCTGTTCATCTAACAATGGTTTACTAATATGTATAATGAAAATAATTTTGGTCCAAATTGTCGGATACAACGTTTAAACTATAAAAAATGTGTTATCTGGATTAATTTGTGCAAAAGTGACACTATATAAAAAATGGAGCTAGTTACTCAATATGTAAGTGAATGTTCCGTCGGAAAAAAAAAAAGAATGACACTAACACAATGATTAAGCTAATGTTTGAGTATTTTACTTGTGAAGTATGGGGTCTCTATTTTTAAACTCGAGAAGACCTTTGAACTTCCAACTGTCCGTTGTATAATTGGAATTCTAACGCTGTCACTATTTTACCTCTATAAACAAACACGCATTCTGCCGTGATAAAATAAACGATACATCACGGTATTAATCGAGACTATTTTGTATATAGTCCATAAATACGATTCTATTTTCTATGGAAACGTTTTAATAGAGTCTGTCCGACTTAGAAGTCCCCGCCTCACTTCTACTTGTTCTACCAAAATGGCATGTAATCCGCCCCATAAAACTGTCATTCAAACTGTCGATCGTCTTAACGCGTTAAAACTTGTTGTCACAAGGGGAGGAGTCAAGCCAGATGAGTGGTTTGTGGCACATGCGCATTTGAAAATGAAACCATTTAGTAAAATTGATCGATCTGTTTTGTTCATTGTAAAATAGAAAGGAGTTCTATTGAAATAAATCGCTGAAAAATTTGAATTTTCAAAGCTTCTGATTGATTACAAATGTCGGGGTGCTTAGACCGGTTTCACGGATCTCTATCCTCGCACTTCCTGATGAGTTTCTCAAATGCATGCAATGAAAAGAAAACCGATCTATTTGATTAAAACTTGTTCAGGCGTTGATGCTTTCTTAGATAAGTTATGGCATTAAGAATTAGTGACTTAATTGAAAAAAACAATGATCACGTGGTATTTAGAAGAGAGAAGTGGTATTTCTATTGGAAGATCTACAAAAAATTGTCGACTGTAAATTAAATTAAATATTTGAATCAATAAAAATGACCAGAGAAGAAGTGTAAATGGTTGTAGCGTCCTGCTCATGGGTAGATGCATCGTCGGTTATCCCCCGTTACATTACTCCGCTATGCTGCGTTTATGTACCCGTGGGACAATTGGATAGGAAAATCTCGTAGTCATGAAAAATTAATGAGGCAGTTTCATTGGTGCCATAAGGAAACCACCATGGATAACTAGCCAATTAAATTACGTTTTATATCTAAGGTTCGGTTTGCCATTCAAAATGGCGACCTCCATGTGTAAACATGTGCGTTGGTTTCTATTTTTAGTAAGAAAATCCCAGTAAGACGTCAATGAGATTGAAGAGTATTTTATTGTAACATGCGATTTCATTGGAAGAAGATTGGTCTCCCCTGCCTCATGCATATTCATGAAAACGAGATTTTGCTAGTCAAATATCCCACGGTATGTATGGAGTGTAACGGAAGAAAGTACTGTGGTTGCCGACGATGTTATAATTGATATTTAACAGGTCCTTGTTAAGTTGTTTGAATTGTATTCACTTGGCATTTGTTTCACCTTAATGACATTGTCCTATTAAAGGGATAAACTGCAAATTAAAATACAATAGGATTTAATATCACTTTATTGCTTTTATAAATAAACTTTATACATTTGCTAACAAATGGTTTATAACAAATTATTTTCTGTAAGATAGTTAAATGTTATATAACTTATACAAACCTTCATAAATCACAAGTCAAATTTTTTTACTCGTGTTCACGAAGAGGCAAGACTCTGTTTTTAATCAATCACGATAGGCTGCGAAAATGTAACGCCTACTAGTACATATTTTTCTAATCTTTTGTGAGTTACGGATGCATATTAACAAATAGGTTATGCAAATCATAACATATATACAGAGATCTATGTTGACAAATTTTGTACATTATTGTTGCTTCCATGGTATCAATTGTCGATTTAGTCGCGACCGTTGCTGCCAGATTTACCGTCGCTAGCCTTGCTGCCAGAATTACCGTCTCTACCCTTTCTGCCAGAGTTACCGTCGCTAGCCTTGCTGCCAGAATTACCGTCGCTACCCTTTCTGCCAGAGTTACCGTCGCTAGCCTTGCTGCCAGAATTACCGTCGCTACCCTTTCTGCCAGAGTTACCGTCGCTAGCCTTGCTGCCAGAATTACCGTCTCTACCATTGCTGCCAGAATTACCGTCTCTACCCTTTCTGCCAGAGTTACCGTCGCTAGCCTTGCTGCCAGAATTACCGTCGCTACCCTTTCTGCCAGAGTTACCGTCGCTAGCCTTGCTGCCAGAATTACCGTCGCTACCATTGCTGCCAGAATTACCGTCTCTACCCTTTCTGCCAGAATTACCGTCGCTACCCTTGCTGCCAGAATTACCGTCGCTACCATTGCTGCCAGAATTACCGTCCCTACCTTTGCTGCCAGAATTACCGTCGCTACCATTGCTGCCAGAATTACCGTCGCTACCATTGCTGCCAGAGTTACCGTCGCTAGCCTTGCTGCCAGAATTACCGTCGCTACCATTGCTGCCAGAATTACCGTCCCTACCTTTGCTGCCAGCATTACCGTCGCTACCCTTGCTGCCAGAATTACCGTCGCTACCCTTGCTGCCAGAATTACCGTCGCTACCCTTGCTGCCAGAATTACCGTCGCTACCATTGCTGCCAGAATTACCGTCGCTACCATTGCTGCCAGAATTACCGTCGCTACCCTTGCTGCCATTATTACCTTCGCTAGCCTTGCTGCCAGAATTACCGTCTCTACCCTTTCTGCCAGAGTTACCGTCGCTACCATTGCTGCCAGAATTACCGTCGCTACCCTTGCTGCCAGAATTACCGTCGCTACCCTTTCTGCCAGTGTTACCGTTGTTGCCGTTGCCGCCAGAATTACCATTGTTGTCGCTGCCGCCAGAATTACTGTTGTTGTCGTTGCCGCCAGATTTACCATTGTTGCCGTTAGAATTACTGTTTTTGCCGTTAGAATTACCGTTGTTGCCGTGGCCGTTAGAATTACCGTTGTTGCCGTTGCCGTTAGAATTACCGTTGTTGCCGTTGCCGCCAGAATTACCGTTGTTGCCGTTGCCGTTAGAATTGCCGTTGTTGCCGTTGCCGCCAGAATTACCATTGTTGCCGTTGCCGTTAGAATTGCCGTTGTTGCCGTTAGAATTACCGTTGTTGCCGTGGCCTCCAGAATTACCGTTGTTGCTGTTGCCGCCAGAATTACCATTGTTGCGGTTGCCGCCAGAATTACCATTGTTGCCGTTGCCGCCAGAATTACCATTGTTGCCGTTGCCGTTAGAATTACTGTTGTTGCCGTTAGAATTACCGTTGTTGCCGTGGCCGTTAGAATTACCGTTGTTGCTGTTGCCGTTAGAATTACCGTTGCTGCCGTTGCCGTTATAATTACCGTTGTTGCCGTTGCCGCCAGAGTTACCGTTGTTGCCATTGCCGCCAGAATTACCATTGCCGCCAGAATTACCGTTGTTGCCGTTGCCGCCAGAATTACCATTGTTGCCGTTGCCGTGAGAATTACCGTTGTTGCCGCTGCCGCCAGAATTACCGTTGTTGCCGTTGCCGTTAGAATTACCGTTGTTGCCGTTGCCGCCAGAATTACCGTTGTTGTCGTTGCCGTTAGAATTACTGTTGTTGCCGTTAGAATTACCGTTGTTGCCGTGGCCGTTAGAATTACCGTTGTTGCCGTGGCCGTTAGAATTACCATTGTTGCCGTTGCCGTTAGAATTACTGTTGTTGCCGTTAGAATTACCGTTGTTGCCGTGGCCGTTAGAATTACCGTTGTTACCGTTGCCGCCAGAACTACCATTGTTGCCGTTGCCGTTAGAATTACCGTTGTTGCCGTTGCCGCCAGTATTGCCGTGGCTGCTACCGCTAGAACCAGTCGGTTGATCATCAAAAGATACACCTGAAATAACATTTCTCGTCATATATAGGAGGCTCTAAGCAGTTATTATAAATAGTTTTGTCGGACAGGTTGATTTTATTTACGTTTTTCTTCTCAATAGTAAATAGAAAAACGGTCCAGTAAGTTACAACATATATTTAACAAAGAACTAGTACTTAACAGAGGTACACACACACGCACGCACACACGCACAGCACGCACACACATACACACACATACACATACACACACATAAGTTAATGTAAAAGTGAAAGTAATACTGAGGCGAGACATTAAATAGATTAAGAAAACCAAGAGTTACCGCTGCAATCTTATGAAAGAAATGTTTTGTGAGACAAATTGAAAGAAAATAACTCATGAACAAAATATATTTTAACCAAAAGAACAATTAACAAACAAATGGGGTCTGCACCAAGGGCCTCATCAACGAGGATGAACCACCTTTACCCCCAGACTACATAGAAAAAAACAATGCTAATCATTTGAATTGTCAATCTTGTCTAACAATTTTTTTTCAGTTACTAACCAGGTAAGTTGTTATTGAAACATTAATTTAAACATTTATACATTGCAATTTTTTAATAAAAACAGTTGGTTACCAGACTCACCTTGACACACGACGTTACTTGCCCAGTCACATGTCTGGATGTTAAAGTTGAAGAGGAGAGTAGACGGGCACGGCATTTCCACCCAGTAATAATGGGTATTGTTGAAGGGCGAACATTGTAAAAACTTGCTGCAATCTGCTACCGGATATAACGTTGCGTCTAAATACTGGCTCATGCTGCAAAACTCGACTGGGGTAAAAAAAAGATGTTCACATAAAACAACGATTATTACTGCCCAAACAAAGATTTTGAAAATGTTAAAACAAATGTTGTATTTCTCAATTAATTGATTAATTTTAATTTTGCTACCAAAATTATGCTGAAAAGTGCAATAGTTTAATATTTTAAATGCATGTTATATGCCTAATGCATGTTTTTCAACAAAGCCTGTCAATTGCTAATGTGTAACAAGTGATAAAAACCTATGTACAACATAGATTATACATCAGCCCGTGGCGTAGGTGTTGAGTCGCCGATTTGTAACTCCTCTGACTGCTTAGCCTCTCACCGCGTGGGTTCGAGTCCCGTTCAGGGCGAAGAACTTAATGTGGAAAGGTCTTCCAGCTGACTTGCGGTGCGCCGGTGGTTCTACCCAGACATTTGTCTGGGGTCTTCCTCCACCAAATAGCTGGACGTTGCTATAATGATTATAACTGGTCGCTGCGATGTATCTCAAAAACAAACAAATCAGACCTTTTCACCGGATAATTTTATGCAAGTTGTATTTTAAAGAAATGTAAAAATATGATAAAATCTATATTAGGGTGATATAACTCTGTACAAAATGTGTGTTATGTAACGAAGTAATGTGGATATTAAAATATAATCTAAAGGTTCAAATGAAAACCTAGGGAAAAGATTGTATGAGTGTTTGTACTGATAAGTATAAATGTTACACTTGTACAAAAACGCAACATTTACCTCGAAAGTAATTCGGTTTTAAAACAGGCGCAATAATTTTGAACTTTTTTTATATTTTTTGAAGTAAAAAGCAGTTTTATAGCAGGTAAAATAGTTATATCATCTCGACATATTACCTCGTAAGTAAATATGTTTTATAACAGTTGCAATAGCTTTCATTAGGTTTTTCTCTAAATTTAGCCGAGTGACCTGCTTATTGACCCCTCTTGATCTAGTTTTAAATCGATACAATAATTACAGAATTTATAAAAGTATATAATCTGAAAACGTTATGTGATCATAAGAACATTGTTGAAGACGGACGATGGACGATCAGAAAAGTTGATCATGAGCACGTTTTGGTCAGGTAAGCTAAAAACGTGTTTATTCGTCATGCGGGAAAAATACCTAAATAAAAAGCATCCGTACAAGAACCATTATTTATCTTGTTAGGTTTGCATCTTTGTAAGACTGTGGTTTATTTGCTTGCTTCCTATCGACTGGAATAGTCCAGTGGCAGACCGCACGGCTCCGAATTACGGAGCCGGTGGTTCGATCTTCTGGCTGGTCTTTACTTGTTTCGTTGAGCAAGAAATGATACCGTTCCATCTCCACTCCATCCAGGTGTATAATTGTTTACCTAAGATGATTGTTCGAATTGAAAAATATGACTTTTTAGCGTCAAGTATCGAATGTTTGTATTGAAATAATGAAGGTAAAGTCGACCGAACGAGCAAGAGCATGCAGGTTGGTAAGATGAAATAACTAAACATTACCTGTATCATTGCGGGACTCGACGTTTTCACTGCTGCTGCTGCTGCTGTCGTCGTCGTCGTCGTCCTGTGCGCTGCTTTCTGTAGTAGCCGTCGGTTGATCATCCATATCTACATCTGAATACAAATATTTTATAAAATACTTGAAATATGTTTATATATGCGAATATATAAACAAAATAAACAAACAAACAAACAAAAACAGGCAAATGAATTTCACCAGGTACGTGAGATAAAAGTCGTAAAAGTACGATAGACCCTCAACCACCATTCCCCATTCCAATAGTAAAAACGGCAATAAAACTGATGTAAACATTCATCTACGCGTCTATCCATAATGGTAACAAGTACAACAGTTGGTTACCAGACTCACCTTGACACACGACGTTACTTGCCCAGTCACATGTCTGGATGTTAAAGTTGAAGAGGAGAGTAGACGGGCACGGCATTTCCACCCAGTAATAATGGGTATTGTTGAAGGGCGAACATTGTAGAAACTTGCTGCAATCTGCTACCGGATATAACGTTGCACGTAAATACTGGCTCGTGCTGCAAAACTTGACTGTTGAAAAAGAAGATGTTCACATAAAACACCGACTATTACTGCCCAAACGAAGATTTTGAAAATATCAAAACAATTGTTGTATTTCTCAATTAATTGCCTAATTTTAATTTTGCTTCTAAAATTATGCTGAAAAGTACAATAGTTTTATATTTTTAATGTATGTTATATGCCAAATGCATGTTTTTCAACAAAGCCTGTCAATTGGTAATGTGTAACATGTGATAAAAACATATGTAAAACATCGATTATACATCAGACCTTTTCACCGGATAATTTTATGCATGTTGTATTCAAAAGAAATGTAAAAAATGATAAAATCTTTATTAAGGTAGTAAAACTCTGTTGTTCAAAATGTGTGTTATTTAACGAAGCAATGTGGATATTCACATATAATTTAAAGGTTCAAATGAAAACCTAGGGAAAAGATTGTATAAGTGTTTGTACTGATAAGTATAAATGTTACACTTGTACAAAAACGCAACATTTACCTCGAAAGTAATTCGGTTTTAAAACAGGCGCAATAATTTTGAACTTTTTTTATATTTTTTGAAGTAAAAAGCAGTCTTATAGCAGGTAAAATAGTTATATCATCTCGACATATTACCTCGTAAGTAAATATGTTATATAACAGTTGCAATAGCTTTCATTAGGTTTTTCTCTAAATTTAGCCGAGTGACCTGCTTATTGACCCCTCTTGATCTAGATTTAAATCGATACAAGAATTCCAGAATTTATAAAAGTATATAATCTGAAAACGTTATGTGATTATAAGAACATTGTTGACGACGGACAACGGACGATGGACGATCAGAAAAGTTGATCATAAGCACGTTTTGCTCAGGTAAGCTAAAAACGTGTTTATTCGTCATGCGGGAAAAATATCTAAATAAAAAGCATCCGTACAAGAACCATTATTTATCTTGTTAGGTTTGCATCTTTGTAAGACTGTGGTTTATTTGCTTGCTTCCTATCGACTGGAATAGTCCAGTGGCAGACCGCACGGCTCCGAATTACGGAGCCGGTGGTTCGATCTTCTGGCTGGTCTTTACTTGTTTCGTTGAGCAAGAAATGATACCGTTCCATCTCCACTCCATCCAGGTGTATAATTGTTTACCTAAGATGATTGTTCGAATTAAAAAATATGACTTTTTAGCGTCAAGTATCGAATGTTTGTATTGAAATTATGAAGGTAAAGTCGACCGAACGAGCAAGAGCATGCAAGTTGGTAAGATGAAATAAGTAAACATTACCTGTATCATTGCGGGACTCGACGTTTTCACTGCTGCTGCTGCTGCTGTCGTCGTCGTCGTCGTCATGTGCGCTGCTTTCTGTAGAAGCCGTCGGTTGATCATCCATATCTACATCTGAAATACAAATATTTTATAAAATACTTGAAACATGTTTATATATGTGAATATCTAAACAAAATAAACAAACAAACAAACAAAAACAGGCAAATGAATTTCACCAGGTACGTGAGATAAAAGTCGTAAAAGTACGATAGACCCTCAACCACCATTCCCCATTCCAATAGTAAAAACGGCAATAAAACTGATGTAAACATTCATCTACGCGTCTATCGATAATGGTAACAAGTACAACAGTTGGTTACCAGACTCACCTTGACACACGACGTTACTTGCCCAGTCACATGTCTGGATGTTAAAGTTGAAGAGGAGAGTAGACGGGCACGGCATTTCCACCCAGTAATAATGGGTATTGTTGAAGGGCGAACATTGTAGAAACTTGCTGCAATCTGCTACCGGATATAACGTTGCACGTAAATACTGGCTCGTGCTGCAAAACTTGACTGGTGAAAAAAAAAATTCAAATAAAACACCGATTATTACTGCCCAAACGAAGATTTTAAAAATGTTAAAACAATTAATTGATTAATTTTAATTTTGCTTCCAAATTATGCTGAAAAGTGCAATAATTTTAATATTTTTAATGCATGCTATGCATAGTGCATGTTTTTCAACAAAGCCTGTCAATTGCTAATGTGTAACAAGTGATAAAAACCTATGTACAACATAGATTATACATCAGACCTTTTCACCGGATAATTTTATGCAAGTTGTATTTAAAAGAAATGTAAAAAATGATAAAATCTATATTAAGGTGGTATAACTCTGTACAAAATGTGTGTTATGTAACGAAGTAATGTGGATATTAAAATATAATTTAAAGGTTCAAATGAAAACCTAGAGAAAAAGATTGTATGAGTGTTTGTACTGATAAGTATAAATGTTACACTTGTACAAAAACGCAACATTTACCTCGAAAGTAATTCGGTTTTAAAACAAGCGCAATATTTTTGAACTTTTTTTATATTTTTGGAAGTAAAAAGCAGTTTTATAGCAGGTAAAATAGTTTTATCATCTCGACATATTACCTCGTAAGTAAATCTGTTTTATAACAGGTGCAATAGCTTTCATAAGGTTTTTCTCTAAATTTAGCCGAGTGACCTGCTTTTTGACCCCTCTTGATCTAGTTTTAAATCGATACAATAATTCCAGAATTTATAAAAGTATATAATCTGAAAACGTTATGTGATCACAAGAAAATTGTTGACGACGGACGATGGACGATTAGAAAAGTTGATCATGAGAACGTTTTGCTCAGGTAAGCTAAAAACGTGTTTATTCGTCATGCTTGAAAAATACCTAAATAAAAAAACATTCGAAAAAGAACCATAATTTTTCTTGTTAGGTTTGCATCTTTGTAAGACTGTGGTTTATTGGCGTGCTTCCTTTCGACTGGAATAGTCCAGTGGCAGACCGCACGGCTCCGAATTACGGAGTCGGTGGTTCGATCTTCTGGCAGGACTTTACATGTTCCCTTGAGCATGAAATTATACCGTTCCATCTCCACTCCATCCAGGTGCATAATTGTTTACCTAAGATGGTTGTTCGAATTAAAAAATAAGACGTTTTAGCGTTAAGTGTCGAATGTTTGTATTGAAATAATGAAGATAAAGTCGACTCAATGAGCAAGAGCATGCAAGTTGGCAAGATGAAGTGACTAAACATTACCTGTATAATTGTAGGACTCGACGTTTACGCTGCTGCTGCCGTCGTCCTTTGTGCTGCTTTCTTTAGTAACCGTCGGTTGGCCATCCATGTCTTCATGTGAAATACAAATATTTTATAAAATACTTGAATAAAATACTTGAAATATGTCTATATTTGCGAATATCTAAACAAAATAAACACACAAACAAAAAACAAGCAAATGAATATCACCAGGAAAGTGAGATAGAAGTCGTATGAGTGCGATAGACCCTCAGCCACCATTCCCCATTCCAATAGTGAAAATGCCAATAAAACTGATAATTAAACATTACCTGTATCACTGAGGGGCTCGACGTTTTCGCTGCTGCTGCTGCTGCTGTCGTCCGGTGCGCTGCTTTCTGTCGTCGGTTGATCATCAAAGTCTACATCTGAAATACAAATATTTTATCAAATACTTGAAAAATGTCTATATTTGCGAATATCTAAACGAAATAAACAAACAAAAAACAAGCAAATGAATTTCCCCAGGTAAATGACCGGCCGCAATAGCTCTGGTGGTAGAGCGTCGGCTTGCGGATCGGGAGGTCGCGGGTTCAAACCCCGGCCGGGTCAAACCAAAGACTTAAAAGCTGGTAGTAGTGGCTTCCCTTCTAACGCTCGGGGCTAAGGGGACAGCATTAAGCCTGACTCGTCGGTGTCAGTATAATGGACCGGCCGGGTTCAGTCCCTGGGCACCTCATAAGTGCCCCTGTGCTATAATGATAGAAATGTCACTGCACAGTATCGGCAAAAATGCCGGCAAATCTCAAATCCTAGGTAAGTGAGATGAAAGTCGTAAAAGTACGATAGACCCTCACCCACCATTCCCCATTCCAATAGTAAAAATGGCAATAAAACTGATGTAAACATTTATCTACTCGTCTATCGATAATGGTAACAAGTACAACAGTTGGTTACCAGACTTACCTTGACACACGACGTTACTTGCCCAGTCACATGTCTGGATGTTAAAGTTGAAGAGGAGAGTAGACGGGCACGGCATTTCCACCCAGTAATAATGGGTATTGTTGAAGGGCGAACATTGTAGAAACTTGCTGCAATTAGCTACCGGATATAACGTTGCACGTAAATACTGGCTCGTGCTGCAAAACTGAACAGCTGGAAAAAAAGACATAATTGTTGAACTAACATCGATAATCACTGTCGAGGCGAAGATTTTTAAAATATTAAATTGCTGTACAGTACAATGCGTACATTTAAGTTTTGCAATGTGTAGGCTGTAAGCTGAACAGAGCAATCCACGCATAAATTTAAACCTATGTATCACACACACATACACACACACGCACACACACACAACATTTGATGTGCTAAATGTTTAGAAGTGGTTTTCGACAGTTTGGACTTCATTTTTATTTCTTAAAGAACCTGATCAATTATTGCTACCTGAAAAGCTACCGCGAAATTCTTTGTTGATGTCCTCTTGCTGTGTAAAAAGTGAAACAAAGCACCCCACTCATCGTTACAAACATGCATTTTCTATCCGAGCCACGTTTCGCAGTTAGCCGTTTTAAAACTCAGAAAACCACGTGACCACTTCCTTTTGAGATCACATGACATCGTCATCCGGGTAATCCGCTCTGAAATCGATATCTGTTTTAAGCAGAAGTCTCTATCGCGCGTATTTAGACTTAAGGTAGAGCAACTGCAATGCTGCACCTCCATTTGAAGAGTATCAAATCAAAGTTAAAATGCTCCAAAACTGGCTTGAATGTCCGAATCCCTGTATGGGTACGCATCGTCAACTTTTTTCTTCCTATTTTTTCACTTTTTTTTTTGCATCACTCTACCAGATGTAGAATAAAACATGTTTAATTTTTAATTTATATTTGGTAAATGAATTTTTATTGTATTATATTTGCTATTTTTTTTTTTTACAAATTTATTACCTGATAAATTCAATGTCTAAAAAATCAAAACCATGAGACGAAATTATTTTATATAAGACAGCATCAATCAAAATACTTTCTGGAACATTTTGGGCAACTCTGAAATAAATCGTTTGGCTGTCAAGAGATCGGTGGCCTTTTTAATAAATCACAGTCAGCAGAAAGAAAATGGGAAATTTGGCCTTAAATTGTTTGAGTTTGTAAACATTTAATTACACATTTGGTATCGTTTGGGTCAAAATAATCAAGTAACATGTTTGATTGGTTTGTCTAATGCCATAATTTGTTTCCAAACGATACCCAATAGCAAAACACTTCTCCTAAAGAGGATATAACATAATATTTGGAGTTACCTTATTTCTAAAAAGAAAACACACTAGATCTCAATTTTAATGAAAGAAAATATCAACACATTAAAAACTGGATTGAGAATTGTCTTAAAATTTGGCTTAAACATTAACATCAAAGTATAGATAGTTTCCATGTGATGTCATAGGCACTTATAAGACAGTTTAAGGCAGCCATCTTTGAAGGCAGAAGCTAATGCAGGTCGAAATCTAGAAATATGTGCTGTGTTTAAAAGGTTAAAAAAAAGTTACACAGTTCATTTTGTTTAAGGATGAGCCAATAATTTTATTTATGTCTGTGTATTATTTCTTTGTGCATTTATCAATTTTAAAAATATTATATTTTAAAAATATGAATTTCAAGAGCTTTCCAATGGTGTATAGCTTTTAATTTTTGGACCACAAATGAAGAAATTACAAGAAAATAAAATTTATGTTTCTGTACAATTCATCTGAAAGTCCCTTGACGTCCCAGGGTTTTCCCTGACGCACACATTTGTGCGTTTTGGCGCATATTTTCGACAGATGACCCGCAAAATGAACTTACATTGCGACACACTTGACGCACAAAATGAATTAATCCACAGCCATAATTTATTGTCTCCAGTGACATTGATCTTTGTCAGCTCGTCAAAATGTTGCAAAAAGCATTTAAGTATCAATTTGCTTCAGTAAGACAAAGTATTTTGTAAATAAGCGTCCATTATTTGTTCGTTGCGTCAACACACGGTCAAAATAACTTTAACGTAGTGACGTCACACGCTATGTATAGAATGTTATTTGTTGTCTTAATACTGCTATCCGGTCCACCTAAACGATACATGTACTGCGTTTAGATGACTGGGAACCAGCAATGATGTGTAGTTAGACGCTGTTTCATGTTCCGTTGCGTCAACACACGGTCAAAATGACCTGTGTGAATGCACTCGATGTATTGTGGGTAAAGTAGTTCTTCAACATGGCTGTTATGAATACGGAAGTGATTGCTAAAATGAACAAAACAAGTACGAAGAGGTATACAACAGATTATTTTGGCATTTTTTATACATTCTAATAGTTAAAATATGTTTCATGCAAACATTTTGAACTAAATTTTGTAAACGGTCCCGACTTTAACGTAGTGACGTCACACGCTATGTATAGAATGGACATATTACTGTTTAACGAAAGCGAAAGTAGCAAAACTTGCTTATCGTATTTTTTTCCATTTATCTATAAATATCAAGACTTTAAAAGTTTCTGGACATAGAATAAGGCCTTAGAATATGGTTGTTTAGTCATTTACCTTAATTCAATGAATATTATATTCGAACGTATTTCCTACGCGGAACTATTTTTTATGTAGGCACAAATTTCGCTATGTATAGAATGTTTCACGTTCACCATTTCTTTGTCGCAATAGTTATGATCGTTAAGTTTAGAACGCGGCTAAAACCGGCCCGTGAATACGCTACATTTCAAAGGTTTGGATGAGTTTTATCTGCATTAATCTTTTAGAACATAGTTAAGTCATACATTGCATATTAATTTTAAGCAAATATATGTTTGGCTTTAGAAACCAAACGGTCTAAGGCAATATATTAAAAACACTACAAGGTCAAATTTTACGTTATGTAGGAAAGACATGTAGGTCGAACCAATATGAGTTTGAATACCTAAGTTTTGACTGGTTTTTGTTTTTCCAACAAAAATCCAAAAGTGAACCATAAACAATTCTAAAAACATGGACTTTCCGGCAGAAGCCAGAGCTTTTGGTTCACTCAAATCTAGGAAGAAGTGATTCTATATGTGACTGCTTTCATATAGGCAGACATAATATGAACAGCTATAAACAGTTACATGTTTAATTTGTTAAGCCTTTAGGTCTAAGGACCAATTCATTTGTATAATTTCATGTATGGACATTTTACTGAATATTGAAATTGGTACATGTAAGTGAACATGTTGAAGAATTGAACTTTGAACTTATTTGAAGTTAAACAAATCTAGTTAAATGTTCTGGTGTTCATTGTCAACAATGATTATATTGCTATATATTCTAATAGAGATATATTTCTGAGAGTGAGTCAGATAGAGAAAATGCTTTCACATTTTAAAATCTGAAATGTACAATATGTGATTTTGTTTTGTTTTAATAGTATAAAACATAAATGAACAATTTAGTTCTGTTTTTAAGGTGCAAGACTATTAGTAAAGTGATTATATAATGTGACCCCCAAAATTTACCAATGACCCCCAAATCATAAACCTAGGGGGACACTGTGACCCCCTAAAAAAAATTTCAAGGGAAAACCCTGACGTCCCATCAAAGATGGCTGCCAAGATGAGGGATCTTCACTGATATGGAAACTATATATACAATACATTAGTTGCGTTTATTTTAAAGTTCTATATATAGTCTATTACTCTGGCGTTACCTTATAAAGAATGGCCATTTGGAGCGATTGTCTTTCACGCTTTGTACAAATCTCCCTAAACTCAGATCTTACAAAATGTAAGACAGATCTTACAAAATGTAAGACAGATCTTACAAAATGTAAGATCTGATGACGGTCCGCAAATACCGTCATAAACAAGAATGGTTTTCCCCGATTACTATTTTTCTTCAACTATAACAAGTTACTATAACAGTAAAGTATTTACTATAACAGCCAATCAGAGAGCGTAATGCACAACGCTTTCGGTAAGAGTCGCAAAATGGCCGCTATCGATGATGCAATAGAAAAGTGTTTGACAAAGTTAGGAATTCGCTCATTAGTTCGACCTGAAGATGTTACGGGTGTTGAAAAATGGGATAACCGCATACAACGCACCTGTCTTCAGTGACATAAGTCTTGCGCGGAGTGCCATATTTACATTTAAATGGGCGCAGCCATTCAAATGATACGTTCAGAACGCTTCGGATCATTATTTACTTTTGAGATTTTGTAGGCGACGCGTCGTCAGATCTTGATAGCGGAGCGGTTTTCAGGATATGATTAAGTTTGTACTAACTATCAACTGAGGTAGTATTCAAAATCGTGTTCATTTAGGCCTTAGTATATAATTTTATGCGGCAATTGTATCCAACCTTCTCGATATAGGGGTAAGATGTTTTTACACGTATTTAACATAGGCAAACTGTCAGATACCACCTCTGACATCCTTTTAAACGATAATTTTACACGAGGAGGTGTGTTTAAAAGAAATGTAAAGCACTATGAATTTCATATAAAGCTTTTGTGTCTCTATGTAAAATGTGTCTTGTATAGTATAGCAATTTATGAATTTAAATAATTTTAAGGATCAAGTTGAAAGAGGTAATAGACTGTACAAAGTTATTGTCCTTTTTGTTATATACGATATTTATATCACAGGTACACTAGCTTCTTACATCATAGCCTACAGTCCTGTTAATAATTCAGCTTTCATTACAAGTGCACACAAACAACACATACAAAACGCTACTAACATTCTAACACCTTGGCATTTCACATTGTACGCAATTTCTTTTTAATAACAGATACAACAGCATAGCTCAAGATAAGAGGAGTAAAATCTGATTTTTGTGTTGCAATATATCCTATAATTCTCAAGCAACCCCTATATTGCTGGTACTCATTAGAAATGTCTTGTCGAGACAATTCTAATGAGTACCAGGTATAAAGGGTTTGGAGGAGAAATAAAGGAGTTAGCATGACTCCCAATATCCCATAATTCTTCACCAAACCTTATAGTGTGGGTACTCATTGAAATTCTCTGAATGAGCCGATTCTAATGAGTACCGGGTATAATGGGTTTGGAGAAGAAATAAAGTAGTTGTGCTCGTCTTATCTGGGGCTCTGCTCTAGTTTATAACATGTTAACATACTTGTCGGCAATCCGGTCACAACTGTTACTACAGCCGTCATCAATAAGACCAAACGTGTGTTGTCGCCCATTTTTTTGATGCACATGAAGTCCTTACTGAAACACAAATATAGAGAGGTATTTGGTAGTGTAAGAACATTTTTTCACCCAGTGGTCAGCAAAATGATATTTTCAAGAGAGTTGTATCAATTTGTAAAATACTCATTTTACAGGCAACAAGTTGCCATTTAAAAAATGTTCCCATTTTGGAGCTGTGTCGCTTGCGAAGCCATCCAGAATGATACTAAAGTTGACCTTCGGAAACACGAAGGACTGACCCTCCATGACATTGACTACTCGTGGTCAGTCGTCATGCCTGGGAAGTAGTAGCGCGTGTACGGAAACATCTACAATGTATGTATGTCGAAGGAGACTCGACGCGTCGATTGTGTCCAGGCATGCTTCAAATGACATTTTATTGTCTATTTTAACTAGAAGTGATTAAATCTTGTAATGTATATATACATAAAATACAGGTATATTATTAATGAACAATGTCGCGCAGATATACCACTCAGTGACTGGAAAAGAGGGTGGGGGAGGCAAAACAGGGAGAGAACTGTTGTTAGAACAACTGACTATGCACTATCTACTAGGTCTAGATATTTGCGAGATCCCGCGCGGGGCCTAGTTGCTTTCTGCGGCTCTATGCTATTATGAAGGAGGTCATTCGCATCATCGAAGCATCTCAGTCTAAAGTTATAGCAGTGTTCGACAAATAATAGTGCACTCTTGATTTTAGATTCAGGTAACAAGGGCGGAGCGTTGATGAAATAAATGAGTCAATTTTAAACTCAGTGTATTTAGGTCGCATCCGGTAGCATTTGTGAGCATTTAAGATTTTAATAATTTAAGTTAAAGATGGTATCCTACAGTTTGCGAAGAACGATTTGGGATTCCTGCTAAAAATAGACATCGACGTCACAGCGGATGACGTTGATGGACTGAAACATTATTGGTCACGTATTTTCTTGGTTTAAATATAGCTAACTGTGCAGCGTGGCTCAGATACGAAATACATGTTTGTAATGACGATTGTGGCGTTATGGTTCACTTTTCCAACTGGTATAAGATATAAAAAAAACAGCATTTTGCGAAATCTGTTCATATAACAATGGTTTACTAAGATGTATAATGAAAATATTTTAGGTCCAAACTGTCGGATACCACCTTTAAAAGGCAATTATACAGCAAGTATTGTATGTTTAATAAAATTGTTTATATCATTGGATGTTAAGCTTTTCTTATTTTGTTCCAATGTTAAATCTATATTTTAAAAGAAGTTGTTGTTTGTTTGTTTTTTAGCGAAGGACTTGCTTGCTTTCCAATGCGATTTACTACGGAATTATTACAACCAATATTCGCACACCTTAAACCGCTAACAGTGTTAAAGTTACATTGCCCAATCGGCTTGTCAGCGCTTTGGTTAACTCCCGTTTAAGTGCTTCATCTTCTGCAGGTTGCACTACTACTTCAAATACAACCTATTTACATTTAATTAAAAGTTCCATATAAAACAGTTTACTTTTCGCTGGTTTTCAACTAATATGGTCGCCATTTTATGTCTTCGCTTCAAAAAATGAAAACATGCAATTTTTAAGAAAATTAAATGCAAAGCAGTGAAAATTTGCAAATATTAGCTTTTGTCAAAATGCGATCTTGTAAAAATGTAGTTTATTTATTGATGTTGCTTTTTAGAAGCACATAATGCCTGCAATTTGTAAACAGTGGGCTCTTCAATAATCACACGCAGTCCCCTAAAACTTTGAACAAAATATTATATTCACAGTGAACATCTCATTTAACTGTACTGATAAATTTAGACATTACACCGCTGGATATAAAATAACTAATGGATTTTTTTCTGTTTTAATATGGAATTGATTTTAAATTTTAGTCGTTTGTTTTTGCAATATCTCACCGACACAATTCTGGTCATATTCGGGACGTCATATGATAAATTGTGAAGGAAAACCTTAGAAAAATACATAGATATAACCAATGGTTCGCCCCAGATCAGATGGAAGTCAATGATGTGACGGATTTCAACCAAAGCAGTTTATAAGAATTATTTAGAAAGTCTTACTAAACAATACGCCTCTTAAACAAGCATGTCAAACCTTTTCTTAACGTAAACTACAACAATTGCTTGCCTTGCACAAAAAATCAACAAAAAATAAAATGGTACTTGCTTAACAGACATTATTTTAACTTGCATATGAAAAGACGTGTTGATGCGATGTAACAAATTATATATTTAAAGTCTCGATACAACGAATTATAAAAAGTTTTAAATCGTTTTTATGTTCCCGACTAGGGTATAATGTATACGTATTCAGATTCTCTTCCGTTGTCAAACGTTCTATCCTTGAAATACACACATTTTCCGGACGAAGAAAACATAAAAACATTAGGTTACTTGAAATGTTATTCCCTGTGGATCATTTGAAGAAGTATCAAAGTGCACCAAATGACAATTGGACGCTCATTCCATATGCAAGGTAAGTTTTCCTTCTGAATGGAATCTGATCCCACGCGATAAGCGGCAGATTAGTTTTTTTTTTATTGAATTCCACAAATAACGGTTAGAAAACGCTGCTATTTAAACAAATCACCGCTTTCGTTTTTGTTACGTGTCGTGTGTTTAAATTGAGTGCCGCAATCATCACCACCTCTTGCGTAAATAATGTTGCTGCAATTTAAGGAAGTATGTCCTACGAGCATTGCAACATATATCAAAATCTGAAAAGGCACATTACAATGGTATTTACAGGCAAGCCAAATCTTAAATAAGGACAAATCTGTGATGAGTCATTTAACAAAAAGAGCAAACCCAACAGGTCCTTGGAACGGTCAGTCGGCAAAATGGACCGACTGGGGAGCTTAAACTGGTTTTACAGAGCTCTAACCTCGCACTTCCTGATGCGGTTTCTTAAATGCAGGCCATGAGAAAAGAAAATCGATCTATTTGAATAAAAATGTTCAAGAAGGTGTTGTAAGCCATGAACTAAATGTCTTAAGTGAAACAACAAACAACTTACCTTAGCCCAAAGTCTGTTGTCCTATCACCCGTTTTGAACGTCTGTTGTATTGCTGTCTTTATATACTGTCTGTTTGCGGGCTTATATTTGGTCGGGTAGGCAAGGCTTCGAGATGATTGACATGTTTCAAATCTGAACCTGCTTTTCTAGAACTGATCAGAACTAAGAAAATGTGCATACCTAAATTAGGCATCGCAAGCGTGATCTTTCTGTTCTGAACCTGCACTTTTTTGATGACGTGTTCTAGCATTACGTCTAGTTATCTCGGCATGCAGTTATTATAAATAATTGAACTGTTGGGTGTTATTAACGAATGTAGCAGTAATCGGATTATTGATACGGGTAAATAAATGCCCATCCCTGATTAGAATCTGGAGGACTTTAAACGTGACTCAGGTATATGCAGAACATCCTTTCTGCATCCATCCGTGACGTAATCAGATGGCAAAGTTATAATTATAAACGAAACGTCATACGGCCATGTTGTGGGTTTTCTTCATTTGAGACATTTAAGCTGATTCATTCCTGATAAAGTAATAGAGATAACTTTTGTTCCAGGGCATGTTATACTTTTATGTTTTAATGAGAAAGATTCAAAATAAAAATATATCGTTAAATTTTCTTTCTTAATTTTTATTTACATTTTACGTATAAATGTAATTTCATTAGGACTGAAATTAAAGCTACTTCTTCAAATTAGTTACATGGTTCATATGGAACAGAAATGTTTACTAATACGCAAATATGTACAATTGTGTACAATAGAGTACTCAACTTGAAACTGCATTTTAAATACATGTAGTAGTTTTTTTTATTATTGAAATATAATTATACATTTATTTGCGTTTGTGAAAAAGTAACTATGGTTATTTATATTCGGTACTTCGACATTTGCAAAAATGCTTCTGTGTTAGGTCCTACCTCGTTACATAGATTTTGTTGTTGTTGCTATTGCTGTTGTTTTGTTTTTGTTTTGTTTTGTTTTTTGGTTGGGGTGGGGGTGGTATGAATCAAGATCTATTCAACTCTATCGCAAAAATGCTTGACATATTTATATACATGAAGGGACCCTGACATCGATCTAAGCATCCAACAGACAAAATTTACTTTAAAAGCTTAGTATGGTTTAAATTTACATGTGAGTGTTTTCATAGCTGTACTCTTTTCACCCGGTTAGTGGGTGTAGGTGCATCCCCGCCCCCTGGGTCCATCCCTGCTAAGTGAGTACAGTAGATTACTTGCAACTGCATTATAAGTGGTCGTTTTCATCTGAAATGTATGTGTGAAAGCGGCATATTATGTAAATTCAAATCCAGTACTTGGACATTTGCGAACATGTTTAGAGTGTGTTAAAGGTGGTATCCGACAGTTTGCCTATATCAACTACATGTCACGATATCTTACCACTGCTTTGGGGAATAAGGGGCATAATTTTAGCTTAAAATCATACTTTAATCTAAGTAAAGACGATTTTTGAACATTACCTATATTTGTCAGATAGTACAAATCGCGAAAATATTAAATTTAATGTTCATTCATTCCAAATCTATCAATAAATACGATAGTGGTTTCTGCTAAAAATAGATATCGATGTCAGAGCGACTAACCCGGATGACGATATAACGTAAGTAAATGAGTAAGTTGTCACGTGGTTTTCTTAGTTTAAAAATAGCTATCCCTGCAGCGTGGCTCAGGTAGGAAATGCGTGTTTACAATGACGAGTGTGGATACATTCTTCATTGTTTACACAGATCTAGGGCGCAAATGATTAGCATTGTGCAGGATATTTTCAAATAAGAATTTCGTATTTGGTCATATGAGAAAATAGTTGGTACAAATTGTCGGATACCATCCTTAAGTCCTCCTACCTCGTCACATTGCATCATAGTTATATAGCCGGTTCGCTGAGCTTTAAAATTATCATACCATTATAACACAATACCAACAAAATGTTACAAATAAGAATATATGACAAAGTCCTCTGAGCATTGCAACATATACCAACATTTGAAAAGGCACACGACAGAGGTATTCACATTCAAGCCAAAAGTAAAAGTAAGAACAAAATGTGTGATGAGTAATGTAAACAAAAAGAGCAAACCCGATTGTTACCGCCTTGGCAAAAAAAAATTAAAAAAAAATAAATTTGAGATGAGAGAGTAACACAAACTAATTCTAGATTTTTTTTAAATAAGTTTGTTAAAGGTTTGGAAATATATTATGTCAAAGGAGATTAATATTGTGTTTCAATATGTTGAAATATCAAAAATGATATGTTTATTAATCTTACTATCAACTTGCATAACCTCACACAACAACAATAAGCACATATCATACGACTTCTGAAACTAAAATAACCTCAAAGT
Source organism: Sinonovacula constricta (assembly GCA_007844125.1). NCBI lineage: Eukaryota > Metazoa > Mollusca > Bivalvia > Cardiida > Solecurtidae > Sinonovacula > Sinonovacula constricta. The sequence goes on along the minus strand of CM017555.1, from coordinate 63,764,800 downwards.
ACATTTAAATCGGGATACAGCACATATTAACGACGGATGTAAATGTTTCGTTGAAATATCTTGAATGTTTACGATCACTTTTTTAACCTGTGATTGTTTCCAAGAAAGAGTATACGAAATAAATAAATGGCGTGATAAACTTGTCGACTTACGACAATAAAATGCAGTCATTTGTGAATTTATATTGATTCCCGAAGAAACTACTTGTCGATAAAGATAATTTAATCAAGGCTGTTTAGTTCTCGTTTTTTTCTATAATTTTCATAAAAAACTCAAAATGTTGTTATAGTTTAATAAATAAATCATCTCTGAATTTGTGTACATGTTGTTTCTTAGGAAATTTTTAATGAAAAGCGTCTTTGAATGCTATCTAAAAATAGCATTATTTAGTGTATAAACATCATGTACAATAACTAAACTCTGTCATGTCTGCTTTAAAGAAAAATGATGACTGGCTACGCAAAAAAAAACGTTGAATAAGTCTGAGAAAACATCCGGCTCTTGAACAAAACCCGTGTCAACGACACTTCAAAGGGCACATCATAGTATAACCATTCATGTATTATGAATATACTTCAAAATAACATGGCTGGCAACAGTTTTCTACCAGTTATCTTTTTTGCATAGGTTCTTCATCGTTCAACTACAAGACGTGTTGGAATAGAGCGTCAGCTGCAGGTACGGGAGGCCCCGGGTTCGATCCCGGGCCGAGACATACCAAAGTCGTTAATAATGGTAGTGGTATAGCTCCTTTGCTAATACTCAAGCAATTATAAGGGTAGTTCCACGACTGGTTGGCCCAGTGTCAGGATAATGTGACTGGGTGTTGTATTGTGCCAGGTGTTCAAGTCATATTATACACAGTGAAGGCATCACTATAACTACTTCAAGTGGGCACCGTCTCCAGATAACTGAAATACTGTTGGTGGGCGATAAACATAATAAACAGACAAACAATATGCGTTTGAATAAGTTTACCGCTGTTCATTTGAATATTTGCAAGCAAAATTATAATAATATTCACATATACATGTACAAACACCGTAGGTTTAATCCATTGACCTCTGTTAGATCAGATTATTTAATGACACGTGGTTATGTATGACGTCAAAAACAGACACATGTATGAATGCATGATAAACTTCCCAATTAATGACAACATGCAATTAGATAAAACTCCAGTTAGGACTTTGAAAATAGAATAAAAAACAGCATGTTTTCATCAACCTTTACAGAGTTATCGTTCGTTACCCTCACATGTCCTCCAATGCACCAGGCCCAATGAATGCTCGCCATATACCTATAGGTGAAAGGCGAGGCTAAAAAAACATTCTTCGGCCCAAAGAATGTCCAGATTATTGATGTAACAAAATTAACGACTTTATTTATTGGATGGTTCTAATTTATATAAATTTAGAGACATATTTTGTTTTGGTCTTCAAACTTAAAATAGCTGAAATAGTTTCTCTTTTTTCGCTAGGCAGATAAGTACGCAAATATAAACAAAATATATTTTATATATTCAAAACATACACGTAGGCAGTAATTAAACAAGACGGACGATGCTCTTCGAATGGGTATTTTGTCACTAAAACGGTATGTTGTATAACTATGAAGGTGAATTTTGTAAATGGAGTAGTGCTATAAAATCAGACATTATCAAACCTGTACCTATGAAGGTTGAAGGGAATGGCTATTTCAACCACTGAGTTAACTTTGAAAACAATGGAACTGGTCATACTACAATGGCAAAGAATTCAAGAAATACAATTCATTGTGTATATTATATTCAATAAGGTAGACTGATAGACTAAAATGTATTGGCTGGACACGATTTTGCTGCAAGGTCACACTGTGACCTTGACCTTTGAGGTAGCGACCCAAATTTCGCACGCGATAATTTGTCTTGATACCATGATCATTTCTGTGGAATAATTTTAAAACGTGAATGTAATTCAAGAATTATCTCTCGGATTTATGTAAGTAGTCGGATCACCTCGACCATTTTCCTAAATGGGACTAATTTTGACAGACGTCAAAACAAAGATGGCAGCTCGGATGGCAGGTCACTACATTACGATGCCTGTAAAACTTCAATTTGTGGTGGCTTCAAATTTAGATCATCCAATTTTAATTTACCCAGCGCAGCAGACAGACAGCTGTCAAACGATGCCATTGTTAATGTTTTGCGCTAACTACATTTTAGGCATATTCTTCTACCGACTTCCGGCGAGTATCATTGCACCAGCTACATCCGAGGGATGATTGTCCCGAGGACGAATTACCCGAGGAGTTCCGATTGTTGGAAAGGATACTCATTTAGAGCGTGTGCATTTGCGCGATTTGTACTTCTAAAACTGATCTAGTAGTGTTTAAAATATTCTAAAAGGTGGTGTCCGGCAGTTTGTCTTTATTAAATACTCGTACCAATATCTAATCACCGCCTGGAGAACTACTTTTTTGCAAAAAACCCTTACTTAAGACGATTTTGAACACTTACTTTGTTAGACTGCACTAATCGCAAAAGGAAATCCCTAAATGTCCAGTCTTTCCAGCTCTGTAAAAAAGCGCAATAGTGGTCTCTGCTAAAATAGGTATCGACGTCAGAGCGGATTAATCGGATGACAATACAAAAGCTAGTGGTTACTTGGTTTTGTAAGTTTATAAGTTTAAAAAAAAGCTATCTCTGCAGCGTGGCTCGGATAGGAAACACCTGTTTGCAATGACGAGTTGGGGTTTATTCTTGACTGTTCACAGCGATCTTTGGCATCAATGAACAACATTGTGCAAGGTCTTTTCACGTGCTAATGACTTATTTGGTTATTTGAAAAAAATATTTTGGACCAATCTGTCGGATACCACCTTTAATTAAGACTAAAGATTGGGATTATGCAGAAAGTAAATCCAATAATCCCCCAAACAAGGGTAAGAATTTGTTAAGTGTAATTGATATAGGCAAACTGTCGGATATCGCCTTGAAGAATTGCCATAAAAAGAAAGACCGCTTGAGAACCGATGGCAACAGTAACTAAGGACATGAAAAGATGTTTGGTCGATTTGAAATCGAAAAGCAAGTTCAATTATGATGCTTTACATTTCAATGACATGTTGTACGACAGCTCCTACTAATCCCAGATTAATTAAAATTTTCAGTCAAGTCGTAATAAGTTCATTGCGTGCTCGTTTTGTCAAGAGCATACATAACATCAGTGACTTTGGTTATAAGATAAATTCAGAATGAAGCAATTCCGCTTCAGTGGGTTATAATAAGACACGTTCATATTCCGGTTTGACTATTTTCCCCCTCAGACAACCAAAAAAATTCCCTGAGTAGATCTCACAAAGGTTGTTCACTGATGTGTCCACCTGCGTGAAAAGTGAATCATATCACCACTATTGTCATTTCAAACATGTATTTCCCATATGAGACATGCTGCGCAGTTAACTTTTTTTTTAAAGTAAAAAAGAAAAATACGTGACCCAGGAGCGGATCCAGAAAATTTTGGTGGTTGGGGGCGGGAAGGGAGTGTACGAATCAAGATCGCAGTAAATGCTAGATATATATACACACACAGTAAGGGACCCTAACGCTCGGGGCTACGGGGACAGCATTACGCCTGACTCGTCTGTGTCAGTATAATGGACCGGCCGGGTTCAGTCCCTGGGCACTTCATAAGTGCCCCTGTGCTGTAATGATAGAAATGTCGCTGCGCAGTATCGGCAAAAATGCCGGCTAATCCCAATCCTATCCCAGTAAGGGACCCTACCTTCGAACTAAGCAGTCAACAGACAAATTTACTAAGTATTTTTAAGTTTACTTGTATGTGTTTTCACAACTCACAACTTTGTATGTGTGTGTGTGGGGGGGGGGGGCGTGGGGTGGTGGTATCCGACAGTTTCGATCAAAGTTTATTTCTCTCAAATAACCAAAAAGTCATTGTTACTTGAAAAGGTCCTGCAAATGCTGCATATTGGTGCCCTAGATCTGTATGTACAGCGAAGCAAAACTCTTCACTCGACATTGCAAATAGGTATTTCGAATCTAAGACTCGCTGCCAAGATAGCTAATTTTAACTAAGCCACGTATAACTACTTGCTAGCCACAGGGCTTATCTCTAGCTTAGTGATAACCACAATCATACTTATAACCACGTGCTAGTCACGGGCTTAACTTTAGCTACATGATAACCACGGGCTTAACTATAACAACGTGCTAACGGTGGGCCTATCTCTGTCCACATAGTAACCGTTGGCCTATCTTTGTCCACATAGTAACCGTTGGCCGATCTCTAACCACATGTTAACCGTGGGGCTATCTCTAACCGCATGCTAGCCGTGAGCCTATCTCTAATCACATGCTAACCATGAGCCTATCTCTAACCACATGTTAAAGGTGGACCTATCTCTAACCACGTGTTAAAGGTAGATATATCTCTAACCACATGCTAACCGTGAGCCTATCTCTAACCACATGCTAGCCGCGAGCCTATTTCTAACCACATGTTAACCGTGAGCCTATCTCTAACCACATGCTAACCGTGAGCCTATCTCTAATCACATGCTAACCATGAGCCTATCTCTAACCACATGTTAAAGGTGGATCTATTTCTAACCACGTGTTAAAGGTGGATCTATCTCTAACCACATGCTAACCGTGAGCCTATCTCTAACCACATGCTAACCGTAAGCCTATCTCTAACCACATGCTAACCGTAAGCCTATCTCTAACCACGTGCATAAGGTGGGCCTGTCTCTAACCACATGCTAACCGTGAGCCTATCTCTAATCACATGCTAACCATGAGCCTATCTCTAACCACATGTTAAAGGTGGATCTATCTCTAACCACGTGTTAAATGTGGATCTATCTCTAACCACATGCTAACCGTTAGCCTATCTCTAACCACATGCTAACCGTAAGCCTATCTCTAACCACATGTTTAAGGTGGGCCTGTCTCTAACCACATGCTAACCGTGAGCCTATCTCTAATTACATGCTAACCGTGAGCCTATCTCTAACCACATGCTAACCGTTAGCCTATCTCTTATCACATGCTAACCGTGGGCCCATCTCTAACCACATGCTAACCGTGAGCCTATCTCTAACCACATGCTAACCGTGAGCCTATTTCTAACCACATGCTAACCGGGGATCTATCTCTAACCACATGCTTAAGGTGGGCCTGTCTCTAACCACATGCTTACCGTGAGCCTATCTCTAATTACATGCTAACCGTTAGCCTATCTCTTATCACATGCTAACCGTGGGCCTATCTCTAACCACATGCTAACCGTGAGTCTATATCTAACCACATGCTAACCGTGAGCCTATCTCTAACCATATGTTAACCGTTGGCCAATCTCTGACAACATGCTAACCGTGGGCCTATCTCTAACCACATGCTTACCGTGAGCCTATCTCTAACTACATGCCAACCGTGGGCCTATTTCTAACCACATGCTAACCGGGGATCTATCTCTAACCACATGCTTAAGGTGGGCCTGTCTCTTACCACATGCTTACCGTGAGCCTATTTCTAATTACATGCTAACCGTTAGCCTATCTCTTATCACATGCTAACCGTGGGCCTATCTCTAACCACATGCTAACCGTGAGTCTATCTTTAACCACATGCTAACCGTGAGCCTATCTCTAACCATATGTTAACCGTGGGCCTATCTCTGACCACATGCTAACCGTTAGCCTATCTCTTATCACATGCTAACCGTGGGCCTATCTCTAACCACATGCTAACCGTGAGTCTATATCTAACCACATGCTAACCGTGAGCCTATCTCTAACCATATGTTAACCGTTAGCCTATCTCTTATCACATGCTAACCGTGGGCCCATCTCTAACCACATGCTAACCGTGAGCCTATCTCTAACCACATGCTAACCGTGAGCCTATTTCTAACCACATGCTAACCGGGGATCTATCTCTAACCACATGCTTAAGGTGGGCCTGTCTCTTACCACATGCTAACCGTGAGCCTATTTCTAATTACATGCTAACCGTTAGCCTATCTCTTATCACATGCTAACCGTGGGCCTATCTCTAACCACATGCTAACCGTGAGTCTATCTTTAACCACATGCTAACCGTGAGCCTATCTCTAACCATATGTTAACCGTGGGCCTATCTCTGACCACATGCTAACCGTGAGCCCATCTCTAACCACATGTTAACCGCGAGCCTATTTCTTACCACGTGTTAACCGTGAGCTTATCTCTAATCACATGCTAACCGTGGGCTCATCTCTAGCCACATGCTTACCGTAAGCCTATCTCGAATCAAATGCTAACCGCGAGCCTATTTCTTACCACGTGTTAACCGTGAGCCTATCTCTAACCACATGCTAACCGTGAGCCTGTCTCAAATCACATGCTAACCGTAAGCCTATCTCTAACCACATGCTAACCGTGAGCCTATCTCTAACCACATGCTAACCGAGAGCCTATTTCTTACCACATGTTAACCGTGAGCTTATCTCTAATCACATGCTAACTGTGGGCTCATCTCTAGCCACATGCTAACCGTAAGCCTATCTCTAACCACATGCTAACCGTGAGCCTATCTCTAACCACATGCTAACCGCGAGCCTATTTCTAACCACATGTTAACCGTGAGCTTATCTCTAACCACATGCTAACCGTCAGCCTATCTCTAACCATATGTTAACCGTCAGCCTATCTCTAACCACATGCTAACAGTGAGCTTATCTCTAGCGACATGCAAACCGTAAGCCTATCTCTAACCACATGCTAACCGTGAGCCTATCTCTAACCACATGCTAACCGCGAGTCTATTTCTAACCACATGTTAACCGTGACCTTTTCTCTTATCATATGCTAACCGTGGGCTTATCTCTAGCCACATGCTAACCGTGAGCCTATCTCCAACCACATGCTAACCGCGAACCTATCTCTTACCACGAGCCTATCTCTAACCACATGCTAACCGTGAGCCTATCTCTAACCACATGCTAACAGTGAGCCTATGTCTAACCACATGCTAACCGGGGATTTATCTCTAACCACATGCTAAAGGTGGACCTGTCTCTAACACATGCTAACAACAGCCCTTTCTCTAACCACGTGCTAACCGGGGATTTATCTCTAACCACATGCTAACCGGGGATTTATCTCTAACCACATGCTAAAGGTGGGCCTGTCTCTAACCACATGCTTAGGGTGGGCCTGTCTCTAACCACATGCTAACAACAGCCCTTTCTCTAACCACATGCTAACCGGGGATTTATCTCTAACACATGCTAAGGTGGGCCTGTCTCTAACCACATGCTAAAGGTGGGCCTGTCTCTAACCACATGCTAACAACAGCCCTTTCTCTAACCACATGCTAACCGGGTATTTATCTCTAACCACATGCTAAAAGTGGGCCTGTCTCTAACCACATGCTAACAACAGCCCTTTCTCTAACCACGTGCTAACCGGGGATTTATCTCTAACCACATGCTAACCGGGGATTTATCTCTAACCACATGCTAAAGGTGGGCCTGTCTCTAACCACATGCTAAAGGTGGGCCTGTCTCTAACCACATGCTAACAACAGCCCTTTCTCTAACCACGTGCTAAACGTTGGTCTTTCTCTTTAAACACATGCTAACCACAGCCCTATCTCTAACTACGTGCTTAACGTTGGTCTATCTCTAATCATATGCTGACGGCATGCCTATCTCTAATCACATGCTAACCGTGGGCCTGTCTCTAACCACGTGCTAAACGTTGGTCTATCTCTAATCATATGCTGACGGCATGCCTATCTCTAATCACATGCTAACCGTGGGCCTGTCTCTAACCACGTGCTTAACGTTGGTCTATCTGTAATCTATATGCTGACCAACGGCCTATCTCTATCCACATGCTAACCACAGCCCTATCTCTAGCCACGTGTTAAACGTTGGTCTATCTCTAATCATATGCTGACCACAGGCCTATCTCTAATCACTTGCTATCCACGGGCCTCTATATAACCACATGCCAACTAATATCATCTCTCTGACCACGTGCTAACCGCGCGCCGATCTCTAACCACGTGCTGAACACAGGCCTATCTCTAATTACGTGCTTACAGCTGGCCTCTCTCTAACCTCGAATAACTGCGGGCCTATCCTAAATAAGGTATTAACATCTGTTGGAAGAAGAATACCAAATGTTCACTGAAATGCCTATTAAATTGATCATGTTACCTGTCAAACACATATCCATACGCCCCGCCTAGTGCAGTCTGGCGTTACATGTTAAACCAATAATAATGTGTACCCAAAGTTCAGATTTAAATGATACTCAATCAGAAATGACTAGGAAGAATATTTTATTATTCTTTTCTAATTACTCTCAAAATAGATCTCCCCTCACTGACGGCTTCAACTTGGCAAACTTCTAAGGACAAATTAGAATGACAAGTCATCGATGGGAAAATATAAATCTTATTACAACAGTTTCAAAATTGTCATAAAATCCCCCTGAAATATTTGTTTAGTTTCGATTGTGTTTTATATGCGTTAATGGGGCCTAAAATCTCACTGACAAAATTCTTTTAATTTTTAAAATGATTAAAGGTGGAGTCTAACAATTTGCCTGTATACAATACTTGTAATACTTTTGATTTTATAATGTCGGTTTAGGGAAATCTGTTAATAATTTCTATATAAAACCATACTGTATTTTATCAAAGACGACGTGAAGATGGTTTACCCGACAGTTTGAGCCTAAAACTTTTTCATTAAACATCTTAGAAAACAATGGTTATCTAAACAAATCTCGCAAAATGATGTTTATCGATGTCCTAAACATGTCTAAAATGTGAACCATAACGCCACAATCGTCATAACAAACATGTAATTCATATCTGAGCCACGCTGCACAGTCATAGCTATTTTTAACCAAGAAAACCACGTGACCACTTATGTGCTTGCTCGTCGACGTCATCCGAAGTGACGTCGGGGTCTATTTCTAGTCGGAATCCCAATAGTTCTTTTTTATAGATGGAAAGAATGAACAAATTTAAGTGTTGATTAACGAGTTTTACTGCCCTAAAATTAAGATTCTGTTGAAAATCGTCAAAGCTTAGACTAAAATTGTATGTGTTTTTTTTCTCCATAAATTATGCACGAATACCCTAAACGGAAGTCAGATATGGTTACCTATATTAGATATAGGCAAACAGTCGGAAACCACTTTTAAAACACTAGTTCTATTTTAACATAGTACAAATCATGAAAAAAGTCGCGTTAAATGTCCACCCAATCCAAATCCATAAATAACACAATGCGGATTTCTGTTAAAGAGACATCGACGTCACAGCGAAATACCCGGATGATAACATTGCGTGGTCTCAAAAAAAAAAGTTGTCACAAGCGCCCTTTCCAGCAAACAGTCGTGTACTCGAGTTTATGCTAAACAAAATGTATATTTATGCCTAAATGAATAAATAATTGCCCTTCTTTATCGTCTGAATTCTCTATACATTTTTCACTATTGACAGTAGTATTTCTTCTGAAAAACAAACAAACAACATATTTTTTACATTTTTTAATTACGTGAAAAAGATAACTTCAATGATTCTAAAGCCTTGACAACACCCATGCCCTCCCCACAATGTAATCTACCTAAATACCATAGACAAATAAGTAAAATAACATATATATTAGAGACAGCGAGAGACAGAAAGTGACAGACACGGAGAAAAAGAGAGGGAGAAAGAGAATCAGAGAGAGAGAGGGGGGGGGGAGACAAATCAGAGAGACACAGATAGACAGAGAGAACGAGATGTTGATATTTTCGTGCAAAGAAGCTAGAGAGGGTAATCCCCTTTCATTTCTTTCAGCTGTAATTTTGTCTTGATTTTTCAGCCAATCAAAGTGGTATGGACCAGGAAGATTGTGAATCGCGAGAACATTAATTTAATTGATTACCGAATGCGTGTCTATAAATAAATTAAATGTTTGCTTTAGGCGACGCAAGTCTTTACATATATAATTGAAAAGGATCAAGAAGAGCTTGATAAACTTTGAATTGTAAGCTAATTTCGATCGGAAACAAAGCGACGAGTGATGGTGATGGTGATGATAATTGTGATGATGATGATGATGATGATGGTGATGATGATGATGATGATGATAGTGATGATGATGACAGATGATGATGATGATGATGATGACGATGATGATGATAATGATGGTGATGATGATAATGATGATGATGATGATGATGATGATAGATGATGATGATGATGATAGATAATGATGATGATAGATGATGATGATGATGGTGGTGTTGATGATGATGATGATGATGATGATGATGATGATGATGATGATGATGATGATGATGATGATGATGATGATGATGATGATAGATGATGATGATGATGATAGATGATGATGATGATGGTGGTGTTGATGATGATGATGATGATGATGATGATGATGATGATGATGATGATGATGATGATGATGATGATGATGATACTGATGCTGATGAAAATGATGATGATGATGATGATGATGATGATGATGATGATGATGATGATGATGATGATGACGATGATGATGATAATGATGGTGATGATGATGATAGATGATGATGATGATGTGGATGATGATAGTGATGATGATGATAGATGATGATGATGGTGTTGATGATGATGATGATGATGATGATGATGATTATGATGATGATGATGATGATGATGATGATGATTATGATGATGATGATGATAATGATAGATGATGATGATGATAGATAATGATGATGATAGATGATGATGATGATGATGATGATGATGATGATGATGATGATGATGATGATGATAGATGATGATGATGATAGATAATGATGATGATAGATGATGATGATGATGGTGGTGTTGATGATGGTGATGATGATGATGATGATGATGATGATGATGATGATGATGATGATGATGACGAATTACAAATCGGCGCTTAACTGTATAATTGCATGCGTGTTTCGTGATTTCGATCGTAGAGATCAGTAAGAAATGAGACTTGCACTCTGCAGGGCAGGCTGTCACAAAGAAACATCGTTTGATAAGCAAAATTCAACCAACGGTGACTGTTACTCAGTTTTTTATGCAAGAAACTATTTATGAAGTTGTAGAGAAAGGCTAGAAGGAAGTTCAAAATTACCGTCTGTGTTTCGTTTGGACTCCTAATTTTACTTTTTATGAAAATGTTAATAACGGTGCATTTAAATAGATAATGACAAAAAAAGAAAACTAGTGAACTTTCAAAGTCAGTAAAAGTTCAGAATTGGTGTAAAAGAAAGCAAAAATAACAAAATTATATGACACCGCTTCTTGTAAAAAAGCTAATTGCAAAATTAAAACTTGCGATAGTGAAGAAAAATCTGTTTCCTCATAAGTATAGTTTTGAACCCTTTAATTAATAGTTGTTGATGTACAATATTGCAAAATTCACTTCACTTTGTTGGGTTTTTTTCTTTAAAAAAGATGAAAAGATTTAATAAATATATGTTTCAAATTGTAATATTTAAGGCTGAAACCAGTCTACTCATAAACCCTTGTCTTGCTGACTTTCTAATGAATGTGAATGGTTTGTAGAGGCGTCGAAAATGGCATATAATTGTGAATGGTTCGTAGAGGCGTAAAATAACATGTAGTTGTGAATGGTTCGTAGAGGCGTAAAATGGCATATAATTGTGAATAGTTCGTAGAGGCGTAAAAAAACATGTAGTTGTGAATGGTTGTAAAGGCGTAAAATGGCATACAATGTGAATGGTCTGTAAAGGCGTAAAATAGAATATGATTGTGAATGGTTTGTAAAGGCGCGTAAAATGGCTTATATTGTGAATGGTTCGTAGAGGCGTAAAATGGCATACAATTGTGAATGGTTCGTAGAGGCGTAAAATGGCATCAATTGTGAATGGTTCGTAGAGGCGTAAAATGGCATGTAATTGTGAATGGTTTGTAAAGGCGCAAAATGGCATATAATTGTGAATGGTTCGTAAAGGCGTAAAATGGCATACAATTGTGAATGGTTCGTAGAGGCGTAAAATGGCTTATAATTGTGAATGGTTCGTAGAGGCGTTAAAATGGCTTATAATTGTGAATGGTTCGTAGAGGAGTAAAATGGCTTATAATTGTGAATGGTTCGTAGAGGCGTAAAATAACATGTAGTTGTGAATGGTTTGTAAAGGCGTACGTAAATGGCATACAA
>CM017555.1:63729034-63748076 GCA_007844125.1 Sinonovacula constricta | reverse complement strand
ATCTACTCGTCTATCGATAATGGTAACAAGTACAACAGTTGGTTACCAGACTTACCTTGACACACGACGTTACTTGCCCAGTCACATGTCTGGATGTTAAAGTTGAAGAGGAGAGTAGACGGGCACGGCATTTCCACCCAGTAATAATGGGTATTGTTGAAGGGCGAACATTGTAGAAACTTGCTGCAATTAGCTACCGGATATAACGTTGCACGTAAATACTGGCTCGTGCTGCAAAACTGAACAGCTGGAAAAAAAGACATAATTGTTGAACTAACATCGATAATCACTGTCGAGGCGAAGATTTTTAAAATATTAAATTGCTGTACAGTACAATGCGTACATTTAAGTTTTGCAATGTGTAGGCTGTAAGCTGAACAGAGCAATCCACGCATAAATTTAAACCTATGTATCACACACACATACACACACACGCCACACACACAACATTTGATGTGCTAAATGTTTAGAAGTGGTTTTCGACAGTTTGGACTTCATTTTTATTTCTTAAAGAACCTGATCAATTATTGCTACCTGAAAAGCTACCGCGAAATTCTTTGTTGATGTCCTCTTGCTGTGTAAAAAGTGAAACAAAGCACCCCACTCATCGTTACAAACATGCATTTTCTATCCGAGCCACGTTTCGCAGTTAGCCGTTTTAAAACTCAGAAAACCACGTGACCACTTCCTTTTGAGATCACATGACATCGTCATCCGGGTAATCCGCTCTGAAATCGATATCTGTTTTAAGCAGAAGTCTCTATCGCGCGTATTTAGACTTAAGGTAGAGCAACTGCAATGCTGCACCTCCATTTGAAGAGTATCAAATCAAAGTTAAAATGCTCCAAAACTGGCTTGAATGTCCGAATCCCTGTATGGGTACGCATCGTCAACTTTTTTCTTCCTATTTTTTCACTTTTTTTTTTGCATCACTCTACCAGATGTAGAATAAAACATGTTTAATTTTTAATTTATATTTGGTAAATGAATTTTTATTGTATTATATTTGCTATTTTTTTTTTTACAAATTTATTACCTGATAAATTCAATGTCTAAAAAATCAAAACCATGAGACGAAATTATTTTATATAAGACAGCATCAATCAAAATACTTTCTGGAACATTTTGGGCAACTCTGAAATAAATCGTTTGGCTGTCAAGAGATCGGTGGCCTTTTTAATAAATCACAGTCAGCAGAAAGAAAATGGGAAATTTGGCCTTAAATTGTTTGAGTTTGTAAACATTTAATTACACATTTGGTATCGTTTGGGTCAAAATAATCAAGTAACATGTTTGATTGGTTTGTCTAATGCCATAATTTGTTTCCAAACGATACCCAATAGCAAAACACTTCTCCTAAAGAGGATATAACATAATATTTGGAGTTACCTTATTTCTAAAAAGAAAACACACTAGATCTCAATTTTAATGAAAGAAAATATCAACACATTAAAAACTGGATTGAGAATTGTCTTAAAATTTGGCTTAAACATTAACATCAAAGTATAGATAGTTTCCATGTGATGTCATAGGCACTTATAAGACAGTTTAAGGCAGCCATCTTTGAAGGCAGAAGCTAATGCAGGTCGAAATCTAGAAATATGTGCTGTGTTTAAAAGGTTAAAAAAAAGTTACACAGTTCATTTTGTTTAAGGATGAGCCAATAATTTTATTTATGTCTGTGTATTATTTCTTTGTGCATTTATCAATTTTAAAAATATTATATTTTAAAAATATGAATTTCAAGAGCTTTCCAATGGTGTATAGCTTTTAATTTTTGGACCACAAATGAAGAAATTACAAGAAAATAAAATTTATGTTTCTGTACAATTCATCTGAAAGTCCCTTGACGTCCCAGGGTTTTCCCTGACGCACACATTTGTGCGTTTTGGCGCATATTTTCGACAGATGACCCGCAAAATGAACTTACATTGCGACACACTTGACGCACAAAATGAATTAATCCACAGCCATAATTTATTGTCTCCAGTGACATTGATCTTTGTCAGCTCGTCAAAATGTTGCAAAAAGCATTTAAGTATCAATTTGCTTCAGTAAGACAAAGTATTTTGTAAATAAGCGTCCATTATTTGTTCGTTGCGTCAACACACGGTCAAAATAACTTTAACGTAGTGACGTCACACGCTATGTATAGAATGTTATTTGTTGTCTTAATACTGCTATCCGGTCCACCTAAACGATACATGTACTGCGTTTAGATGACTGGGAACCAGCAATGATGTGTAGTTAGACGCTGTTTCATGTTCCGTTGCGTCAACACACGGTCAAAATGACCTGTGTGAATGCACTCGATGTATTGTGGGTAAAGTAGTTCTTCAACATGGCTGTTATGAATACGGAAGTGATTGCTAAAATGAACAAAACAAGTACGAAGAGGTATACAACAGATTATTTTGGCATTTTTTATACATTCTAATAGTTAAAATATGTTTCATGCAAACATTTTGAACTAAATTTTGTAAACGGTCCCGACTTTAACGTAGTGACGTCACACGCTATGTATAGAATGGACATATTACTGTTTAACGAAAGCGAAAGTAGCAAAACTTGCTTATCGTATTTTTTTCCATTTATCTATAAATATCAAGACTTTAAAAGTTTCTGGACATAGAATAAGGCCTTAGAATATGGTTGTTTAGTCATTTACCTTAATTCAATGAATATTATATTCGAACGTATTTCCTACGCGGAACTATTTTTATGTAGGCACAAATTTCGCTATGTATAGAATGTTTCACGTTCACCATTTCTTTGTCGCAATAGTTATGATCGTTAAGTTTAGAACGCGGCTAAAACCGGCCCGTGAATACGCTACATTTCAAAGGTTTGGATGAGTTTTATCTGCATTAATCTTTTAGAACATAGTTAAGTCATACATTGCATATTAATTTTAAGCAAATATATGTTTGGCTTTAGAAACCAAACGGTCTAAGGCAATATATTAAAAACACTACAAGGTCAAATTTTACGTTATGTAGGAAAGACATGTAGGTCGAACCAATATGAGTTTGAATACCTAAGTTTTGACTGGTTTTTGTTTTTCCAACAAAAATCCAAAAGTGAACCATAAACAATTCTAAAAACATGGACTTTCCGGCAGAAGCCAGAGCTTTTGGTTCACTCAAATCTAGGAAGAAGTGATTCTATATGTGACTGCTTTCATATAGGCAGACATAATATGAACAGCTATAAACAGTTACATGTTTAATTTGTTAAGCCTTTAGGTCTAAGGACCAATTCATTTGTATAATTTCATGTATGGACATTTTACTGAATATTGAAATTGGTACATGTAAGTGAACATGTTGAAGAATTGAACTTTGAACTTATTTGAAGTTAAACAAATCTAGTTAAATGTTCTGGTGTTCATTGTCAACAATGATTATATTGCTATATATTCTAATAGAGATATATTTCTGAGAGTGAGTCAGATAGAGAAAATGCTTTCACATTTTAAAATCTGAAATGTACAATATGTGATTTTGTTTTGTTTTAATAGATATAAAACATAAATGAACAATTTAGTTCTGTTTTTAAGGTGCAAGACTATTAGTAAAGTGATTATATAATGTGACCCCCAAAATTTACCAATGACCCCCAAATCATAAACCTAGGGGGACACTGTGACCCCCTAAAAAAAATTTCAAGGGAAAACCCTGACGTCCCATCAAAGATGGCTGCCAAGATGAGGGATCTTCACTGATATGGAAACTATATATACAATACATTAGTTGCGTTTATTTTAAAGTTCTATATATAGTCTATTACTCTGGCGTTACCTTATAAAGAATGGCCATTTGGAGCGATTGTCTTTCACGCTTTGTACAAATCTCCCTAAACTCAGATCTTACAAAATGTAAGACAGATCTTACAAAATGTAAGACAGATCTTACAAAATGTAAGATCTGATGACGGTCCGCAAATACCGTCATAAACAAGAATGGTTTTCCCCGATTACTATTTTTCTTCAACTATAACAAGTTACTATAACAGTAAAGTATTTACTATAACAGCCAATCAGAGAGCGTAATGCACAACGCTTTCGGTAAGAGTCGCAAAATGGCCGCTATCGATGATGCAATAGAAAAGTGTTTGACAAAGTTAGGAATTCGCTCATTAGTTCGACCTGAAGATGTTACGGGTGTTGAAAAATGGGATAACCGCATACAACGCACCTGTCTTCAGTGACATAAGTCTTGCGCGGAGTGCCATATTTACATTTAAATGGGCGCAGCCATTCAAATGATACGTTCAGAACGCTTCGGATCATTATTTACTTTTGAGATTTTGTAGGCGACGCGTCGTCAGATCTTGATAGCGGAGCGGTTTTCAGGATATGATTAAGTTTGTACTAACTATCAACTGAGGTAGTATTCAAAATCGTGTTCATTTAGGCCTTAGTATATAATTTTATGCGGCAATTGTATCCAACCTTCTCGATATAGGGGTAAGATGTTTTTACACGTATTTAACATAGGCAAACTGTCAGATACCACCTCTGACATCCTTTTAAACGATAATTTTACACGAGGAGGTGTGTTTAAAAGAAATGTAAAGCACTATGAATTTCATATAAAGCTTTTGTGTCTCTATGTAAAATGTGTCTTGTATAGTATAGCAATTTATGAATTTAAATAATTTTAAGGATCAAGTTGAAAGAGGTAATAGACTGTACAAAGTTATTGTCCTTTTTGTTATATACGATATTTATATCACAGGTACACTAGCTTCTTACATCATAGCCTACAGTCCTGTTAATAATTCAGCTTTCATTACAAGTGCACACAAACAACACATACAAAACGCTACTAACATTCTAACACCTTGGCATTTCACATTGTACGCAATTTCTTTTTAATAACAGATACAACAGCATAGCTCAAGATAAGAGGAGTAAAATCTGATTTTTGTGTTGCAATATATCCTATAATTCTCAAGCAACCCCTATATTGCTGGTACTCATTAGAAATGTCTTGTCGAGACAATTCTAATGAGTACCAGGTATAAAGGGTTTGGAGGAGAAATAAAGGAGTTAGCATGACTCCCAATATCCCATAATTCTTCACCAAACCTTATAGTGTGGGTACTCATTGAAATTCTCTGAATGAGCCGATTCTAATGAGTACCGGGTATAATGGGTTTGGAGAAGAAATAAAGTAGTTGTGCTCGTCTTATCTGGGGCTCTGCTCTAGTTTATAACATGTTAACATACTTGTCGGCAATCCGGTCACAACTGTTACTACAGCCGTCATCAATAAGACCAAACGTGTGTTGTCGCCCATTTTTTTGATGCACATGAAGTCCTTACTGAAACACAAATATAGAGAGGTATTTGGTAGTGTAAGAACATTTTTTCACCCAGTGGTCAGCAAAATGATATTTTCAAGAGAGTTGTATCAATTTGTAAAATACTCATTTTACAGGCAACAAGTTGCCATTTAAAAAATGTTCCCATTTTGGAGCTGTGTCGCTTGCGAAGCCATCCAGAATGATACTAAAGTTGACCTTCGGAAACACGAAGGACTGACCCTCCATGACATTGACTACTCGTGGTCAGTCGTCATGCCTGGGAAGTAGTAGCGCGTGTACGGAAACATCTACAATGTATGTATGTCGAAGGAGACTCGACGCGTCGATTGTGTCCAGGCATGCTTCAAATGACATTTTATTGTCTATTTTAACTAGAAGTGATTAAATCTTGTAATATATACATAAAATACAGGTATATTATTAATGAACAATGTCGCGCAGATATACCACTCAGTGACTGGAAAAGAGGGTGGGGGAGGCAAAACAGGGAGAGAACTGTTGTTAGAACAACTGACTATGCACTATCTACTAGGTCTAGATATTTGCGAGATCCCGCGCGGGGCCTAGTTGCTTTCTGCGGCTCTATGCTATTATGAAGGAGGTCATTCGCATCATCGAAGCATCTCAGTCTAAAGTTATAGCAGTGTTCGACAAATAATAGTGCACTCTTGATTTTAGATTCAGGTAACAAGGGCGGAGCGTTGATGAAATAAATGAGTCAATTTTAAACTCAGTGTATTTAGGTCGCATCCGGTAGCATTTGTGAGCATTTAAGATTTTAATAATTTAAGTTAAAGATGGTATCCTACAGTTTGCGAAGAACGATTTGGGATTCCTGCTAAAAATAGACATCGACGTCACAGCGGATGACGTTGATGGACTGAAACATTATTGGTCACGTATTTTCTTGGTTTAAATATAGCTAACTGTGCAGCGTGGCTCAGATACGAAATACATGTTTGTAATGACGATTGTGGCGTTATGGTTCACTTTTCCAACTGGTATAAGATATAAAAAAAACAGCATTTTGCGAAATCTGTTCATATAACAATGGTTTACTAAGATGTATAATGAAAATATTTTAGGTCCAAACTGTCGGATACCACCTTTAAAAGGCAATTATACAGCAAGTATTGTATGTTTAATAAAATTGTTTATATCATTGGATGTTAAGCTTTTCTTATTTTGTTCCAATGTTAAATCTATATTTTAAAAGAAGTTGTTGTTTGTTTGTTTTTTAGCGAAGGACTTGCTTGCTTTCCAATGCGATTTACTACGGAATTATTACAACCAATATTCGCACACCTTAAACCGCTAACAGTGTTAAAGTTACATTGCCCAATCGGCTTGTCAGCGCTTTGGTTAACTCCCGTTTAAGTGCTTCATCTTCTGCAGGTTGCACTACTACTTCAAATACAACCTATTTACATTTAATTAAAAGTTCCATATAAAACAGTTTACTTTTCGCTGGTTTTCAACTAATATGGTCGCCATTTTATGTCTTCGCTTCAAAAAATGAAAACATGCAATTTTTAAGAAAATTAAATGCAAAGCAGTGAAAATTTGCAAATATTAGCTTTTGTCAAAATGCGATCTTGTAAAAATGTAGTTTATTTATTGATGTTGCTTTTTAGAAGCACATAATGCCTGCAATTTGTAAACAGTGGGCTCTTCAATAATCACACGCAGTCCCCTAAAACTTTGAACAAAATATTATATTCACAGTGAACATCTCATTTAACTGTACTGATAAATTTAGACATTACACCGCTGGATATAAAATAACTAATGGATTTTTTTCTGTTTTAATATGGAATTGATTTTAAATTTTAGTCGTTTGTTTTTGCAATATCTACCGACACAATTCTGGTCATATTCGGGACGTCATATGATAAATTGTGAAGGAAAACCTTAGAAAAATACATAGATATAACCAATGGTTCGCCCCAGATCAGATGGAAGTCAATGATGTGACGGATTTCAACCAAAGCAGTTTATAAGAATTATTTAGAAAGTCTTACTAAACAATACGCCTCTTAAACAAGCATGTCAAACCTTTTCTTAACGTAAACTACAACAATTGCTTGCCTTGCACAAAAAATCAACAAAAAATAAAATGGTACTTGCTTAACAGACATTATTTTAACTTGCATATGAAAAGACGTGTTGATGCGATGTAACAAATTATATATTTAAAGTCTCGATACAACGAATTATAAAAAGTTTTAAATCGTTTTTATGTTCCCGACTAGGGTATAATGTATACGTATTCAGATTCTCTTCCGTTGTCAAACGTTCTATCCTTGAAATACACACATTTTCCGGACGAAGAAACATAAAAACATTAGGTTACTTGAAATGTTATTCCCTGTGGATCATTTGAAGAAGTATCAAAGTGCACCAAATGACAATTGGACGCTCATTCCATATGCAAGGTAAGTTTTCCTTCTGAATGGAATCTGATCCCACGCGATAAGCGGCAGATTAGTTTTTTTTTATTGAATTCCACAAATAACGGTTAGAAAACGCTGCTATTTAAACAAATCACCGCTTTCGTTTTTGTTACGTGTCGTGTGTTTAAATTGAGTGCCGCAATCATCACCACCTCTTGCGTAAATAATGTTGCTGCAATTTAAGGAAGTATGTCCTACGAGCATTGCAACATATATCAAAATCTGAAAAGGCACATTACAATGGTATTTACAGGCAAGCCAAATCTTAAATAAGGACAAATCTGTGATGAGTCATTTAACAAAAAGAGCAAACCCAACAGGTCCTTGGAACGGTCAGTCGGCAAAATGGACCGACTGGGGAGCTTAAACTGGTTTTACAGAGCTCTAACCTCGCACTTCCTGATGCGGTTTCTTAAATGCAGGCCATGAGAAAAGAAAATCGATCTATTTGAATAAAAATGTTCAAGAAGGTGTTGTAAGCCATGAACTAAATGTCTTAAGTGAAACAACAAACAACTTACCTTAGCCCAAAGTCTGTTGTCCTATCACCCGTTTTGAACGTCTGTTGTATTGCTGTCTTTATATACTGTCTGTTTGCGGGCTTATATTTGGTCGGGTAGGCAAGGCTTCGAGATGATTGACATGTTTCAAATCTGAACCTGCTTTTCTAGAACTGATCAGAACTAAGAAAATGTGCATACCTAAATTAGGCATCGCAAGCGTGATCTTTCTGTTCTGAACCTGCACTTTTTTGATGACGTGTTCTAGCATTACGTCTAGTTATCTCGGCATGCAGTTATTATAAATAATTGAACTGTTGGGTGTTATTAACGAATGTAGCAGTAATCGGATTATTGATACGGGTAAATAAATGCCCATCCCTGATTAGAATCTGGAGGACTTTAAACGTGACTCAGGTATATGCAGAACATCCTTTCTGCATCCATCCGTGACGTAATCAGATGGCAAAGTTATAATTATAAACGAAACGTCATACGGCCATGTTGTGGGTTTTCTTCATTTGAGACATTTAAGCTGATTCATTCCTGATAAAGTAATAGAGATAACTTTTGTTCCAGGGCATGTTATACTTTTATGTTTTAATGAGAAAGATTCAAAATAAAAATATATCGTTAAATTTTCTTTCTTAATTTTTATTTACATTTTACGTATAAATGTAATTTCATTAGGACTGAAATTAAAGCTACTTCTTCAAATTAGTTACATGGTTCATATGGAACAGAAATGTTTACTAATACGCAAATTGTACAATTGTGTACAATAGAGTACTCAACTTGAAACCTGCATTTTAAATACATGTAGTAGTTTTTTTTATTATTGAAATATAATTATACATTTATTTGCGTTTGTGAAAAAGTAACTATGGTTATTTATATTCGGTACTTCGACATTTGCAAAAATGCTTCTGTGTTAGGTCCTACCTCGTTACATAGATTTTGTTGTTGTTGCTATTGCTGTTGTTTTGTTTTTGTTTTGTTTTGTTTTTTGGTTGGGGTGGGGGGTTGGTATGAATCAAGATCTATTCAACTCTATCGCAAAAATGCTTGACATATTTATATACATGAAGGGACCCTGACATCGATCTAAGCATCCAACAGACAAAATTTACTTTAAAAGCTTAGTATGGTTTAAATTTACATGTGAGTGTTTTCATAGCTGTACTCTTTTCACCCGGTTAGTGGGTGTAGGTGCATCCCCGCCCCCTGGGTCCATCCCTGCTAAGTGAGTACAGTAGATTACTTGCAACTGCATTATAAGTGGTCGTTTTCATCTGAAATGTATGTGTGAAAGCGGCATATTATGTAATTCAAATCCAGTACTTGGACATTTGCGAACATGTTTAGAGTGTGTTAAAGGTGGTATCCGACAGTTTGCCTATATCAACTACATGTCACGATATCTTACCACTGCTTTGGGGAATAAGGGGCATAATTTTAGCTTAAAATCATACTTTAATCTAAGTAAAGACGATTTTTGAACATTACCTATATTTGTCAGATAGTACAAATCGCGAAAATATTAAATTTAATGTTCATTCATTCCAAATCTATCAATAAATACGATAGTGGTTTTCTGCTAAAAATAGATATCGATGTCAGAGCGACTAACCCGGATGACGATATAACGTAAGTAAATGAGTAGTTGTCACGTGGTTTTCTTAGTTTAAAAATAGCTATCCCTGCAGCGTGGCTCAGGTAGGAAATGCGTGTTTACAATGACGAGTGTGGATACATTCTTCATTGTTTACACAGATCTAGGGCGCAAATGATTAGCATGTGCAGGATATTTTCAAATAAGAATTTCGTATTTGGTCATATGAGAAAATAGTTGGTACAAATTGTCGGATACCATCCTTAAAGTCCTCCTACCTCGTCACATTGCATCATAGTTATATAGCCGGTTCGCTGAGCTTTAAAATTATCATACCATTATAACACAATACCAACAAAATGTTACAAATAAGAATATATGACAAAGTCCTCTGAGCATTGCAACATATACCAACATTTGAAAAGGCACACGACAGAGGTATTCACATTCAAGCCAAAAGTAAAAGTAAGAACAAAATGTGTGATGAGTAATGTAAACAAAAAGAGCAAACCCGATTGTTACCGCCTTGGCAAAAAAAAATTAAAAAAAATAAATTTTGAGATGAGAGAGTAACACAAACTAATTCTAGATTTTTTTTAAATAGTTTGTTAAAGGTTTGGAAATATATTATGTCAAAGGAGATTAATATTGTGTTTCAATATGTTGAAATATCAAAAATGATATGTTTATTAATCTTACTATCAACTTGCATAACCTCACACAACAACAATAAGCACATATCATACGACTCTGAAACTAAAATAACCTCAAAGTACATTTAAATCGGGATACAGCACATATTAACGACGGATGTAAATGTTTCGTTGAAATATCTTGAATGTTTACGATCACTTTTTTAACCTGTGATTGTTTCCAAGAAAGAGTATACGAAATAAATAAATGGCGTGATAAACTTGTCGACTTACGACAATAAAATGCAGTCATTTGTGAATTTATATTGATTCCCGAAGAAACTACTTGTCGATAAGATAATTTAATCAAGGCTGTTTAGTTCTCGTTTTTTTTCTATAATTTTCATAAAAAACTCAAAATGTTGTTATAGTTTAATAAATAAATCATCTCTGAATTTGTGTACATGTTGTTTCTTAGGAAATTTTTAATGAAAAGCGTCTTTGAATGCTATCTAAAAATAGCATTATTTAGTGTATAAACATCATGTACAATAACTAAACTCTGTCATGTCTGCTTTAAAGAAAAATGATGACTGGCTACGCAAAAAAAAACGTTGAATAAGTCTGAGAAAACATCCGGCTCTTGAACAAAACCCGTGTCAACGACACTTCAAAGGGCACATCATAGTATAACCATTCATGTATTATGAATATACTTCAAATAACATGGCTGGCAACAGTTTTCTACCAGTTATCTTTTTTTGCATAGGTTCTTCATCGTTCAACTACAAGACGTGTTGGAATAGAGCGTCAGCTGCAGGTACGGGAGGCCCCGGGTTCGATCCCGGGCCGAGACATACCAAAGTCGTTAATAATGGTAGTGGTATAGCTCCTTTGCTAATACTCAAGCAATTATAAGGGTAGTTCCACGACTGGTTGGCCCAGTGTCAGGATAATGTGACTGGGTGTTGTATTGTGCCAGGTGTTCAAGTCATATTATACACAGTGAAGGCATCACTATAACTACTTCAAGTGGGCACCGTCTCCAGATAACTGAAATACTGTTGGTGGGCGATAAACATAATAAACAGACAAACAATATGCGTTTGAATAAGTTTACCGCTGTTCATTTGAATATTTGCAAGCAAAATTATAATAATATTCACATATACATGTACAAACACCGTAGGTTTAATCCATTGACCTCTGTTAGATCAGATTATTTAATGACACGTGGTTATGTATGACGTCAAAAACAGACACATGTATGAATGCATGAATAAACTTCCCAATTAATGACAACATGCAATTAGATAAAACTCCAGTTAGGACTTTGAAAATAGAATAAAAAACAGCATGTTTTCATCAACCTTTACAGAGTTATCGTTCGTTACCCTCACATGTCCTCCAATGCACCAGGCCCAATGAATGCTCGCCATATACCTATAGGTGAAAGGCGAGGCTAAAAAAACATTCTTCGGCCCAAAGAATGTCCAGATTATTGATGTAACAAATTAACGACTTTATTTATTGGATGGTTCTAATTATATAAATTTAGAGACATATTTTGTTTTGGTCTTCAAACTTAAAATAGCTGAAATAGTTTCTCTTTTTTCGCTAGGCAGATAAGTACGCAAATATAAACAAAATATATTTTATATATTCAAAACATACACGTAGGCAGTAATTAAACAAGACGGACGATGCTCTTCGAATGGGTATTTTGTCACTAAAACGGTATGTTGTATAACTATGAAGGTGAATTTTGTAAATGGAGTAGTGCTATAAAATCAGACATTATCAAACCTGTACCTATGAAGGTTGAAGGGAATGGCTATTTCAACCACTGAGTTAACTTTGAAAACAATGGAACTGGTCATACTACAATGGCAAAGAATTCAAGAAATACAATTCATTGTGTATATTATATTCAATAAGGTAGACTGATAGACTAAAATGTATTGGCTGGACACGATTTTGCTGCAAGGTCACACTGTGACCTTGACCTTTGAGGTAGCGACCCAAATTTCGCACGCGATAATTTGTCTTGATACCATGATCATTTCTGTGGAATAATTTTAAAACGTGAATGTAATTCAAGAATTATCTCTCGGATTTATGTAAGTAGTCGGATCACCTCGACCATTTTCCTAAATGGGACTAATTTTGACAGACGTCAAAACAAAGATGGCAGCTCGGATGGCAGGTCACTACATTACGATGCCTGTAAAACTTCAATTTGTGGTGGCTTCAAATTTAGATCATCCAATTTTAATTTACCCAGCGCAGCAGACAGACAGCTGTCAAACGATGCCATTGTTAATGTTTTGCGCTAACTACATTTTAGGCATATTCTTCTACCGACTTCCGGCGAGTATCATTGCACCAGCTACATCCGAGGGATGATTGTCCCGAGGACGAATTACCCGAGGAGTTCCGATTGTTGGAAAGGATACTCATTTAGAGCGTGTGCATTTGCGCGATTTGTACTTCTAAAACTGATCTAGTAGTGTTTAAAATATTCTAAAAGGTGGTGTCCGGCAGTTTGTCTTTATTAAATACTCGTACCAATATCTAATCACCGCCTGGAGAACTACTTTTTTGCAAAAAACCCTTACTTAAGACGATTTTGAACACTTACTTTGTTAGACTGCACTAATCGCAAAAGGAAATCCCTAAATGTCCAGTCTTTCCAGCTCTGTAAAAAAGCGCAATAGTGGTCTCTGCTAAAATAGGTATCGACGTCAGAGCGGATTAATCGGATGACAATACAAAGCTAGTGGTTACTTGGTTTTGTAAGTTTATAAGTTTAAAAAAAAGCTATCTCTGCAGCGTGGCTCGGATAGGAAACACCTGTTTGCAATGACGAGTTGGGGTTTATTCTTGACTGTTCACAGCGATCTTTGGCATCAATGAACAACATTGTGCAAGGTCTTTTCACGTGCTAATGACTTATTTGGTTATTTGAAAAAAATATTTTGGACCAATCTGTCGGATACCACCTTTAATTAAGACTAAAGATTGGGATTATGCAGAAAGTAAATCCAATAATCCCCCAAACAAGGGTAAGAATTTGTTAAGTGTAATTGATATAGGCAAACTGTCGGATATCGCCTTGAAGAATTGCCATAAAAAGAAAGACCGCTTGAGAACCGATGGCAACAGTAACTAAGGACATGAAAAGATGTTTGGTCGATTTGAAATCGAAAAGCAAGTTCAATTATGATGCTTTACATTTCAATGACATGTTGTACGACAGCTCCTACTAATCCCAGATTAATTAAAATTTTCAGTCAAGTCGTAATAAGTTCATTGCGTGCTCGTTTTGTCAAGAGCATACATAACATCAGTGACTTTGGTTATAAGATAAATTCAGAATGAAGCAATTCCGCTTCAGTGGGTTATAATAAGACACGTTCATATTCCGGTTTGACTATTTTCCCCCTCAGACAACCAAAAAAATTCCCTGAGTAGATCTCACAAAGGTTGTTCACTGATGTGTCCACCTGCGTGAAAAGTGAATCATATCACCACTATTGTCATTTCAAACATGTATTTCCCATATGAGACATGCTGCGCAGTTAACTTTTTTTTTAAAGTAAAAAAGAAAAATACGTGACCCAGGAGCGGATCCAGAAAATTTTGGTGGTTGGGGGCGGGAAGGGAGTGTACGAATCAAGATCGCAGTAAATGCTAGATATATATACACACACAGTAAGGGACCCTAACGCTCGGGGCTACGGGGACAGCATTACGCCTGACTCGTCTGTGTCAGTATAATGGACCGGCCGGGTTCAGTCCCTGGGCACTTCATAAGTGCCCCTGTGCTGTAATGATAGAAATGTCGCTGCGCAGTATCGGCAAAAATGCCGGCTAATCCCAATCCTATCCCAGTAAGGGACCCTACCTTCGAACTAAGCAGTCAACAGACAAATTTTACTAAGTATTTTTAAGTTTACTTGTATGTGTTTTCACAACTCACAACTTTGTATGTGTGTGTGTGGGGGGGGGGGGGGCGTGGGGTGGTGGTATCCGACAGTTTCGATCAAAGTTTATTTCTCTCAAATAACCAAAAAGTCATTGTTACTTGAAAAGGTCCTGCAAAATGCTGCATATTGGTGCCCTAGATCTGTATGTACAGCGAAGCAAAACTCTTCACTCGACATTGCAAATAGGTATTTCGAATCTAAGACTCGCTGCCAAGATAGCTAATTTTAACTAAGCCACGTATAACTACTTGCTAGCCACAGGGCTTATCTCTAGCTTAGTGATAACCACAATCATACTTATAACCACGTGCTAGTCACGGGCTTAACTTTAGCTACATGATAACCACGGGCTTAACTATAACAACGTGCTAACGGTGGGCCTATCTCTGTCCACATAGTAACCGTTGGCCTATCTTTGTCCACATAGTAACCGTTGGCCGATCTCTAACCACATGTTAACCGTGGGGCTATCTCTAACCGCATGCTAGCCGTGAGCCTATCTCTAATCACATGCTAACCATGAGCCTATCTCTAACCACATGTTAAAGGTGGACCTATCTCTAACCACGTGTTAAAGGTAGATATATCTCTAACCACATGCTAACCGTGAGCCTATCTCTAACCACATGCTAGCCGCGAGCCTATTTCTAACCACATGTTAACCGTGAGCCTATCTCTAACCACATGCTAACCGTGAGCCTATCTCTAATCACATGCTAACCATGAGCCTATCTCTAACCACATGTTAAAGGTGGATCTATTTCTAACCACGTGTTAAAGGTGGATCTATCTCTAACCACATGCTAACCGTGAGCCTATCTCTAACCACATGCTAACCGTAAGCCTATCTCTAACCACATGCTAACCGTAAGCCTATCTCTAACCACGTGCATAAGGTGGGCCTGTCTCTAACCACATGCTAACCGTGAGCCTATCTCTAATCACATGCTAACCATGAGCCTATCTCTAACCACATGTTAAAGGTGGATCTATCTCTAACCACGTGTTAAATGTGGATCTATCTCTAACCACATGCTAACCGTTAGCCTATCTCTAACCACATGCTAACCGTAAGCCTATCTCTAACCACATGTTTAAGGTGGGCCTGTCTCTAACCACATGCTAACCGTGAGCCTATCTCTAATTACATGCTAACCGTGAGCCTATCTCTAACCACATGCTAACCGTTAGCCTATCTCTTATCACATGCTAACCGTGGGCCCATCTCTAACCACATGCTAACCGTGAGCCTATCTCTAACCACATGCTAACCGTGAGCCTATTTCTAACCACATGCTAACCGGGGATCTATCTCTAACCACATGCTTAAGGTGGGCCTGTCTCTAACCACATGCTTACCGTGAGCCTATCTCTAATTACATGCTAACCGTTAGCCTATCTCTTATCACATGCTAACCGTGGGCCTATCTCTAACCACATGCTAACCGTGAGTCTATATCTAACCACATGCTAACCGTGAGCCTATCTCTAACCATATGTTAACCGTTGGCCAATCTCTGACAACATGCTAACCGTGGGCCTATCTCTAACCACATGCTTACCGTGAGCCTATCTCTAACTACATGCCAACCGTGGGCCTATTTCTAACCACATGCTAACCGGGGATCTATCTCTAACCACATGCTTAAGGTGGGCCTGTCTCTTACCACATGCTTACCGTGAGCCTATTTCTAATTACATGCTAACCGTTAGCCTATCTCTTATCACATGCTAACCGTGGGCCTATCTCTAACCACATGCTAACCGTGAGTCTATCTTTAACCACATGCTAACCGTGAGCCTATCTCTAACCATATGTTAACCGTGGGCCTATCTCTGACCACATGCTAACCGTTAGCCTATCTCTTATCACATGCTAACCGTGGGCCTATCTCTAACCACATGCTAACCGTGAGTCTATATCTAACCACATGCTAACCGTGAGCCTATCTCTAACCATATGTTAACCGTTAGCCTATCTCTTATCACATGCTAACCGTGGGCCCATCTCTAACCACATGCTAACCGTGAGCCTATCTCTAACCACATGCTAACCGTGAGCCTATTTCTAACCACATGCTAACCGGGGATCTATCTCTAACCACATGCTTAAGGTGGGCCTGTCTCTTACCACATGCTAACCGTGAGCCTATTTCTAATTACATGCTAACCGTTAGCCTATCTCTTATCACATGCTAACCGTGGGCCTATCTCTAACCACATGCTAACCGTGAGTCTATCTTTAACCACATGCTAACCGTGAGCCTATCTCTAACCATATGTTAACCGTGGGCCTATCTCTGACCACATGCTAACCGTGAGCCCATCTCTAACCACATGTTAACCGCGAGCCTATTTCTTACCACGTGTTAACCGTGAGCTTATCTCTAATCACATGCTAACCGTGGGCTCATCTCTAGCCACATGCTTACCGTAAGCCTATCTCGAATCAAATGCTAACCGCGAGCCTATTTCTTACCACGTGTTAACCGTGAGCCTATCTCTAACCACATGCTAACCGTGAGCCTGTCTCAAATCACATGCTAACCGTAAGCCTATCTCTAACCACATGCTAACCGTGAGCCTATCTCTAACCACATGCTAACCGAGAGCCTATTTCTTACCACATGTTAACCGTGAGCTTATCTCTAATCACATGCTAACTGTGGGCTCATCTCTAGCCACATGCTAACCGTAAGCCTATCTCTAACCACATGCTAACCGTGAGCCTATCTCTAACCACATGCTAACCGCGAGCCTATTTCTAACCACATGTTAACCGTGAGCTTATCTCTAACCACATGCTAACCGTCAGCCTATCTCTAACCATATGTTAACCGTCAGCCTATCTCTAACCACATGCTAACAGTGAGCTTATCTCTAGCGACATGCAAACCGTAAGCCTATCTCTAACCACATGCTAACCGTGAGCCTATCTCTAACCACATGCTAACCGCGAGTCTATTTCTAACCACATGTTAACCGTGACCTTTTCTCTTATCATATGCTAACCGTGGGCTTATCTCTAGCCACATGCTAACCGTGAGCCTATCTCCAACCACATGCTAACCGCGAACCTATCTCTTACCACGAGCCTATCTCTAACCACATGCTAACCGTGAGCCTATCTCTAACCACATGCTAACAGTGAGCCTATGTCTAACCACATGCTAACCGGGGATTTATCTCTAACCACATGCTAAAGGTGGACCTGTCTCTAACCACATGCTAACAACAGCCCTTTCTCTAACCACGTGCTAACCGGGGATTTATCTCTAACCACATGCTAACCGGGGATTTATCTCTAACCACATGCTAAAGGTGGGCCTGTCTCTAACCACATGCTTAGGGTGGGCCTGTCTCTAACCACATGCTAACAACAGCCCTTTCTCTAACCACATGCTAACCGGGGATTTATCTCTAAACACATGCTAAAGGTGGGCCTGTCTCTAACCACATGCTAAAGGTGGGCCTGTCTCTAACCACATGCTAACAACAGCCCTTTCTCTAACCACATGCTAACCGGGTATTTATCTCTAACCACATGCTAAAAGTGGGCCTGTCTCTAACCACATGCTAACAACAGCCCTTTCTCTAACCACGTGCTAACCGGGGATTTATCTCTAACCACATGCTAACCGGGGATTTATCTCTAACCACATGCTAAAGGTGGGCCTGTCTCTAACCACATGCTAAAGGTGGGCCTGTCTCTAACCACATGCTAACAACAGCCCTTTCTCTAACCACGTGCTAAACGTTGGTCTTTCTCTTTAAACACATGCTAACCACAGCCCTATCTCTAACTACGTGCTTAACGTTGGTCTATCTCTAATCATATGCTGACGGCATGCCTATCTCTAATCACATGCTAACCGTGGGCCTGTCTCTAACCACGTGCTAAACGTTGGTCTATCTCTAATCATATGCTGACGGCATGCCTATCTCTAATCACATGCTAACCGTGGGCCTGTCTCTAACCACGTGCTTAACGTTGGTCTATCTGTAATCTATATGCTGACCAACGGCCTATCTCTATCCACATGCTAACCACAGCCCTATCTCTAGCCACGTGTTAAACGTTGGTCTATCTCTAATCATATGCTGACCACAGGCCTATCTCTAATCACTTGCTATCCACGGGCCTCTATATAACCACATGCCAACTAATATCATCTCTCTGACCACGTGCTAACCGCGCGCCGATCTCTAACCACGTGCTGAACACAGGCCTATCTCTAATTACGTGCTTACAGCTGGCCTCTCTCTAACCTCGAATAACTGCGGGCCTATCCTAAATAAGGTATTAACATCTGTTGGAAGAAGAATACCAAATGTTCACTGAAATGCCTATTAAATTGATCATGTTACCTGTCAAACACATATCCATACGCCCCGCCTAGTGCAGTCTGGCGTTACATGTTAAACCAATAATAATGTGTACCCAAAGTTCAGATTTAAATGATACTCAATCAGAAATGACTAGGAAGAATATTTTATTTATTCTTTTCTAATTACTCTCAAAATA
>CM017555.1:63491534-63724034 GCA_007844125.1 Sinonovacula constricta | reverse complement strand
GCATAAAATTGTGAATAGTTTGTAGAGGCGTAAAATGGCATGTAATTGTGAATGGTTTGTAAAGGCGCAAAAATGGCATATAATTGTGAATGGTTCGTAAAGGCGTAAAATCGCATGTAATTGTGAATGGTTTGTAAAGGCGTAAAATGGCTTATAATTGTGAATAGTTTGTAGAGGCGTAAAATGGCATATAATTGTGAATGGTTTGTAGAGGCGTAAAATGGCATGTAATTGTGAATGGTTTGTAAAGGCGCAAAATGGCATAAAATTGTGAATGGTTTGTAAAGGCGTAAAATAGAATATGATTGTGAATGGTTCGTAAAGGCGTAAAATGGCTTATAATTGTGAATGGTTTGTAAAGGCGTAAAATGGCTTATAATTGTGAATGGTTCGTAAGGGCGTAAAATGGCATATAATTGTGAATGGTTCGTAAAGGCGTAAAATGGCATAAAATTGTGAATGGTCTGTAAAGGCGTAAAATGACTTATAATTGTGAATGGTTTGAAGAGGCGGAAAATGGCATATAAGTGTGAATGGTTTGTAGAGGCGTAAAATGGCATATTATTGTGAATGGTTTGTAAAGGCGTAAAATGGCTTATAATTGTGAATGGTTTGTAAAGGCGTAAAATGGCATAAAATTGTGAATGGTCTGTAAAGGCGTAAAATGACATATAATTGTGAATGGTTTGTAAAGGCGTAAAATAGCATAAAATTGTGAATGGTTTGTAAAGGCGTAAAATGGCATATAATTGTGAATGGTTTGTAAAGGCGTAAAATAGCATGTAATTTTGAATGGTTTGTAAAGGCGTAAAATGGCATATAATTGTGAATGGTTTGTAAAGGCGTAAAATTGCATAAAATTGTAAATGGTTTGTAAAGGCGTAAATGGCATATAATTGTGAATGGTTTGTAAAGGCGTAAAATTGCATGTAATTGTGAATGGTTTGTAAAGGCGTAAAATGGCATAAAATTGTGAATGGCCTGTAAAGGCGTAAAATGGCATGTAATTGTGAATGGTTTGTAGAGGCGTAAAATAGCATGTGATTGTGAATGGCCTGTAAAGGCGTAAAATGGCATATAATTGTGAATGGTTTGTAGAGGCGTAAAATAGCATGTGATTGTGAATGGTTCGTAGAGGCGTAAAATGGCATATAATTGTGAATGGTTTGTAGAGGCGTAAAATAGCATGTGATTGTGAATGGTCTGTAAAGGCGTAAAATGGCATATAATTGTGAATGGTTTGTAGAGGCGTAAAATAGCATGTGATTGTGAATGGTCTGTAAAGGCGTAAAATGGCATATAATTGTGAATGGTTTGTAGAGGCGTAAAATTGCATGTGATTGTGAATGGTCTGTAAAGGCGTAAAATGGCATATAATTGTGAATGGTTTGTAGAGGCGTAAAATAGCATGTGATTGTGAATGGTTCGTAAAGGCGTAAAATGGCATATAATTGTGAATGGTTCGTAAAGGCGTAAAATGGCATAAAATTGTGAATGGTTTGTAAAGGCGTAAAATGGCTTATAATTGTGAATGGTTTGAAGAGGCGGAAAATGGCATATAAGTGTGAATGGTTTGTAGAGGCGTAAAATGGCATATTATTGTGAATTGTTTGTAAAGGAGTTAAATGGCATATAATTGTGAATGGTTTGTAAAGGCGTAAAATGGCATATAATTGTGAATGGTTTGTAGAGGCGTAAAGTGGCATATAATTGTGAATGGTTTGTAGAGGCGGAAAATGGCATATACTTGTGAATGGTTTGTAAAGGCGTAAAATGGCATATGATTGCGAATGGCTTGTAAAGGCGTAACATGTCTTATAATTGTAAATGGTTTGTGAAGGCGTAAAAATGGCATATAATTGTAAATGGTTTGTAAAGGCGTAAAAATGGCGTATACATGCAGAAAAGGGATAAGCATGACTTCAAGGACAATAGTTGTCTCGAGAAAGTGCTTGAAGAGCTTTTCCCACCATGTACTTATGTGGACGGCGACTAGTTACACAGTTATCATAAGAGAGATAGTCAAGTTGCAGACAAGGAAATTTAATATACTTCCTAAAGGGGGGGGGGGGGGCAATAAGTTACATCAGACGGACTTGTTTAAGTTTTCTTCGGGTCGTTAAAGTTATTATCATTATGGCGTTATTTTTCTATGGCGGAGGAAGACCCATGTAAATGTGTGCGTAGACTACTGGCACACCACAGGTCAGTTGGGAGAGACCTTCCTACATTAATGTCTTAGGCCTGACCTGGACTGCAGCCCAAGTTGTAAGTGTCCGAGGAGTTATTTCCAGGGGTGGATACAGAACATGTGGGGTGGGGGTTTGGGGGGTGACGCAAGAATCAAGAGCCAATCAACTTTATCGCAGCTTAAAAATACTAAACTTCTAAAGAAAAGTTTGTTGACTGCTTAGGTCGAAGTTAGGATCCCTTTAAAAACAGTAGGAGATCCTAACTCCGACCTAAGCAGTCAACAAACTTTTCTTTAAAAATTAAGTATTTTTAAGCTTACATTTATTTGTTTTCACAACTCTATTCTTTTACCTGGTTGGTGGGAGGGAGTTCAACCCTACCCTTCCCCCCGCCCCCGCCCTCTTCGGATCCATCCCTGGTTACTTCCACTATTCCTTGGCCATAGATGCATCTCGTCAACTCCTTTGTATTTTAATTTCGAATATAGTTCTCCATAATTAACTATAGACAGGTCGGTTGAAACATTTTCATTTTAGACTTGCATGTGTAAGTACGTAACTTTCATCGTTTTTCATGATGTCCTTTGCAACGAGGTTAAAATGTGGCTTATCTGTATGTCTTAATTAATTTGTTATGGCAGTTATGTTTAAGTTATAAAGTTAAGTTATTAAAATTTAATGATATAGTTTAAACGCTACCGGACCTGGAAGCGAAATCAGCAGAGCGTCAGCTTCAAGGTACGGGAGGCCGCGGGTTCGAGCCCGGACCGCGATATACCAAAGTCGTAAAAAAGGGTATAGTAGTGGTATAGCTCCCTTGCTAACCCTCAATCAAATATAAAGATGGTTCCACGACTGGTTGGCCCGGTCTCAGGATAATAAGACTGGGTGTGGTATCATGCCAGGTGTTCAGGGCATGCTATACACAGTAAAGGCAGCATTATGTTTACTTCAAGTGGACACCGTCTCCAGATAACTGAAATACTGTTGGTGGGACGATAAACCCAATAAATGAACATATTTTTTGTTTTTATGTTCTTCCCTAATTAATTACAAATTAAAGTTAAAATTACAAAAACACTGTTAAGCAAGACAGTACAATTATGTTTGTAGTTTTTTCCTTAATAGGTTTATATGCAATGGCGACCTCACATGAATGCGAACAAAGTCTTCGTTTTTTGTTGTTGTTTTTTATTTGCTCACCACACCTATAACAAACACACAGTTTACAGTTCAAAGTTTGGTAAAAAGAAAAGACGCGTTGAAAGTTATCAAAGACAGCAAGACATGACTGCATTTTAGCAAATGTGAGCATATCTCTACATAGCTAATTAAGCAATCGGAACGCCTCGGGTAATTCACGAATCACCTCTCGGATGCATAACTGGAATTCTCCATTAAAAACGTGTCGGTGCCTATCATGACATCATCAAAACAACAAAGATAAATGTCTTGTTATCTCTATTGAAAATGCATTAACAGTTGTATATCTAACACGATATGAACAATTAAATTGATAAATGAACGTTTATAGGATGAAAAAAATTCTAAACACTACACCTATCCCCTTTTTAAGAACCTTTTATGGCATATTTATTCGTGATTCTGTAAGTTTCGTTGCACCAGACACGTCCGGGGATGAGTGTATCGAGGACGGAAATGCCCAAAGAGTTCCGATTGAGTCTTAAGATGTAGCGGAATTAAACCGCACAATTGCTCATTGTAATTTTACTTATACACGTTCGCTTATACAGAAAACATGTGAATGCATGCATGCATGGCAGAGATTACCAAGTAAGGGATTTAATAAGTGTTATTTAGTATCGTAAAATGGCTGTTCACAAACTTATCAACGTACCTTTAAAGGTCAGCCTTATTCGAATTTTCGCCCTTAGACCTGAACCAAAAGAAGTCAACTTATGAAACACAGAAAAGAACTGAGAATTCTGGTTTCTTAACATTGTAGCTTGCAACAATAATAATATATAGTTTGCAATTATAAAAGGTAGCTGGCATTTATAGGAATTCGCAGCTGTTTGGCGAAGTATTGTTTAACGAAAGAAACTGAGTATGCCGATGTTAGTAATGCAGCTTGTAAATACAGATGTAGCAGTGGACAAGTAAAACAAAGTAGCAAATAATCTACTTTCCATCAGAGTTATGATGTGTTACTGTCAAATGTTTATTTATTAAAGGTATTAGATGTGTGATCAATCTCATGAATATTCGTGTAATGTCGGAATTTAGCGTTTTACGATGTTACATGCTCGATAATTTACGTCAACACTCGACCTTCAGAGAATAAAATCACCCGATTTTAGTTGTCCATTTTTATTAGGATTTTTTATACAATGAAATCGCGTCAATTTCTTCACTCCAAAATGGTGACATGACAAGGAATCGCGGTCAGCGAGAAAGATTCGTAAAAAAAAAAAAGCAAAATTAAAGCAAAGAAAGAAAGGAGTGTGTTTTTCAAACGTTTTTGGAGTATTTTTATTAAGAAAAGTATACTCTAATAAAAATGTCGAAAACAAATGGCATTACTGTGTTTTCTTTATTTTTCATTCATCCAAATTTGACATACAAAGGTCCGATTTGAGGACGTCGACCTAGTACATAAAAATTAGCAAAACTTAAGTTAGCTGAGGTGAAAAGGTGTTAAAATTTGGAAAATAATCCAAAATACAATGCTGAATAACGTGATATATCTTTTGTCAGGAATCAATTTAGTCACTATTACACATCTAAGACCTTAATCGACAGTGTAAGACAGAGTTAAGTTCGTGTTTAAAGCGCATGTTCTCAACGGCGCCTTGGATGTCTCACATTCCAGTTCTTTCTTGTTTAATTTATGGAACTAGCCGATTTTTTTACAAGGCACCTCATGAATCTGATAACAGAAATGGTTTGTGCAAAAGGATAATGTCGCGTGAGTGTACATATTGAAATATGCTTGCGAGTTTTTCAAATGGCGTGCCTATGTTTTATCAATTAACTGCGACATTGTAACCTGGGCATATACGTCTGTAGTGTCTCCATTTATCCGATAGCAAAAAGAAAAAAAACACCTCATTTACAGGTGCTTTAACTATTTTTGTCAAGCGTATTACTTTTATTAAAATTAAAATATTTACTTCGTAATACATATATTAAGATTAAAGTTTGCTTAAAGATGTTTTTGTTTGAAAACATTGCTTCGTAAAAAACTACTGTGTAAGCTCAAGATTTGTTTGAAAACATTGCTTCGTAAAAAACTACTGTGTAAGCTCAAGATTTGTTTGAAAACATTGCTTCGTAAAAAACTACTGTGCTAGCTCAAGATTTGTTTGAAAACATTGCTTCGTAAAAAACTACTGTGTAAGCTCAAGATTTCTTTGAAAACATTGCTTCGTAAAAAGACTACTGCGCTAGCTTAAGATTCATTTGAAAACATTGCTTCGTAAAAAACTACTGTGTAATCTCAAGATTTATTTGAAAACATTGCTTCGTAAAAAACTACTGTGCTAGCTCAAGATTTATTTGAAAACATTGCTTCGTAAAAAGACTACTGTGCTAGCTCAAGATTTATTTGAAAACATTGCTTCGTAAAAAGACTGCTGTGCTAGCTCAAGATTTAATTGAAAACATTGCTTCGTAAAAAGACTACTGTGCTAGCTCAAGATTTGTTTGAAAACATTGCTTCGTAAAAAGACTGCTGTGCTAGCTCAAGATTTATTTGAAAACATTGCTTCGTAAAAAGACTACTGTGCTAGCTCAAGATTTGTTTGAAAACATTGCTTCGTAAAAAGTCTGCTGTGCTAGCTCAAGATTTATTTGAAAAAATTGCTTCGTAAAAAGACTACTGTGCTAGCTCAAGATTTGTTTGAAAACATTGCTTCGTAAAAAGACTGCTGTGCTAGCTCAAGATTTAATTGAAAACATTGCTTCGTAAAAAACTACTGTGTAAGCTCAAGATTTTTTAAAACATTGCTTCGTAAAAAAACTACTGTGCTAGCTCAAGATTTTTGAAAACATTGATTCGTAAAAAACTACTGTGTAAGCTCAAGATTTGTTTGAAAACATTGCTTCGTAAAAAAACTACTGTGTAAGCTCAATATTTATTTGAAAACATTGCTTCGTAAAAAACTACTGTGTAAGCTCAAGATTTGTTTGAAAACATTGCTTCGTAAAAAACTACTGTGCTAGCTCAAGATTTGTTTGAAAACATTGCTTCGTAAAAAGACTACTGCGCTAGCTCAAGATTTATTTGAAAACATTGCTTCGTAAAAAACTACTGTGTAAGCTCAAGATTTATTTGAAAACATTGCTTCGTAAAAAGACTGCTGTGCTAGCTCAAGATTTGTTTGAAAACATTGCTTCGTAAAAAAACTACTGTGTAAGCTCAAGATTTATTTGAAAACATTGCTTCGTAAAAAGACTGCTGTGCTAGCTCAAGATTTGTTTGAAAACATTGCTTCGTAAAAAACTACTGTGTAAGCTCAAGATTTATTTGAAAACATTGCTTCGTAAAAAACTGCTGTGCTAGCTCAAGATTTGTTTGAAAACATTGCTTCGTAAAAAGACTACTGCGCTAGCTCAAGATTTATTTGAAAACATTGCTTCGTAAAAAACTACTGTGTAAGCTCAAGATTTGTTTGAAAACATTGCTTCGTAAAAAGACTGCTGTGCTAGCTCAAGATTTGTTTGAAAACATTGCTTCGTAAAAAACTACTGTGTAAGCTCAAGATTTCTGACAACATTGCTTCGTAAAAAACTGCTGTGCTAGCTCAAGATTTGTTTGAAAACATTGCTTCGTAAAAAACGACTGTGTAAGCTCAAGATTCATTTGAAAACATTGCTTCGTAAAAAAACTACTGTGCTAGCTGAAGATTTATTTGAAAACATTGCTTCGTAAAAAAATACTGTGTAAGCTTAAGATTTCTGACAACATTGCTTCGTAAAAAAAACTACTGTGTAAGCTCAAGATTTATTTGAAAACATTGCCTCGTAAAAAACTGCTGTGCTAGCTCAAGATTTGTTTGAAAACATTGCTTCGTAAAAAACTACTGTGCTAGCTCAAGATTTATTCGAAAACATTGCTTCGTAAAAAACGACTGTGTAAGCTCAAGATTCATTTGAAAACATTGCTTCGTAAAAAAACTACTGTGCTAGCTCAAGATTTATTTGAAAACATTGCTTCGTAAAAAGACTACTGTGCTAGCTCAAGATTTATTTGAAAACATTGCTTCGTAAAAAACTACTGTGTAAGCTTAAGATTTCTGACAACATTGCTTCGTAAAAAAAACTACTGTGTAAGCTCAAGATTTATTTGAAAACATTGATTCGTAAACAGACTACTGCGCTAGCTCAAGATTTGTTTGAAAACATTGCTTCGTAAAAAAACTACTGTGCTAGCTCAAGATTTATTTGAAAACATTGCTTCGTAAAAAGACTGCTGTGCTAGCTCAAGATTTAATTGAAAACATTGCTTCGTAAAAAGACTACTGTGCTAGCTCAAGATTTGTTTGAAAACATTGCTTCGTAAAAAGACTGCTG
Organism: Sinonovacula constricta; assembly: GCA_007844125.1. Taxonomy (NCBI): domain Eukaryota; kingdom Metazoa; phylum Mollusca; class Bivalvia; order Cardiida; family Solecurtidae; genus Sinonovacula; species Sinonovacula constricta. Next base: position 63,716,307 of record CM017555.1, on the reverse strand, counting down.
TGCTAGCTCAAGATTTATTTGAAAACATTGCTTCGTAAAAAGACTGCTGTGCTAGCTCAAGATTTATTTGAAAACATTGCTTCGTAAAAAGACTACTGTGCTAGCTCAAGATTTGTTTGAAAACATTGCTTCGTAAAAAGTCTGCTGTGCTAGCTCAAGATTTATTTGAAAAAATTGCTTCGTAAAAAGACTACTGTGCTAGCTCAAGATTTGTTTGAAAACATTGCTTCGTAAAAAGACTGCTGTGCTAGCTCAAGATTTAATTGAAAACATTGCTTCGTAAAAAGACTGCTGTGCTAGCTCAAGATTTATTTGAAAACATTGCTTCGTAAAAAGACTACTGTGCTAGCTCAAGATTTGTTTGAAAACATTGCTTCGTAAAAAGTCTGCTGTGCTAGCTCAAGATTTATTTGAAAAAATTGCTTCGTAAAAAGACTACTGTGCTAGCTCAAGATTTGTTTGAAAACATTGCTTCGTAAAAAGACTGCTGTGCTAGCTCAAGATTTAATTGAAAACATTGCTTCGTAAAAAACTACTGTGTAAGCTCAAGATTTTTTAAAACATTGCTTCGTAAAAAAACTACTGTGCTAGCTCAAGATTTTTGAAAACATTGATTCGTAAAAAACTACTGTGTAAGCTCAAGATTTGTTTGAAAACATTGCTTCGTAAAAAAACTACTGTGTAAGCTCAATATTTATTTGAAAACATTGCTTCGTAAAAAACTACTGTGTAAGCTCAAGATTTGTTTGAAAACATTGCTTCGTAAAAAACTACTGTGCTAGCTCAAGATTTGTTTGAAAACATTGCTTCGTAAAAAGACTACTGCGCTAGCTCAAGATTTATTTGAAAACATTGCTTCGTAAAAAACTACTGTGTAAGCTCAAGATTTATTTGAAAACATTGCTTCGTAAAAAGACTGCTGTGCTAGCTCAAGATTTGTTTGAAAACATTGCTTCGTAAAAAAACTACTGTGTAAGCTCAAGATTTATTTGAAAACATTGCTTCGTAAAAAGACTGCTGTGCTAGCTCAAGATTTGTTTGAAAACATTGCTTCGTAAAAAACTACTGTGTAAGCTCAAGATTTATTTGAAAACATTGCTTCGTAAAAAACTGCTGTGCTAGCTCAAGATTTGTTTGAAAACATTGCTTCGTAAAAAGACTACTGCGCTAGCTCAAGATTTATTTGAAAACATTGCTTCGTAAAAAACTACTGTGTAAGCTCAAGATTTGTTTGAAAACATTGCTTCGTAAAAAGACTGCTGTGCTAGCTCAAGATTTGTTTGAAAACATTGCTTCGTAAAAAACTACTGTGTAAGCTCAAGATTTCTGACAACATTGCTTCGTAAAAAACTGCTGTGCTAGCTCAAGATTTGTTTGAAAACATTGCTTCGTAAAAAACGACTGTGTAAGCTCAAGATTCATTTGAAAACATTGCTTCGTAAAAAAACTACTGTGCTAGCTGAAGATTTATTTGAAAACATTGCTTCGTAAAAAACTACTGTGTAAGCTTAAGATTTCTGACAACATTGCTTCGTAAAAAAAACTACTGTGTAAGCTCAAGATTTATTTGAAAACATTGCCTCGTAAAAAACTGCTGTGCTAGCTCAAGATTTGTTTGAAAACATTGCTTCGTAAAAAACTACTGTGCTAGCTCAAGATTTATTCGAAAACATTGCTTCGTAAAAAACGACTGTGTAAGCTCAAGATTCATTTGAAAACATTGCTTCGTAAAAAAAACTACTGTGCTAGCTCAAGATTTATTTGAAAACATTGCTTCGTAAAAAGACTACTGTGCTAGCTCAAGATTTATTTGAAAACATTGCTTCGTAAAAAACTACTGTGTAAGCTTAAGATTTCTGACAACATTGCTTCGTAAAAAAAACTACTGTGTAAGCTCAAGATTTATTTGAAAACATTGATTCGTAAACAGACTACTGCGCTAGCTCAAGATTTGTTTGAAAACATTGCTTCGTAAAAAAACTACTGTGCTAGCTCAAGATTTATTTGAAAACATTGCTTCATAAGAAAAATAGTGCGTTAGCTCAAGATTTGTTTGAAAACATTGCTTCGTAAAAAGACTGCTGTGCTAGCTCAAGATTTAATTGAAAACATTGCTTCGTAAAAAGACTACTGTGCTAGCTCAAGATTTGTTTGAAAACATTGCTTCGTAAAAAGACTGCTGTGCTAGCTCAAGATTTATTTGAAAACATTGCTTCGTAAAAAGACTGCTGTGCTAGCTCAAGATTTATTTGAAAACATTGCTTCGTAAAAAGACTACTGTGCTAGCTCAAGATTTGTTTGAAAACATTGCTTCGTAAAAAGACTGCTGTGCTAGCTCAAGATTTATTTGAAAACATTGCTTCGTAAAAAGACTACTGTGCTAGCTCAAGATTTGTTTGAAAACATTGCTTCGTAAAAAGACTGCTGTGCTAGCTCAAGATTTAATTGAAAACATTGCTTCGTAAAAAAACTACTGTGTAAGCTCAAGATTTTTTAAAACATTGCTTCGTAAAAAAACTACTGTGCTAGCTCAAGATTTTTGAAAACATTGATTCGTAAAAAACTACTGTGTAAGCTCAAGATTTGTTTGAAAACATTGCTTCGTAAAAAACTACTGTGTAAGCTCAATATTTATTTGAAAACATTGCTTCGTAAAAAACTACTGTGTAAGCTCAAGATTTGTTTGAAAACATTGCTTCGTAAAAACCTACTGTGCTAGCTCAAGATTTGTTTGAAAACATTGCTTCGTAAAAAGACTACTGCGCTAGCTCAAGATTTATTTGAAAACATTGCTTCGTAAAAAACTACTGTGTAAGCTCAAGATTTATTTGAAAACATTGCTTCGTAAAAAGACTGCTGTGCTAGCTCAAGATTTGTTTGAAAACATTGCTTCGTAAAAAACTACTGTGTAAGCTCAAGATTTATTTGAAAACATTGCTTCGTAAAAAGACTGCTGTGCTAGCTCAAGATTTGTTTGAAAACATTGCTTCGTAAAAAACTACTGTGTAAGCTCAAGATTTATTTGAAAACATTGCTTCGTAAAAAGACTGCTGTGCTAGCTCAAGATTTATTTGAAAACATTGCTTCGTAAAAAGACTGCTGTGCTAGCTCAAGATTTATTTGAAAACATTGCTTCGTAAAAAGACTACTGTGCTAGCTCAAGATTTGTTTGAAAACATTGCTTCGTAAAAAGACTGCTGTGCTAGCTCAAGATTTATTTGAAAACATTGCTTCGTAAAAAGACTACTGTGCTAGCTCAAGATTTGTTTGAAAACATTGCTTCGTAAAAAGACTGCTGTGCTAGCTCAAGATTTAATTGAAAACATTGCTTCGTAAAAAACTACTGTGTAAGCTCAAGATTTATTTGAAAACATTGCTTCGTAAAAAACTGCTGTGCTAGCTCAAGATTTATTTGAAAACATTGCTTCGTAAAAAACTACTGTGTAAGCTCAAGATTTGTTTGAAAACATTGCTTCGTAAAAAGACTGCTGTGCTAGCTCAAGATTTGTTTGAAAACATTGCTTCGTAAAAAACTACTGTGTAAGCTCAAGATTTCTGACAACATTGCTTCGTAAAAAACTGCTGTGCTAGCTCAAGATTTGTTTGAAAACATTGCTTCGTAAAAAACGACTGTGTAAGCTCAAGATTCATTTGAAAACATTGCTTCGTAAAAAAAACTACTGTGCTAGCTGAAGATTTATTTGAAAACATTGCTTCGTAAAAAACTACTGTGTAAGCTTAAGATTTCTGACAACATTGCTTCGTAAAAAAAACTACTGTGTAAGCTCAAGATTTATTTGAAAACATTGCTTCGTAAAAAACTGCTGTGCTAGCTCAAGATTTGTTTGAAAACATTGCTTCGTAAAAAACTACTGTGCTAGCTCAAGATTTATTCGAAACATTGCTTCGTAAAAAACGACTGTGTAAGCTCAAGATTCATTTGAAAACATTGCTTCGTAAAAAAAACTACTGTGCTAGCTCAAGATTTATTTGAAAACATTGCTTCGTAAAAAGACTACTGTGCTAGCTGAAGATTTATTTGAAAACATTGCTTCGTAAAAAACTACTGTGTAAACTTAAGATTTCTGACAACATTGCTTCGTAAAAAAAACTACTGTGTAAGCTCAAGATTTATTTGAAAACATTGATTCGTAAACAGACTACTGCGCTAGCTCAAGATTTGTTTGAAAACATTGCTTCGTAAAAAAACTACTGTGCTAGCTCAAGATTTATCTGAAAACATTGCTTCATAAGAAAAATAGTGCGTTAGCTCAAGATTTGTTTAAAAACATTATCTTCCTCGTGACTTACGATCGTGCCTGGAATCGCACTGATACACACCGGTGTTTTATGTGTTATACCATGTTTTAGAATAGTTTTGTTTTGCACATTTTGTCTTCCACAGTTAAAAAAAAAAGTAAAATAAATAAGTCTTAAATAAAAATCTTAGTTTGGAAGTTTTGGCCGTTGTCAACGTTTGGCCAAGAGAGGAGACCCCTCAGTTTCCTCGGCCGACAGTTTGGTGCGTTTGGGAAGGGCGTTGAGCAGGCGGTCCCAAGCACCTTCGATCTTCCAGTGGATGACATTGTGGGTTCTGATATACACCTTTAACTCATCGTCCAAGAGATTCTGGTCTAAATCTTCTAGCAGAACTACAACAAGTTGGACATCTCCCTCCCCGAAGAAACGATAATGACTCCGACGAAACTCCTCCATACACCAATGGCTTCTCAGGTATCTATTTGACAGAAAGATAACTGTTATGCCACTGGATTCAATGGCCTTGTATATATTGTTAGCTATTGTATCGCCTGCAGTGTAATTTTCATCCGAGTACACATTGTAGGGCGGGTCCACAGCTTTTAGGTCGCGAATGATTGGAAGAACAATAGTGTCATCAGCTGAACTATGAGATATCAACATATTGTTTTGGCGGGATTTCTTTGGCTGTTTTCTCCTCTTATACAAGTTTAGCTTCCTGAAGAAAAAACTTACGAGCAAGAGCCGCTTATGCCAGATAAGTATCACTACAATGATGAGAAGAACGAGAGAACTCCCAACGATTATCAATATTTCGTAGAGAGTCAAATGATAGACACATTGAAACTGAGAATCCGGAACATCACGCAAAACCTTTCCACTCGGGATACCACTCCCACATATGATTTTATCTGCATGTTGAAGGATCTTAGAAACGTTTTTTGACAAAATCCAGTGTTTTAGCCACAGGGAATGACAATCGCATATAAATGGATTTCCGTATAATGTGAGAGATTGTATATTACCAGTGTGTAAATGTTTGATACTTCTGGGAAGCCTTGGAATAAGGTTGTTGTGCAAACCTATTATTTTTATATGTGCTAGTTGGGGTATCAGTCCTTCTTCAACCTGCAGCACGCCACTTCCGGACACGTCCAGGACTTTCAATGAAGCATCCAAGTAATACCGAGGGGATAGCTCCGTTAATCGGTCGCTGTGAAGGTACAGTTCTAAGGTTTGGGATTCGGGAATATGTATCGGCAGGAAATTGACACTGTAGTCGTTATTACAGTTGACCACAGTTAGGTTAAGAGCTGATGTTTGTTGACATTCGCATCCTTTCGGACAATCTGTATTCACTGAACAGTTGAAGTCATTGTACGGAACAGTTCGGATAAGTCTCCCTCGGAGTTCCTCGGGTGTGTAGCATGTCATTTCAAACACTGGACTATCAGGGTCCATTGGGTAAAATTGTCTCAATAGCATGGCCAATGGATACATTTTACAGTCACAAATAAATGGATTAAACCGGACATCAAATCCACAGTTGCCTAGTCTATATAATTCTGCAGGATTTGTGACATTTAAAAGCTTAAAAATATAATCTTTGTCAACATATGATATATTATTATGCAGAAATGAAATGAAATAACTTTTTTTTGGATTCATATCATGAATTGTTAAATTTACCGAATTTGTTAAAAGATGTATTGCATTCCAAGACAGGTTTACTCGTAGGGTATTGGTTTCGAAATTCATTAAACTTAAATCAAACTCCTTTAAATCATTATAGATCAGTGACATTTCTCTAATATTCTTTAATTTGTCTCTTTTAAATGTACCATTTTCTATAGTATGCAGTGAGTTGTTTCGAAGTGAAATATACTGCAGCGAACCAAAGCAATCAAGACTTCCATTCCGTAACGTCCGAATGCTATTAAAGTCTAAAACTAACCACGAAATCTGCTTACACACCTGTTCCGACACTTGGAAATCTACATCTGTCAAACTATTATAACTGAAGTCAACATGCACAAGAAATTTAAGGATGCTAAGCTCTTCTGGGATCCTGTTAAGTTTACTGTTGCGGAAAACAAGATATTTTGCATTTTGATAGAAATGGAAACAGGTTTGGTAAAATTCGGATGTGGCGTTTATACATTGCACGGTTAGAGTGGTTGTGTTGGAGTCATAATTGCACGTGCAGTTGTCCAGTGTAGATAAACTTTCTAGTTCGCGTATTGACATCAGCATGCAGTACGGCAGTAACAGCAGAGTCAAATACCACATGTTTACCATCATAGCCATTCGTTCAATCAACGTATGTTATTTTAATACAATATCTGTAATTTCCATAGTCAGTATATCACCTATGATTAAATCGTCGTTTTTCACGTACAGACACATCGACCACCTTTTAATCAATATCGATTTTTTCATATATCTTCAAAATATATGTCTCTCTTTTTTTCATTCACTGCCAACGATCATCGATAAATCGATAATAACTGATCACTTATTCAGTTTCCAATCATAGGCATTAGCTAAATTATTATCGATTATCAGGCCACCATCAACAACTGAACATGCGATTTATGATAATCGACAGACCACCATCGATCGTTTGCTGGGCATCACAGACAGCCGGTATAGCATCACAGCATTGGTAGATTTATTAGTTTTGTACATTATTGCTTTCTGTGTACTGGAGAGTTTGTCTAGTATATTATCCCATAAACACACTTTCTACCAAGCTGGAGTGGACATCATCTGCAAACATACAAACAAGTAAACATGAAACAAGAAATATGGTATTTATTAAAGGTGGTATACGACAGTTTGCCTATCTCATATTCTTGTAACAATACCTTACCACTGCTTTGGGGAATTGGGGCACAATTTCTACACTTTAGTATAAGTAAAAACGGTTTTGAACACAGCCAACATTTTTACACAGTACAAATCTCCAAAAAAATACTAAACGATAGTGATCTCTGCTAAAAATAGATACCGGCGTCAGAGCGGATTACCCTAATGACGATATAACGTTATCTCAAAAGTAAGTTGTCACATGGTTTTCCTTGTTAAAAATAGCTATGTCTGCAGCGTGGCTCAGATATGAAATACCTATTTGCAATGAGAAATAGGGAATTGTATTTCACTGTCCACACTGATCTAACGCATCAATGAACAGCATTTTGCAAGATCTTTTCAGGTAACAATCACATATTTGGTTTTTTTTTCAGAGAAAAAATACTTGAGTCCAAACCGTCGGATACCACCTTTAAAGCGCATTTTGAGAAAATGAAAACCAGTGTAGATAAACATTTGTACCGAGTGTTTGAGCTAGATAAACCACGCCTTCCCTTCTTAAATTGTAGGCCTACATCTCCGCGCTAAATGTACATGTAGTGGACATATGATAAGCAGAAGGTTAAAGGTAGTGTCCTACAGTTTTCCTGTATCTAATACATTTAACAGGATCTTACCCCTGTTCGGGAGAATGTTTGTAATATTCCTGCATAAACCTATACCTTTGTTTAACTAAAGGCTGTTTATTACATTGGCTTAATTGTAAGACAGTACAGATCGTGAAATATATGCTTAAAATGTCCATTATTTCCAAAACTAAATGTATAAATACGATGAGGATTTCAGCTATAAATAGATATCGACGTCAGAGCTGATTACCCAGATGTTGACGTAAAATGATCTCACAAGTAAAAGGTCATGTGGTTTTCTTAGAGTTTACAAATATCTATGAAATACCTGTTTGCGATGCCGAGTGAGGATTTATGCTTCGCTGTTAACAAAGAACTAGGGCACCAACAAATAACATTTTGCAGGACCTTTTCAGGTAACACGGACTATGTAATTTAAAAAAATAATATTTGGTCCAAACTGTCGGATACCACCTTTAAGAGTTAAATGATAAGACCTGGAGAGATGATCTATATCGTCATGTGCTCATTACATAAAACGTACCGCCTTTCAAAAAAATGGTGCATTTGTGCTGCTACGGGATTTTAACTGTGTGACTCTCATCCCTTTCACACCCTAGTATGTACATACTTAAAACTAAAAAGTTTTGCAGCTCTAAGAATAGCTGAACCAATGATGGATCCAGATGGGAGGATGGGGGATGCGTCCAAGCCCCCAACCACCCCAACTAAGTAAAAGGTAAGGGATGAGATTAACCGGCATTTTTGCCGATACTGTGCAGCGACATTTCAATCATTATAGCACAGGGGCACTTATGAGGTGCCCAGGGACTGAACCCAGCCGGTCCATTATACTGACACCGACGAGTCAGGCCTAACGCTGCCCCCTTAGCCCTGAGCGTTAGGAGGGAAGCCACTACTACCAACTTAACAGTCTTTGGTTTGAACCGGTCGGGTTTTGAACCCACGACCTCCCGATCCGCAAGCCGACGCTCTACCACCTGTGCTATTGCGGCCGGTCCCATGTAAAAGAGTAGAGTTATTAAAACACATACATGTTAGCTTAAAAATCCAAGCTTTTAGAGTAAATTTTGTCTGTCGACTGCTTAAATCGAAGTTAGGGTCCCTAACTGTGTATGTATATCCAGGATTTATTGCTATAAAGTTGAATGGATCTTGATTTATACACCGTCCACACCCCACCCCCACCCCCACAACCACCAAAATTTTCTGGACCCGCCCCTGATTTGAACCATGGCGATTTTGACTGAACAGTAATATTATTTTCACTGCTAAAATTTATTGGTCGCTCTTTAGAAAGAAAAAGTTGTAAGAACCAAGGCACCGAAAGATGTTGTAAAGTCTTATCCTGGGGCTCAGTAATAGTTAGCAACGTTTGAATGCCACTCAGACAATTAAATTAATTACTCAATAAAACAGATATTTTTACTAAAACCAAAATATTTTAGAACTGTCAAGAACAAAAATCTGTAAATACATTAAATTTTATTGCAATTAAATGTTATTAAAAAGCAGTTATAAATGTGTGTGTGAAACTCCCGTCTTAACAATTTCAGAAGAAACAATATAATTGAATGCCACAGAGTTCAGAAACAAAATAATAAAGTAAACCTTTGTCAAATATTCACAAACTGTATCATAAACAAAGAACACGTGCTATTTTGTGTAAACAAGCAGGAGCGGATTCAAAGCCTAAATTTGACTTATTTACAGTTACAGAGGGGAATCATGTAGCCAGTCCTTGGTCCCATTCAAGTATAAATGACATACTTTGTTTGCAAATGTAGCAAAATACACAAGAAACATATGCTCACACATGTGTGTGTGTATATGCGTGCGTGCGTGCGTGCGTGTGTCTGTGTGTGCCTAGCTAATATGCTTAGCAGTGGTTGTGGTCCTGGCGTGAAACAAATTATTTGAGGCCTTTGAAAAATTAGCTTCAGGAATTTTGACCGTTTCACATGAAACGGTGTGAACTGGTATGGATCCGCGGTTGACAAGGTAATTTTTTTATTTATTTTTTTTTTTTTGTAAATTGTTCATTTGTGGTTCAAATATTAAGGCTAAACACCAATAAAAACCTTTTGAAATTCATATTTTTAGAATGCAACATTTTTTAAATTTGATAAATGCGCAAAGAATTAATACACAGGAATATATAAAATTATTGGCTCATCATTTAACAAAATGAACAGTGTATCTTTTTGGTTGTATATTTTTTACCTTTTGAACAATCAAAATATAGTTTTTATATTTAAAATACTTCATTAAATTGGATGTTAAATTCAGTGAAGTAGACTGAAAAATACACGCATATTTCCAGCTTCTGCCTTCAAAGATGGCTGCCTTAAACTCTCTTATCAGTGTCTATGACATCACATGGAAACTTTCTATACAAAACAGCAATAAACTCGGCGTATCATATACTAAGATTTTAGACAAATGCATGTGAACCGCAATCTTGTCATATTATTTAAAAGAAAAAAAATAACTTACACGACATCAAGGTGTGCATAGTTCCAATCGCCTCCGTTTAAATTATGCGAGCAAGTACACTGAGCAATTATGTATCCAGAGTTAAGCAATGTATGGTAGTGTATATGTATCATAATTTATACGGTAAATCGTGTTTACTATTATTTTATTCTGTGTTACAACGCTTACATTTTTCACGAACTTTATGATACCACACGACGGCAACGTGATGCGGCACGTTGTTAACGAGATTTGTTAATAATTTAATAATGTTTTTCGCCTTTCATTCTTTCTTTCTTTCTTCGTTCTTTCTTTCTTTCTTTCGTTCGTTCTTTCTTTCTCTCTCTCTCTCTCTCTCTCTCTCTCTCTCTCTCTCTCTCTCTCTCTCTCTCTCTCTCTCTCTCTCTCTCTCTCTCTCTCTCTCTCTCTCTCTCTTATTTTCTACAGACTAGTTCCCCCGTTCTTCTATTCCTCTGTCGAAAATGATATCCGTTTAATTGGATTGGATTGGATTAGCCGTCATTTTGGCCGATACTGTGCAGGGAATTTCTATCATTATAGCACAGGGGCACTTATGAGGTGCCCAATGACTGAACCCGGCCGGTCCATTATCCTGACACCGACGAATCAGGCGTAATTCTGTCCCCTTAGCCCCGAGCGTTAGGAGGGAAGCCACTACTTCCAACTTTAAAGACTTTGGTTTGACCCGGTCGGGGTTTTAACCCATGACCTCCCGATCCGCAAGCCGACGCTCTACCACCTGAGCGATATCCATTTAACATCGATTAAGAATGTGTACGTTGCCTGACTAATACGAAGTTTCAGGTTCACATATGTACGTTTTCATTGAACATTATGTTTTGTACCGAAAATAATTATATGAAAACATTATTACTAGACTCGGCTTGCGGATCGGGAGGTCGTGGGTTCGAACTTGTCGGTGTCAGTATAATGGACCGGCCGGGTTCAGTCCCTGGGCACCTCATAAGTGCCCCTGTGCTGTAATGTGGAAATGTCGCTGCGCAGTAACGGCAAAAATGCCGGCTAATCCCTAATCCCTATTACTAGGCATTGATTTGTTTTAAATTGCCAAATAATTTCCAAAGAGCAAAGATCCATAAGTAGTTAGTTTAGTTTACTACTATAATAAAATCAGCTTTTATGTTAAATGGGTTTATCATCCCACCAACAGTACTTTAGTTATCTGGAGACGGTGTCCACTTGAAGCAGATAAAGTACTGCCTTCACTATGTATAGCATGCCGTGAACACCTGGCATGATACTACATCCAGTCACATTATCCTGACACCGAGCCATCCAGTCGTGGAACTACCTTTATATTTGCTTGAGCGTTAGCAAGGGAGCTATACCACTACCATTTTTAACGACTTTGGTATGTTGCGGCCCGGGATCGAACCCGGGGCCTACCGTACCTGGAGCCTACTCTCTACCGATTTCGCTACGAGGTCCAGTGCCATATCAGCTTTGATTAAGGTAGAAGTGTAACAATCTCATGAATATTCGTATAATGTCGGCATTTAGCGTTTTCGGTTTACATGTTCGATACTCAACACTCGGCATTCCGAGAATAAAATCACCTGATTTTGGTTTTCCAATTTTATCCAATGAAATCTCGTCAATTTCTTCACACCAAAATGGCGACAACGAATCGCGGTCAGCGAGGAAAATTCGTCAAAAAATGCAACATTAACGCAACGAAAGAAAAAGTGTGTTTTTCACATGTTTTTGTAGTATTTTATTTAGAAAAGTATACTCTAATAAAAATGTAGAAAACAAATGACATTACTGTGTTTTCTTTATTTTTAATACATTCAAATTTGACATGTATGAGATTATTTAAAGGTCAGATTTAAACGTCGACCTAGTACATACAAATTCGCAAAATTCAAGTTAGCTCAGGTGAAAATTTGTTAAAATTTAGAAAATAATCCAGACTACAATGTTGAATAATGTGATATATCTTTTGTCAGGATTCAATTTAGTCACTATTACACATCTAATGCCCTAATATAGGCCTATGATACCTTCAATCAAGACGCTTTCGTCATTATCTATTTTATGTAATCGTTTTTATCTTTGTGCATGAAATGCCGAACTTTTTACTCTTCTAGATAATAATCACGCGTGTCTATTTTTTATTGTTCAGTGACAGCTAAATGAAATTGTAGCTGTTCTATCTCTTGTGTTGCTTATGCGTCCCCATACAAACATTTTACCATGTTTATACTTCCGGGATAGCCTGCACCCAGCGTAAGCTGGTGTATATTTTTTAACCCAATACTCCATGCACTGTCCAAATGTAAATATCAACCGTTATAAATGCCATTTACATATCATTTCCAGGGTGAAAGGGTTATATAAAAACGGCTTATACTTTGTTTTGTTTTGTTTTTAAGATACATTCCAGCAACCAATTATGTTCATAATAGCGACGTTCAGCTGTTTAGGGGGCAGGAAAAATCCCAGACAAATGTCTAGGAAGAACCACCGGCGCACCGCAGGACAGCTGGAAGACCTGAACGGGACTCAAACCCAAGCGGTAGGAGTCTAAGCAGACAGAGGAGTTATATAAATCGGCGACTCTACCAGTACGCCATGGGTGCATCACGCGACTTATACATAACGTCTTTAACGACTAAACATTGTATAACTACATGTAGTCAATCTCCCATGCAGAGTTGTCGTTCGTTCCTCTCACATACACCTCTGCACTCGGAACTCCTCGGGTAATTCCGTCCTCTACGTAATCACCTCGGAAATAATGATGTCGCCGCCATATTGACGAACTACTTTCAAAATGGCAATCGTACCTACTCGGCGATCTCCGGCAAGCTTCGAATATAGACATCACCGAAGCGTGATCCGAGTGCATGCAGGGTAATAACTGGTATATTACACTTTTACCAAATCCTGTTGGTAATATACATACAGTATAAACTAAGTTAAAAATATTCTTCAACGAGGCAATCTGCTCTTCTTTCAAGGAGTATTAAATTTCATTATATCTAAAGCGTACTGCATGCACTTTGAAAAGTCAGCCATCTTTGTTTACATAAAGCAATGAGAAGTTATTCGCCGGGGCAAATCACCAACTGGTGTATTCATACAATTACATATGAGGCACTATCTCCGAAGCTTGCCGGAGATCGCCGAGTAGGTACGATTGACACCTCTGCAATGGGCTCGCGTCAAGATTTTTGACGCAAATTTTAAAGTGTTATTTTAAGGATATTTTCCAATTAAAATAATACTTCTACATAAAATGAATAAATATCTACTAAAAATGACATATATTGAAGTAAATAAAGATATTTAATTAATTCAAGCGCACTATTTTTGGAAGAAGAACATAGGGATATTAATGCGCATTTGTAAATAAACATGGACGTGATCCACGAGGCAGCCACGTGGATCGAAAGTAGTCCCGACATTAAGTGAGCCAATAACAGAGGTGAATGTATGACACGATGGTAGAGAGTGACATGTAGTCCTACTAAAAAAGCACCGGCCACGTTCAACAACACGACGGCCTGCTTTAAAACAGTGCCAATATCAATATCCCTTTTTTCGGCCACGACCGAAAAGTTATATACATGTAGATAAATAAAGCCCCTATTTGAAGTAATTTGATTGGCTAATAAGGCAGGACCAAAAATGATATAGATTTCAGCAAGAAGCTCAATCATAACAGCAGCCATTTTGTTTTAACTCGGTCTATGTGTAGACGCCGACAGGTTGCATAAATTTATGAATCAAAATATTCTCAGTTTTCAAACATTCACGGCATGAATTGGATGTTTTTAACTGAATGTGTTATAAATTTAAAACGTGTAGATTTCACACACACACACACACACACACAAAACAAGCCTTCGACCTTAGGCCAATACGACTGCCCTCGGACAAATAACATGGCCAATATTAAATCACTTAGTTATTAACATATAATATTTAACAAACAAAAGTACCTAATACTGGATGTTTCTGTTACCCTCGTTTGGAGCAGGATCTGCTTGTGAAATTGGTTCGTAATTTCGCATTTCTGTTAATTATCGTTATTCGTAATAGTTTAACGTATCTGCATTCCATTGTTATTTCCCCCAAGATGCATGCCATTAAATTAAGTAATGAGAAAGCCGAATTTCGGAGGCAGGAAGGATTCACCCTGCATGACGTTTACAACTCACGGCCAGTATTCATTTCTGAGCACAGACAGATGCGAGTACAGAAACAAATATTTATCTCGAAGGGGAATAGACGTGTCAATTGTGTCCAGACAGACAGGCTTCAAATGTAAACATTAAATATTGTTATCTTTTTAAGCAACATGTTCAACTGATTTTATATTGTAATACCGGTAAATGCAGTTTTAGAAATGAACAACGCAATGCACGAATATAACCCAGGAGGGGTATATTCTGTCCTGGGGGATATATTCTTGCCCTGGAGAGGTATATTCTGACCAGGAGGGGTATATTCTGTCCTGGGGGATATATTCTTGCCCTGGAGAGGTATATTCTGACCAGGAGGGGTATATTCTGTCCTGGGGGATACATTCTTGCCTTGGAGAGGTATATTCTGACCAGGAGGGGTATATTCTGTCCTGGGGGATATATTCTTGCCCTGGAGAGGTATATTCTGACCAGGAGAGGTATATTCTGTCCTGGGGGATATATTCTTGCCTTGGAGAGGTATATTCTGACCAGGAGGGGTATATTCTGTCCTGGGGGATATATTCTTGCCCTGGAGAGGTATATTCTGACCAGGAGGGTTATATTCTGTCCTGGGGGATATATTCTTGCCCTGGAGAGGTATATTCTGACCAGGAGAGGTATATTCTGTCCTGGGGGATATAGTCTTGCCCTGGAGAGGTATATTCTGACCTGGGGGGTATATTCTTGCCCTGGAGAGGTATATTCTGACCAGGAGGGGTATATTCTGTCCTGGGGGATATATTCTTGCCCTGGAGAGGTATATTCTGACCAGGAGGGGTATATTCTGTCCTGGGGGATATATTCTTGCCCTGGAGAGGTATATTCTGACCAGGAGGGGTATAGTCTGTCCTGGGGGATATATTCTTGCCCTGGAGAGGTATATTCTGACCAGGAGAGGTATATTCTGACCTGGGGGATATAGTCTTGCCCTGGAGAGGTATATTCTGACCAGGAGAGTTATATTCTGGTCTGATAAAGAACTTTTACTGCTTTGCTAATGAAATGACTGCAAGCATTGCAAGACCATCTTTCTAAATCTAACTCTAAGCAACACAAAATGAATTCGAAGTTCCTTCATAAGCATGTCGCTAGTAGAATCACATGTCAAAAACCACTATGCATTCGCATCATCTTTGACCTATTTCTGAATATAAAAAAGCCGAGGTGATTAGAATAAATTAAGCAAATTAAAAAAAGAAATTTATTATATTTTTATGAAGTATATGAAAATACTCGACACAAGGAAGATAACCAAAACATATCTATCATTTCTCTAATGGCGAATACTTGATCGACAATTATTGGCATGGCACTTCAAATCTTCCTTGTTTGTAGCAATCTGATTGGTTGGGTAAAACGTCTGATTGAGCTGGGTATTACCCTTTCAAAATGATAAAAGCTAAATATGCTGAATACATTTTTTGCATAAATAATGTCAAAGAACCGAAATGCACCTGAGCGTTAATTTTCTACAATACCTACACGAAAACACTGCAACAACAACCCCCACCAAGACCGCAGATCCTCATTTAATTCAATGTCAATTTCAACCCAGATTTCACGAACCGATATCATTAAATCTGTTTACCTGTTTAACCAGCGTGACGTAGGAAGGGAAATACCCTTGCCTGTTCTATGAAAACAGCACACTTAACGGACCTTGCCTGATGTTTTGTTGGACAGCAATGGTAAACGCAATGTTACAGTACTAAGAGAACTGTGAGTATGTTTATATTTTGTTAACTCTTGGTCGTAGAGTATGAGTACCTATATGTAAAATGTAGTTTCATGTAGTTTGAAATTAAATGAGGAAACGTTAATTGTTGAAGCTTGTTTGTACTTAAAGAATAGTTGTTTTGTTTTTGTTTTTTTCTTTAAATTGTTTTATTTGTCAGTTCAACTTAGAAGGCTTTATGTTCAACAATAAAAACAGCACGAAAAACAATGAAACAACAACAAAACACTTTTTAACAACTCTACAACTGCTACAATAGATAGTTTCCATATCAGTGAAGATTCCTTATCTAGGCGGCCATCTTTGATGGCAACTTCAAGAGATTTTCAGATGAATTGTATAGAAGCGTAAATTTTATTTTCTTGTAATTCCTTCATTTGATTTGTGGTCCAAAGATTAAAAACTATACACCATTGGGAGCTCTTGAAATTCAAATTTTTAAAATACAATATTTTTAAAATTGATACATGCACAAAGAATTAATACACAAAAATAAATAAAATTATTGGTTCATCCTTAAACAAGACAAATATTGTATCTTTTGGGGTTGTACTTTTTTACCTTTTAAACTATCAAAATATAGTTTTGATATTTAAAATACTTCATAAAAGCTGTCAAATGTGATTTAAAATTCAGTAAAATAGACTGAAAAATAAAAACACAGTGGTGAGTTTAATACCGCACACATTTCAAGATTTCGGCCTGCATTAGCTTCTGCCCTCAAAGATGGCCACCTTAAACTGTCTTATCAGTGCCTATGACATCACATGGAAACTACTTCTACTACTATTACTACTACTACTACTACTACTACTACTACTACTACTACTACTACTACTACTACTACTACTACTACTACTACTTCTTCTTCTACTACTACTACTATTACTACTACTACTACTACTACTACTACTACTACTACTACTAATACTAATAATAATAATAATAATACTTCTATTACTATTGCTGCTACTACAACTACAATGATGATAATGGTGTTGATAATGATAATAATAATAATAATAATAATTTTGATGATGATGATTATGATTATGATGATGTTGATGATGATGATAATGATGTTGCTGGTGTTGATGATGAATGATGGTTGTATTGTATTATTGATATATATAGAAAGCTACAATCTATGGTTTGGTTATTTACTTGTCCTCGTAATCATTAAAATCCCCGCCGAATCCTTTTATTTTATTAGTTCGTTCATTCGTTTGCTCATAATTACTCTCTAGATCTACAGCATATACCTTCCGTACATTGGTGGCTGTAGTGTAAACAGTTAACTATGACAGCCTTCGAGATAGGGTACACGTATATTAAGTTTCATACTGCATGAGCGGAAAAATTAAGTCTCCCCATGGATTCGAACCACAGACCTCCCCAATACTAGCGGGTCGCTTTACCAACTCATCTCTGCAAGCTACCAATGAAACTGCTACAGTACAGCACATGATCACGTGTCTCACCCATATTGGATGTATGCAGTGAACAATAAACGCGAGCACCATGCACTATTATCTAGATAAGTCATAAATTCTACAACAGCCATACGTATAATT
The DNA here is from genome assembly GCA_007844125.1 of Sinonovacula constricta. Taxonomy (NCBI): domain Eukaryota; kingdom Metazoa; phylum Mollusca; class Bivalvia; order Cardiida; family Solecurtidae; genus Sinonovacula; species Sinonovacula constricta. Next base: position 63,698,567 of record CM017555.1, on the reverse strand, counting down.
AACATAAAATTGTGTTCCTCTTGCTTCCTGTCGTCTGTCAACTTCGACAACAGCCATTGATATTATGCATGAATTTTTGTTCTAATTAATTTTCTTGATCTTATAAACTCTGTTTGTACGTACGTACTTTTTTTCCTTACGTGATGTAATATATACATTGTTATGAATGCTGTGAACTTCTTACCAACGACTATGTAATTTTTTCAATAAATTCATTACATCATTGTTTTGCACTTTCATCTTTCGAAAAATTGTATTCTTTATCTTCTCTATTACTTCTGTTCCACAATATCCGTCTCTACGATATTATTAACATGCATTATACAAATTTTTTTTCTCGCCAATTGTCTGATTCTTTGATGTTTAATGTTCATCTTGCTAAAAACATGTATTTGTTTATAGCAATAAAATATTTAAAAAAATGTCTGATGGTTTGTTGCTTAATGTTCATCTTGCTAAAAACATGTATTTGTTTATAGCAATAAAATATTAAAAATTGTCTGATTCTTTGATGTTTAATGTTCATCTTGCTAAAACATGTATTTGTTTATAGCAATGAAATATTAAAAATTGTCTGATTGTTTGTTGCTTAATGTTCATCTTGCTAAAAACATGTATTTGTTTATAGCAATAAAATATTAAAAATTGTCTGATTGTTTGTTGCTTAATGTTCATCTTGCTAAAAACATGTATTTGTTTATAGCAATAAAATATTTAAAAAAATGTCTGATTGTTTGTTGCTTAATGTTCATCTTGCTAAAAACATGTATTTGTTTATAGCAATAAAATATTAAAAATTGTCTGATTGTTTGTTGTTTAATGTTCATCTTGCTAAAAACATGTATTTGTTTATAGCAATAAAATATTGAAAATTGTCTGATTGTTTGTTGCTTAATGTTCATCTTGCTAAAAACATGTATTTGTTTATAGCAATAAAATATTGAATATTGAATTGGGTGAAAAGCGAAGGTAAACAAAACCATTCATCGTTGTCAGCACCCTCTGTGGTTAATATGGTGAAATAATTCATACTTGTTGCTTCCATGCATCCATTTCATTTCAGCAGAGTTATTTAGCAAAATTTAACATGATTATTCAATTGCTGTCAACAGCTTTACGTTTACATACTGACCAAGAATCCATTCAGCAGAGTTATTTAGCAAAATTTAACATGAATATTCAATTGCTTTCAACAGCTATACGTTTACATACTGACCAAAGAATCCATTCAGCAGAGTTATTTAGCAAAATTTAACATGAATATTCGATTGCTTTCAACAGCTATACGTTTACATACTGGTAAAAGAATTCATTCAGCAGAGTTATTTAGCAAAATTTATCATGATTATTCGATTGCTTTCAACAGCTATACGTTTACATACTGACCAAAGAATCCATTCAGCAGAGTTATTTAGCAAAATTTAACATGATTATTCAATTGCTTTCAACAGCTATACGTTTACATACTGACCAAAGAATCCATTCAGCAGAGTTATTTAGCAAAATTTAACATGAATATTCGATTGCTTTCAACAGCTATACGTTTACATACTGGTAAAAGAATTCATTCAGCAGAGTTATTTAGCAAAATTTAACATGAATATTCGATTGCTTTCAACAGCTATACGTTTACATACTGGCCAAAGAATTCATTCAGCAGAGTTATTTAGCAAAATTTAACATGAATATTCGATTGCTGTCAACAGCTATACGTTTACATACTGGCCAAAGAATCTATTTAAGTCCATAATGGTTACATAATACTTAAAGTTTCTGAGGCTTCACGATTACATTGTCGAAAACTTATGAGTGTCAGTTTATTGACGTCATGCTATATTTATATAACCGGACCTGGTAGCGCAATGGGTAAAGCGTCGGATCCAGGTACGGGAGGCCCCTGATTCGATTCCGGGCTGCGACATACCAAAGTCGTTAAAATGGTAGTGGTACAGCTTCCTTGCTAACGCTGAAGCAAATATAAGGGTAGTTCCACGACTGGATGGCCCGGTGTCAGGATAATGTGACTGGGTGTGGTATCATTCCAGGTGTTCACGGCATGCTATACACAGTGAAGGCAGCACTATATATGCTTCAAGTGGACATCGTCTCCAGACAACTCAAATACTGTTGGTGGGACGATAAACCTAATAAACAAACTATACGTGTAAGTTGCATTTGAATGTACATGTATTTTAAATAGAAGGGAACAAAGTGGTATCAACAGTAGAAAACCCCATTGTTATATCGTGTCTGGGTTTTTTGTCGTTTCAGATTTTTACACGACGTTTCCAGTTTCTACTGCGGTGACAGAGGCAACAAGATGTCGAAATAACTCAAAACCGTGTTTAACGCAACGATCTACAGTAAAAAATCCATTCTGATACCATTTAAAAACCTTAACATACACTAACAATGGAAAAGGGAACAGTGAAACTTTGCTGTGTTAGCTTAGTCATATACTTGCAGAGCACATTGTTAAAAGGCGCGGTAGGGGAAAACTGTAAATGTGAGTATAACACAGGCATACAAAAACTTACAGTCAGCTGCAACACAAACGCGACAAGTATTGACTACGAACAATGTTTCGCTAAATACAATCATGCCAAGGCGCTTTCCTTCCAGGACAGTGGATTGACAGCTATACCGACCAACCTAGATATTTTCCTCAACCTTGCATCGATCGACCTGAGCCATAATAGGATATCTTCGGTAAACTTTGACAACGGCACACGTTCATGCCGAAATCTGAAAACTTTCCGTATGGATGCCAATGAAATACGGGTACTCAAGGCAGGCTGTTTTGACTGTCTAACTAATGTTCGTAAAGTGTATATTAGAAACAACAGTATGACAATTATTGAGAACGGCACATTTAATGAAGCTCATCAGAATTTGACATCATTAGACGTATCAAACAATAACCTTACGTCCATGGACACAAGTTGGTTTTTCAGGCGCCGCATAAACGATTCGAAGATATTCGGGGATGTGGTTGCTGACCACAATCAAATTAATGTTGTAACAAACTTTGGTGATATGAACGTTATGGATGTGAACCCAGATTTGGCTTTTCGATTGTCACTGCTCCACAATAACTTTACAGGTGTGAACGGGACGTTTTATTACGAAATGTTAAACATAACCAATTCAGTGCAGATTTACCGGTTCTGGAACTGTGGGGTTGACTTGCGCTACAATCCATTTGTATGTGATTGTAACATACATACCTTTGCTAAGTTATTGAGAATGTTTCGAACAATGGACCCAGACAATCCGACATTTTCGGTTACTTGCTTCCAGCCGGTATCTCTTCGAGGTGTGTTACTTTACGAAGTCGAAGAGAGAGATTTCAACTGTAGTGTCCGTGAGCGGTGTCCAGTGGGTTGCACGTGTATCTTGTCCATTGCTCTCAATATGACAACGATCAGCTGTGACGAGGACTACCACGCTTCGGAATTACCCGAACATCTTCCTTTGTCCGAGAAGATAGTTCTCATAATCAGCAGCCGATATCTTTCAAGGTTGAGCCCAAGGCCTTACCTTGCGAATGTCACTTTGCTAGATCTTTCCAACAGTGGTCTGACTCACATAGACGCCGGTGTGTTACCGCAACTAGAAAACATATCGGATGTGTTTCTTCATGATAACTCTCTTAAATACCTACCAATCGAAATAACTCGACTTAACTTCACAAACCTGAGAAAATTAACGATTCACAACAACCCATTTATGTGTGACTGTCATACAGTGTGGCTAAAAACTTGGATTGAGGATGAGAATGTTGCATCGTACATCACCGATCAGAATAAAATCATGTGTGGCGACGGCGTGCCAAAGGGCAAAGCTATGCTAACAGTTCCAGACTCGCTTTTCAAATGTGTTGTCACTTTAACGATAACTGAAATAGTTATAATTATCGTGGTATGTATTGTTATATTCGTACTTGCAATCATACTAGTATTAAGGCATCGGAATCGCTTCTTTCTCCTTGCTGCAATCGATCGGGCTACCTTTCATGAAACCAGGCGAAGTTACCTGTACGATGTGTACATCAGTTACAGTTCGCTTGATAACGCCGTTGTCCAAGACCTCATCGCAGAGCTTGAGTGTCACCAGCCGCCTTTCAAAGTGTGCATCGACAGTCGGGATTTTACTGCGGGACTGAAAATTACAGACAACATTAAAAACGCCGTGAAAAACAGTCGCTCGACATTGGTGCTTTTATCCAATAACTTCTTGGAAAGCAAGTGGTGTCTTCATGAATTTTGGATCGCCGAGCATCACCATAAAGGACGTGATGGTGGTGGACTGATTGTCGCGCTTCTGGAAGACTTAAAAGAAACAAGTGTGGTTCCTGTGGTAACCGACTTTCTGCAGACTCACGGCTGTCTCAGAATTGCGGACAACCACTTCTTTCCATCTCTGGTTGGAAGGCTTAAAACAAGACGACAAATATCCAGGGAAACCCTTTCCGAGAAGACACCCCTGTTATAGAAATATGAATGCATTGCTTGCAGAAAAAACAGTTATGTTAATTATATCAAAGTGATAATGTGTTTATATATATATATATATATATATATATATATATATATATATATATATATATATATATATATATATATATATATATATATATATATATATATATATATATATATATATATATATATATATATATTGTACATTTATATTGTGTTTTTTTTTTAAATTGTCGCTATTTTCATCATTATAATTGTCCTTTTTCTGCGCTTGTTATACCGTTATTACATATACAATTGTTTTAGTGCTCATTTGTTTGTAGAATTTATAATAGTATTTCAACAATGGCAACGACCAAAGTATCACCACAACTGCTCTGTGACGTTTCTTTTTATTAATAAAGTATATACAGTCTGCACGTATAAAGTTGTTAACTACCTTACGACATATCATCGTCGGATACCCACGGTTGATTCTATTACGTTACTCTCCATTCATCACCCGTGGGCAAATTGCTACTCATTTCGTCGTTTTGTTTAAATAGAACAGAACAGACATTATCCAATCAGATGATAGGTTACAAAATTAAATACTCTTCAATCGGAAGATCAATACGGTGACCTGAAAACGTAAACATGGCGACCGGTACAGCGCATCGCAAGTGTAAAATATGTCTGTCAGCGATCCGCGACAAATGTTCTTACAGATCTTTGGGCACTCCAGCAAGTATTGAAAAATACACGTCGGTTTTAAACGATATCGGTATCCTTGCCCATGAAGACAGTGATGTTGCTTGTTATTTGTGCGTAAATAAACTTACGACAATGCTATCGAAGTGGTATGAAAGCGTAAACTTGATTTGTTGGCAGATTCGCTGGATGGTCTCAGCGAACCAATCGGATTGCGGCATTTCATAGTAAACAAAGCGACGAAATGAGTAGCAATTTGCCCACGGGTGATGAATGGAGAGTAACGTAATAGAATCAACCGTGGGTATCCGACGATGACGACATATTAGTTTTTTTATAAATGATAGCATTATAACATAGTCTATAACTTCAATTGCGAAGAATAAGAAGATATGACAAAGTCCTATGAGCGTTGCAATATATGCAATAATTTGAAAAGGCACAAGACAAATGTACCTAAACGCAAACCAAATGCAAAAGTAAGAACAAATTTGCGATGCCTCATTCAGCAAAAAGAACAAAAGCAACAGTTACCGCCTTGGAGCTGTCAGTCGTCAAAAAGGACCCCGCGGGGCGGGGTTTAATTCTATATTTGTACTGTTCCATCCTACGATTTAATAATCATTTCTGTTTTTCTTTCAGAATAAGACAAAACTGACCTTCCTCTCTTTTGAGCTTGGCGTCCGTCATTATTATTTACGACAAAATCATCAAATGTTCTCAAAAGTATATTTAGCCTTTTAAACTTGGAGTAAGAGTGGCTATAAAATACAGTACAATAAGTATATATGATAAATTCCTATAAGCATTGCAACGTATACAATTTTTTTTTAAAGGGCACAGAACCAAGGTATTCACTTGCAAGCCAAATGTAAAAGTAAGAACAAATCTGTGATGAATCATTTAACAAAAAGAGCAAACCCGCCTTGGAATCCTCAGTCGGCAATTTGGTTCGACTAGGGTACCGGTTTTACAGATCTCAAACCTCGCACTTCCTGATGGGTTTCTCAAATGCAAGCAGTGAAAAGAAAACCGATCCATTTGAATAAATGTCCAAATAAATGACGTTTTGTTTGACAAGTTCTGACGAAAGTAGTGACGTCATTGAAAAATAATGTCCACGTAGTGTTTAGAAGAGAGATAGGTAATATTTCGATCAGAAGACGTACAAAAAATTGTTGAAACTTTTTTTAATCAAGAAAGAAATGACAAGATGAGAGTTAATTGTAGCATCCTGTTCATGTGAAGATGGCATTGAGGAATCAAAGTACAATGTCCATCAAAGGAAATACACGTAACAATCCTAAGGATGAATTAAATGACACTGCACAAGTAACATTGTTGTGCTCATGAATAAGAATATATATGACAAAGTCCTAAGAGCATTGCAACATATACACAAATTTGAAAAGGCAACACTATTTTCTCTAAACGCTTTGCATGGTATAGAAGAAAGTATCCGACGAGCATACACTTTAATGTAAAAGTGTTAACTTCTGTATGTACCAAGCCTAGTTTCTCTATTTTTACGTTTCCTTAAAGTTGTCCCTTTTGTTGATGTCTGCAAAGTACAAAATCAACTAAACATATTCACCATCTGAAAATCGTTTCTAATGTTACGGAATATGCAAATGTAAACAGAAGGTCACAATCATGAAGTCATAAGTATAAATTAGCCTACGTTTTATTGGTAGCTTAAAAAAATCACACTAAGAAATGTTTTAGACTAATCTTCCGATCGCTTTAACACGGTATATCGAAAAGAAACAAAACCTGATCGGAAAGTCACAATTATAAAGTCAGAAATATTAATAACATTTTATTGGTAACTTAGAAAAATCACAATAAGACATTTTTTCAGACTAATCTTTGGTTATGATCAACATGTGTAGGACATCAATAAACAACATTTTGCGTGGTATTTTCAGGTAACAATACCTTATTAAGATGTTCAATGAAAATATTTTGGTCCAAACTGTCTGATACTACCTTGAAGACAGACTTGTTATAGGATGGTGATTGTGTCTCTGTGGAAGGTCCATTACACCTGATTAGTTCACTTTCTAGTCAGGACTCAATAATATTTAAAGGCTTTGTTTTCTTTTTAAGTTTTCATTATTGGCGGAAGAAGACCATAGAGCTATGCCTGGGTAGAACGTATGTACGTATGTCGTATGTACGGGTGTATGTATGTATGTACGTACGTACGTGTGTATGTATGTACGTACGTATGTACGTGTGTATATATAAACGTATGTACGTGTGTATGTATATACGTATGTACGTGTGTATGTATGTACGTGTGTATGTATGTATGTGTGTATGTATGTACGTGTGCACGCGTGTACGTACGTGTGTACGTATGAAGGTATGTATATACGTATGTACGTGTGTATGTATATACGTATGTACGTTCGTATGTATGTATGTACGTGTGTATGTATGTACGTGTGCACTCGTGTACGTACGTGCGTACGTATTTATGTATGTATGTAAAATACTTTATTAAGTTGTATTAAGGCTTTTATTATAACTTATTGCTACCGAACTCATGGGTGTCTTTAATCTATAAAAGAATCATAATAAAATAAAACGAAATACCTAATATTAGAGTAAGGCATAGTCATAAAATAGTAGAATATGGTGACATTTTTAACAATAATATTTTTTAAATTTATTAGTAAATATTGCTTAGTAACATTATTTAAGAAAACTAATCACCATATGGAAAGTAAAATCATCAAATGATGGCCATTATTTTATATAACCCATATTCGTTACAAATACGCAACAACAAAAACCAAAAAAAAAAAAAAGGAATACTTTTGTATTCTTGAGATGGTTAATTATACTGTTTTGGTACAATAATTATAAAAAAACAAACGAGTAAGTAAAATCCACAAATGCATGAATTATTAAAGACTAGAATCCAGAGCTAGCTACCAGGACTAAATAAATGCAATAAAAACAAAGGGCAATAACTCTGCGTCTTTGAGTATCTTTTTAAAAAAAAGACTGTTTGGTTGTATTAAAATGAAAACAAGCTAGAAAGTAAAATCAACAAAGAAAAGAAATCAAATATTATTATAACCCAAATGTTGTTGTCATGACAAAAAAGCAACAATAACAAAGGGCGAGAACTCTGCATCCTTGAGTTTGTAAATAATTTCTCTTTAGTAAAATAACTATGAAAATAAATGAGCCAGTAAAATAAACAAAGGACGATTTATCAAATACTATATAATCTAGCACTAGCTGTCAGGACAAACATACGCAACAAAAACAAGGGGCAATAACTATACACTAATTAGCTTGTTAAAAACTATCTTGCTTGCTAACACAATTATGAAAACAAATCAGCAAGGAAAATTAACAAAGGAAGGCAATCATTGAATATTCTAATTCATCAGTAACTTTCCCAAACAAAATCTACGATTCATTTTTAAAGAAAAAAAATGTTTGTTATTATTATAAAAGGAACATTTGAAAACTAAAATCAACAAAATGAGGCAACTAATAAATTATATAATACAACAACGCTTGACATAAATAGTTCTAAATTTATAAGTTTGCCGATAGAGAATATAGACTTAAATACAATTTTATGTCTGTAAAAAAGACTACCGTCTGTGCTACATATGGTCGTGGTGTACAGGTGTAGTTTGCAATTTGTTTGCAATTATGCATCTAAATTTAAAAGTTTAAAAGTAGCTTGTACGCAGATAGCAACAGTGACTAAGGAACGGTTATTTTGAGGGAAACAGTCAACACCTCAAAATTGCTGTCTGGATTAATCGAAATCTTCAGACCAGTTTAATTAAAACAACCTCGTGGCATATGTTGCGATTTGTCGAACATTAAGTAATTTTAATCATATTTAATTTTAACTAAAAAAATAAACAAATTCAGTTTAAATTAAAGATGTCATAACAAATGTACAGCAAATGTGTTTATGCATGGATTTTTTTTGGACTAAGTGTTGTAATTATTACCATCTCAAAATGTTCCAAGTTTTTAGAATTGTCACGAGTCTTTAGTAAAAATTGTCGAGTTATTCCGATTCAGTCTGAAGAAAACACTCGACACATCTTTGCCATTTCTGCGTAACCTAGCTTTAAGGAGAGCGCCGGATAATGTCGATGTATTCCGATTGCAAGGTAAATTCACTTATAATGACGCCATTGCCCCTTGGTGCACAAAATCACTATTATTTAATAACTACCATTAATTATTAACTATAGCAGGTGATCTTTTTTTAAATGACTTTTAATATGTTTCACTAATGACGATTTATGCCGTGTCGAAAAGTCGCACGTGTCACACTTGTGAGGCTTTTCTTCCGTGTGTATCTTCACGTGTTTAGTCATTGCCGAGTTTCGCAGTGAAGCAAAATCACATAGTTTGCATTTGTATGGCTTTACTCCTGTGTGTATCCTTTTGTGTTCACTTAAACGATTGCGCTTTTCAGTTGTATAGTTGCATATATTACATGCGTACATTTCATCACCTGTGTGTTTACCTACGTGTCGATCAAGGAGCTCTTTGTTTAGCGTGCTGTAAGTACACAAGCGACAGTGGTAAGTCGTTTCACCAGTATGCTTGGCCATGTGGTGACGTAACGATGCAAATACCTTGTAGCTTTTGTCACAAACTTCACATCTATATAGTTTCCCTAGAAAATGTTTCTTTGAGTGCTGTGTTAATTGTTTCTTGTCATAAAACGAGCCATTGCAAATATCACATTTGAATAATTTCTCGCCGAAATGTACGTTTAGGTGTCTCTTCAGCTCCCCGTTCCGCGTATATGTCTTGTCACAGATGTCGCACTTATAAGGTCTTTCCCCGGTATGTATTCTTTCATGTTGTGTTAAGTTTATTTTTTCGATGTAAGCTTTATCACAAAAGCTGCATTTATACGGCTTCTCTCCTGTATGCGTCTTCATATGGGACTGTAAATGCCTCTTTCTGGCTGCAGCGTGATTACAAATAGGACACTTGTACGGTTTTTCACCGGTATGTTTCTTCATGTGCCCTCTTAGGTTCGATTCAAATGTAAACGCATGGTCGCAGATTTTGCATACAAATGGCTTCTTACCCGTGTGTATCAACTTGTGCTTCTCCAAGCAGGATCTGAGCCGAGACTTGTAATTACATTGATCACATTTGTAGGGCTTTTCGCCTGTGTGTTTTCTCATATGTTGAACTAATTCATGTTTATAGTAACAATTAAACGTGCAAGACTCGCATTGAAAACGCCTCTTGCTATCGTGCTTTTTGAACATATGAGTGTTTAATCTTGCGGATATGTGGGTGGCAAAATTGCAGTCGCTACATTTGAATGGTTTTTCTCCACTATGACCTCGCATATGAATTACAAGACTTGCCTTGTTTTTGGATGAAAAATTGCATTTGTCACAATGATACATAGGCAGTTGATCCTTGGTGTGTACTTTCATATGCTCCGTCAAGTGATACTTACTATGGAAAGCTGCATCACACAAACCGCATTGGAATGGGGTTACTCCATTGTGTTTATTAACATGCGTACCCAAATCGAATTTGCTGTTGCTGGAATACGGGCAAAGATTGCATTTGAAGGTTTTGTCCGATAAATGTGTTTTTATGTGTGTCAGTAAACCTTTTTTGAATTTTGATGCATACTTGCATAGACTACATTTATAGTTCTTCGCGCCAATGTGTGCCCGGATGTGCACTCGCATATCACTACGCGCCTTGCACATGTACTCACAAACGCCACATTTGAAACTCCTATTTTCAGTCTGCAATGGATCTACTTTGTAACGCCGCATATGGGAAAACAAATGTGAATCCAGATAGCTTGATCGACATGTTGTAAACGAGCAGAAACCACAATAATGCACTTCCTTTTCAGAACCCATTTATAACGTCACACTTTATTCGGTATTCACGACCAGAAGTGCCAAAAGGCATGGATTGTGCTGACAGTTCCTGAAAAAAAAAAGAAACGTCATCGATATAGATGTATATGCGATGAAAAAAGAGATTTTATATCCAGATGTTTTATAATATTAGAGGTGGTGTCTGATAGTTTGAATGTATCAGATACATTTAATAATATCTCGCTCTTATTTGGTTGAATTTTGGCATAATCTCATTCTATATGTAAACCCATACATTCGCCGAAGTAAACACGATTCCGACACTACCTCAGTTATGTACCCAGCTTTTTCTATACATGTATTTTAGCACGCTTGAGCAAGATGTGTAGGTATATACATTTCGCCTAGGAAGTCGTTTATTTTAAGATTGACTCTCCAAAAAAAATGGAACCTTTGGAATCTATGGGATAGCAATATCCGTACTAAATATCCCAATGTAAACAAATCTAAAAGCGCTGAAACTATATAGCTATGTCACGTGATACAATTCAACCAATCAAGAGACAGCTAGCAGGTTTAATAACGGCACCCTCGGCAGAAGATTTAATTTAAATTAAGTAGGTTCCCGAAATTAGGTACCTTATTAAAAAGCCCAATTTAGAAACTTTGGCATAATCTCCTTTTTAGTCACGTTTGGGTAGCGCGACGGGGTCACATATGAATGTGCTGACCCTTAAATAAACTAGTTTTAAATAAGTAGAAGGGTTCATTCCTGTAAAAAGATTAGTCCGGTGTCAGGCTCCTGTTAAATAAGTTAGGACTCGAGGTAGGAAATTATGTGCTGAACTATTGTTATTTTGTGTAGCATTTTCTTATTTTTACTAAAGAAAAACTGAAAATTTGTCAAAACACCGAAAAATTGAGTATTAGTTTTACTTATCAAAATACAAATGCAAGAAAATATCATTTCAACATTAGTTTTAAAGAATCAGTTTGTATTTGAAGGTTTCTGTATGACATAGTATCGAACAAATTCTAAGAAAATAATGCACTATAAGTTATCCTCATTCCTGTGATTTGTGAATGCAACATTTTGACTATTCGGGACCTCTAACGCGTGCGAACCTTCTTTATTCCCTATTTTCGATATGAAAGAAATGTTTTAGTTATCTCCCTTATGGGAAGATATTTTCATATACTTTATATCAGAAATCATCGTCGGATACCCACGGTTGATTCTATTACGTTACTCTCCATTCATCACCCGTGAGCAAATTGCTACTCATTTCGTCGTTCTGTTTGAATAGAACCGAACAGACATTATCCAATCAGATGATAGGTTACAAAATTAAATACTCTTCAATCGGAAGATCAATACGGTGACCTGAGAATGTAAACAAGGCGACCGGTACAGCACATCGCAAGTGTAAAATATGTCTGTCAGCGATCCGCGACAAATGTTCTTACAGATCTTTAGGCACTCCAGCAAGTATTGAAAAATGTTGGTTTTAAACGTATTCTTGCCAATGAAGACAGTGACGTTGCTTGTAATTTGTGCGTAAATAAACTTACGACAATGCTATCGAAGTGGTATGAAAGCGTAAACTTGATTGGTTGGCAGATTCGCGGGATGGTCTCAGCGAACCAATCGGATTGCGGCATTTCATAGTAAACAAAGCGACGAAATAAGTAGCAATTTGCCCACGGGTGATGAATGGAGAGTAATAACGTAATAGAATCAACCGTGGGTATCCGACGATGATCAGAAATATAATACATTTTATTTTAATTTGCTTATTTTTAAATAAAAGCGCCCAGCCTTTTTAATAAATTCTTATCTAAATCAATAAAACTCCTTTTTATGCGCATGTTTCAATCATAAAGTGTTTTTCAAAAGTTTAAAAAGTGGAAAATCTTAAGTTGGATGCATTGACTACATACCAAATACCTACCCACAAGGGAGGTAAGAATGTTGTTTTTAATAGATAGAGTAAAGTCCCTTTACTTACAAAAATAGGTAATACCTTCGTCACATATAAACTTCGACAACTTCGATAATTTACGATCCCGGTTAAGACAAAATTGGATTTTAACACAGAACAAACTCTTCAATTATATTTTAACTTAATTTGGGGCGACAGAGCATATTAGGTGGAGAATCCGGGTAAAATCGTGGAATAAATATTTCTCAATGTTCGTGTTGTTTTGGATTGTTTGTGGGGTTTTTTTTTTGTGTTTTTTTCTAAATCAATAAGCACGATGGGAATTTCTGATAAACACAGACATCGACATTAGAGCGAATCAATCGGATGATGATATAATGTAATCCCAAATGTAAGAGGTCATGTGGTTGTCTTAGTTGATAGGAATACAGTTTTTATGATGACGAGTGGGAAGTTTGTTGGGTTTTTCGTCCCACCAACAGTATTTCAGTTATCTAGAGACGGTGTCCACTTGAAGCAGATATATTGCTGCCTTCACTGTGTATAGCATGCCGTGAACACCTGGCATGATACCACACCCAGTCACATTATCCTGACACTGGGCCAACCAGTCGTGGAACTACCCTTATATTTGCTTGAGCGTTAGCAAGGGAGTTATACCACTACCATTTTAACGACTTTGGTATGTCGCGGCCCAGGATCGAACCCGGGGCCTCCCGTATCTGAAGCCGACGCTCTACTGATTGCGCTACCAGGTCCGGTCACGAGTGGGATGTTATGCTTTACTTTGCACATAGATGTAGGGTATAACAAAAACATTTCTCGGGACCTATTTGGGTAACAATAAATTATTTAGCTGTTTGAAGCACAAACCTTAGTCCGAACTGCCTGATACTACATTTAGTAAATCTGTGGAACACGTTAACAAAACATGTAAACTATAAGCCTATGCGTTAAAGGTGGTATCCGACAGTTTAGATCAAAACTATTTTCATTAAAGATCATAATAAACCATTGTTACCTGAACAGATCTCGCAAAATGCTATTTATCGATGTCCTACACCTGTCTGAAAAGTGAGCCATAATATCACAATCGTCATTTCAAACACGGCTTTCCTATCTGAGCCACGCTGCACATCTATTTTTAAACTAACAAAACCAATTGACCACTTATGTTTTAGCTCATCCACGTCATCCGTTGTGAAGTCGATTTCTATTTTAAGCAGGAATCCCAATCATTTTTATTTGAAGATTTGAAAAGAATGGACAATTAAGTGTTGTTTAACGAGTTTTATTTTATTTCTAAAATTGAGATACTGTTGAAAATCGTCAAAGCTTAGACTAAGTATTATTTCTTTCTGCAGAAATTATTACAAACCCCGCAAACAGAGGACAGATATTGCTACATATATAAGATACAGGCAAACTGTTAGATACCACCTTTAACAAAAAACAACAACATGGGTCTTTAATTAAACTGTAAAAAACATTGTAGTGTACATTTTACACATAATATAATGAATATACGTATGTCAATCATTAATTTATTGTTTTTAAAATTACACTGACCGCTGGTCAACTGCAATTGTATTAATATATCTGTCCGGTATGGGCAGAATGTAGACGGACAGGAAGGCAAGACAGATACAATTTTATTTGAGTCTTACTATTGAACAATAAAATGTCTGTTTGTTTCTTGGGTTTGTCGTCCCACCAACAGCATTTCACTTATCTGGAGACGGTGTCCGCTTGAAGCTGATACACTGCTGCCTTCACTGTGTATAGCATGCTGTTAACAGCTGTCATGATATCACACCTAGTCACATTATCCTGACCGGGTCAGCCAGTCGTGGAACTACCCTTATATTTGCTTGAGCATTAGCAAGGGATATACCACTACCATTTGTATCGAATTTGGCATGTCGCGGCCCGAGGTTGAACCCGGGGCCTGCCGTACCTGAAGCCGACGCTCTACCGATTGCGCTACCAGTTCCGGTCTAAAAACAACTTAAATATAACGTATGAAAATATCACACTACTAAGAACTTATTTGTATTAAGAATTGTACATATAGCTATGTCAGGTCTCTAAAATTGTTTGGCAGGTTTTGGCACTGTACTTGGCAAGAGACTCGAGCATGGGCAACAAAGTTGCTGACATTTATGCGCTATGTCCTTATGGATTTGTTTACTATTTCGTTATAGTAAGATGAAAGTTTCCGTTTATTTTGCGTCAATAGTTGTGACATATTACAGTTTATTCCGCATTTACGTACTTTACTAAATAAAAAAGTTTTAAATCAAAAAAGTGTGTTTACATTTGTGGACAGTTTTGCTGCCTAGTCATTTTTTATTAGAAATTGTTTGTTATTGGTTTTATTGTCCCACCAACAGTATTTCAGCTATCTGGAGACGGTGTCCACTTGAAGCAGATATAGTGCTGCCTTCACTGTGTATAGCATGCCGTGAACACCTGGCATGATACACACCATCACATTATCCTGACACCGGGCCAACCATATGTGCAACAACCTACTTATTTGCTAAAGCGTTAGCAAAGGACCCATACCAACACCATTTTTGACTTTGGTATATCGCGGCCAGGGACCAACCCCACTACCTACCGTACCTGGAACCAGCGCTCTACCGTTTGCGCTACCAGGTCCGGCTTGTTCAGGAATGTTTCCCAGTGACGCTGCAATGGACCTTATATCGACGTCCGATATTTTGGTGGAGGAGGACATATGTCTACGTAGAACCACCAGCGCACCACAGGTCAGCTGGAAGACCTTCCCACATTAAAGGTGGTATCGGACAGTTTGCCTGTATCAGATACATGTAACAATATCCTACCTCCGCATTATTTCATGCTGTAGTCTAGATAAAAAATGTAATTGCTGATTACTTATTTATACAACATTATACATCTAATTACGATTTAAGTGTATATTTAAATTATGAATACAGTATATTAATTTTATCTAAAATAGCTCTTATATATCATATTTGCCTATACATTATATACATCTTATCAGGAATAAAATACATTACGAAAAAATCAAGATAGGTTTACCAAATAAAAAAAAAGTATGGTATGCATGGGTTTGTTTTTGTTTCAAATACATCGCAGCGACCAGTTGTGATCATTACAGCTATTTTGGTGGAGGAAGACCCCAATGAATGTCTGTGTAGATCCACCGGCACACCGCAGGTCAGCTGGAAGACCTTCCAGCATTATAGGGGTGTCTAACTATTTTGGTGGAGGAAGATCCCAAACAAATGTCTGGGTAGAACCACCGGCGCACCGCAGATCAGCTGGAAAACCTTCCCACATTAAGTCTTTCGCCCCGAACAGGACTCGTACCCATGCATTGCGAGACTAAGCAGTCAGTGGAGGGATGAGTCAGTGACTCTACCACTACGCCAAGGCGCCCCCGCATGGCTTTGTGAAGGACTAATTTTGCTCCATCTTATATATTCGTTTACGGCAGCGTCGCCGACTTGTAACCGCTGAGTGCTCAGCTGCTCATCGCGTCGGTTCGAGTCCCGTTCGGGATGAAAAACTTTATATGGGATAGTCCTCCAGCTAGCAGTACGCCGGTGATTCTACCCTGCACTTGTATATGGCTCTTTTTCAGATAAATAGAAAAAATAACGGCCATCACTTTTTTTTGGCTTAGTTTCAAATCTGGTTGCATAAACTAAATGATTTGTTTATATTTATTTCAAATTTAATAAAAATATAAACAATAATTAAACTGTATTTTATATTACCATGTGTTCTTTAACTAAATATTTATTTTTTTGGTCAAAAATGTAAAAATTTAAAGTTTTTACATTTTTACAAAAAAGTAATAATGACACGCATCACAAAGCAGTGTACTTCTTTCAATAACATCTTTGCATTTAATATGAAATAAAATACCTTAGTTATTCCATTTATGTAACCAGATTTGAAACTAAGCACAAAAACGTAATGGCCATTATTTTTTCAAGTTATATGAAAAAGAGCCATATGAGATTACTTCACTAAAATAGCGGGACTTCGCTATAATGACCATTATAAGATTGGATTTGCCGGCATTTTTGCCGATACTGTGCAGCAACATTTCTATCATTATATGATGCCCAAGGACTGAACCCGGCCGGTCCATTATACTGACACCGACGAGTCAGGCGTAATGTTGTCCCCTTAGCCCCGAGCGTTGCCACAATTACCAACTTTAACGTCTTTGGTTTGACCCGGCCGAGGTTTGAACCCGCTTCCTCCCAATCCGCAACCCAAAGAAATGTCGCTGCACAGTATCGGCAAAATGCCGGCAAACCCCAATCCCATCCACAGGCACTTGGTTTTAAGACTGACTGATTTGTTTCAATGTTTACGATTTTTTAATATATCTACCTATATAATACTATTAAAAAATCGTAAACATTGAAACAAATCAGTCAGTCTTAAAACCAAGTGCCTGTGATCCCATCCATACGCAAGATACTAAAATCTAATCACAGATACACGTTGCGGTTGTTTAATCCCTGTTTCTAAGAAATCGTGTACAAAAATATATATGTGTACATGGAAAATATAAATAAATATGAATAAAAATCATATATACCTTTTCCGCCGAAGTAAATATCGTAAGTAAAGATTCTTGTATCTAACCTGCGATTGACCACGACACCGCAGCTCTAAGAAAAGTGACCCAACACGCTGTGACTGCCAAGTTCTGTACACGACAGCTGAATTATGTCTTGAGGCCAAATACATGTATATCCTCGTAAAAAATTCGATTCACTGACATTACGCGTGTACTAAAAAATTGCTACAAGAAGATTGTACATGTACGAGTAGCCAATGACCTTGTAAATATATCAGTGTACACGTCCTCATTAACCTGGCCCTGGCCTTTGGCATGAATGCACTTCCTGCCCTATAAACTGAGAGTGATTTGCCGGCATTTTGCCGATACTGTGCAGCGACACTTCTATCATTATTGCACAGGGGGCACTTATGAGGTGCCCAGGGACTGAACCCGGCCGGTCCATTATACTGACACCGACGAGTCAGACGTAATGCTGTCCCCTTAGCTCAGAGCGTTAGTAGGAAAGCCACTACTGCCAACTTTAAAGGCTCTGGTTTAACCCGGCCGGGGTTTGAACCCACGACCTCCCGATCCGCAAGCCGACGCTCTACCACCTTTAAAGGCCTTTAAAATGCTGTTCATTGATGTCCTAGATTTGTGTGAACAGTCAAGCATAGATCACCACTCGTCATTGCAAACATGTACAATGTATTTCCTATCCGAGCCAAGCTGCAGAGATAGCTTTTTTTTAAACTTAGAAAACCACGAGATCACCAATTTTTGAGATCTCGTTATATAGTCATCCGGGTAATCCGCTGTGACGTAGATATCTATTTTTAGCAGCGACCACTATCGAGATTTTTATACAGTAGGAAAGAATCACGATTAGTTCTGTCTAACAATTCAGTTAGTGTTCAAAATCGTATTTATTTAGACTAAAGTATGGGTCTTTAAAAAAATTATGTCCGAAATCCCCAACGCAGTAGTTAGTTATTGTTACATGAATTTGATAAAGGCAAACTGTCGAATACCATTTAAGGTGGTATCCGACAGTTTGTCTTCATCATATACACGTTAACCTGGCTTGGAGGAATAGGGGCATAATTTGTGCAGAAAGTCAAACCTAAGTCTAACAAAAGACGATTTTGAACAGTCTAAATTGTAAGACAGTAGAAATAGTGAAATAGATCACTCTATATACCCATAATTCTTTCTAAAACTATAAATAAGCATGGTTGTGATTTCTGCTAAAAATAAATATCGACATCAGAGTGGAATAGCCGAATGTTTATATAAAGTTAAAGGTCACGTGGTTTTCTTAGTTTAAAAAAAGCTAACTGTGCAGCGTGGTTTAGATAGGAAAACACCTATATGGAATGACGAGTGATGTGTTATGCTTCGCTTTTCATACATATGAAGGACATCAATAATCAGCATTTTGTGAGATCTTTTCAGGCAACAATATTTTATTTTGTTCTTTCAGAGAGAAAAATCTGGTTTCAACTGTCGAATCCCACCTTTAAAGCCGGGATCAGGTGAATGGTTGTGTGCGTAAGTGTGTACATGAGTATTGCATCGCCTTAGGGTAAATATGACTTGACCATTGCGAGGCAATGTGGGGAAACATGGTAGCGTCTAAAGTGACTACACCATTTAGTCTACTCCCATGGTATCTCCTTCCCATTCCTTCTGCCTCCATTTTTTCTCTTCATTTACTGCACAATATCCCATTTCGCAGTGTTTTATTATTATTAAAATGCATAATAAATATTTATTTTTTATTATTTCTGTTATTATTATTATTGTTATTTTTCTTAAAATTGCACTTAATAAATTATTATTTTGTTCTTGTGTTTGAAGTAATAAATGTGTTCTGCATCTTGATGATGGCAATCAAAACGAAAGATATACGAACGTCGTCCTAATAATAATTTAAAATTTAAATGTTAGCATAATGCGGAGCCGGGAACCATGCGTTATTTTTGGTAACACACTAGTTATCGTAATTTTACGCCATTAAGTATGTGTAGTGTATATGCCATTGATATTCTAGATTGCAGAGCCTCGTTCGTGTCATTTCATGCAACTCGTTCAATATTTTCAGTATCTATAAATATGATCCTCTATGTATCTCCAATGACAATGTCGTTTTACCGCCATTAACTGAACGTCATTTTCCCGCCATTAACTGAACGTCAAGAAGCATGACGTCACGGCGCGCATCTTTTACGCTGCAGGCCCAGCGGTCAGCCAGTTTGTAGTTTATAAATCCATGCCGACTCATTTATCTGCTTCTCAGTTATGTCCGCTTCGTACATTAAGTACGGTGAAACGGAGGTCATTTGCAGAGAGTCCTGGTTGCGAAAAAATGATTGTTGATGAGCTTGTCACTCTTCTGGCGTACATCACGCAGACGAGTGCTCCTTCATCCTCTCACATAGTTACCTCTCCGTTTAATTCTCCAATGTTAACGATTGACACTATGCACAGCTTATACCTTATACAACATTTCGCTGTTTACAGTTCATCTTATTCGGCACGCCAGATTCTTTCTGACTGGTGGTGTCTTTTACTGGGTTAGTCCACATAATGCTACACGTGCTGCAATCGGCTCTGCAGGGAAACGCACCCCTATGAACAGCACGATTTGTCTTACCATGGACCAAGGAATCACAGAGGTTCCTATCTCTCCTAAATGCTACAAGGGGAGTTATTTTTTATTGTTACCTGAAAAGATCCCGCGAAGGGCTGTTGATTGGTACCCTACATCCATGTGAAATGCAAATCATCAATCGGAACTCCTCTGGTAATTCCGTCCTCGGGACAATCATCCCTCGGATGTATCTGGTGCAATAATACTTACTGAAATCACGTTCGTTTTGTTCGCCGGAAGTCGGAAGAAGAATATGCCTATGTAGTTCGCACAAAACATAAACACTGATATCGTTTGACAGCTGCGTGTCTGCTGCGCTGGAGAAAATAAAATCGGATGATTTAAATTTTAAGAAGACACAAATTGAAGTTTTACTGGCATCGTACTGAAGTGAGCTGTCATCCGAGCTTCCAGCTTTGTTTTGACTTCTGTCTCAAAAGAAGTCCATTAAGTTAAATGGCCAAGGTGATCCGACTACCTACATCCATCCGGGAGATTATTATCCGAGGTGTTCCGACTGGCAAATCAACACCCCATCATCATTGCAAATAATGTATTTCCTATCCGAGCCAGCTATTTTAACCGAGGAAAAACACATGGACACTTTCTGTTAAGATCACGTTACATGATCGTCCGGGTAATCACCTCTGACTTCGATTTCTATTAAAGTCAACTTAACAAATTATGTGCAAACTTATTGAGATTTAACGAGTCATACATTTTCTTTATTTGCATACACTTTTCTTTTCATTTTTTTCTGTAATAAACTATTACCTTTAAACGTGTTTATATGTCCTTGGAAATAAAGCTGCTATTTTTGTTTGAATAATTTAATGTTCGTTTTTATATGATAAATGTGGAAAGAAATTGGTTACCAGCAAAACTTCTTTTGTGGCGTCATTTCATTGTTTAAAGTTTTCGGTCATTCATCATGCCACCGATTTACTTTATTATAAACACTACTTTTTGTGTAGTGCAATATTAGAAAAAAAACCACAAGATTTATCATTATCTGAGACTCGGAAAAAAATCCTTTTTTTAATTTATTGTCAATGTTGACACAAATATCCGCATCAACAGCGGGTAAAGTAACTCTGGTCGCATGCAATTAGAGACATTAGTGGATAGTCTCCCCTGAATGGTCCCTAAATGCAGGTAGGTCCATTCATTTGGATAAGTCGGTTGTTATGCCTGTTCTCTTTGTAGTGTATGTTGACTTTTCTTCCTATCATGTGATACCAAAATTAACCATCATCAACTTAACGGATACTTACATTTTCTTTTTTAAATAACATATATGGAGACATATTTAAATGGATTTTAAGATTATATATATGCAAAAGTAAGAAATTTCACTGTTTGTAATTGCAATATTCTGCAAAAGAACAGGCAATAAAGTCCAAGAATTTCAACTAGAGGACCTACCAAATGTTTGGACTACCTCCGATATTATCCAACAAGGGAGATAATTTCCAGTAATCCAATGTACCCCATACAGCGAAACCCTGTAGTGCACCAAACCCCTCCCCACCCCCAGAGCTCGTTTACATGCAATATCTTAGCGAAACAGTACCATGCGTAAAACGCATAAAATATACTTATCATACAAATAACTATGAAAATAAAAATATGCATAAAATTTAGGGGGAAAAAAAGAACAGACGAAAAAAGGTATGTCATGCATTTATTTATATAATTTGCTCGCAAAAACCATAAATAAAAATGATATGCATGACATGTGATAATTGAGACATGAAAAGAAGACCAATAAAGACATGAAAAGAAGATCAGTTATAGAGAATACCAGGTAAGTGTTGATGTAGATAAATGTTATCATGCGAGGCTAAGAATATCATCTGATTTTTGGCCGAGCATGATAACATTTATCTATATCAACACTAACCTGGTATTCTTTTTAACCCACCATCAACAGCTTTTCAAAGGGAAACATTTAAATTTACCGCTACTGCTCCTCCCTTACATGATCTGACATTCCAATGCAATACACGAAATTCATGCGCGAGCAATAGAGTAATTCGGTATATAAGAAATAGTTCTATTTTACAATACAAAAATAAGACAATAAACATGTTATTTCTTTTATTTTATTTGCGCTATACAAAAGGTTGTAATTTTATTGATTACGATAAAAAAATAATGGTTGAAAAAAAAAGAACAACAAAAATCACACCCTCGTGTAAAGTTATACGTAGTGTGTAATGTCAAGGCCGTGTAACATTAAAGTTGCTATGCACTTGGCATTAAGAACGCGAATTACATTCGAGGTTTGTGTGTGTTTGTGGATGTAACAAACAGTAGCTCATGGATTTTAATTGTCGATGACATTGAAATTATGAACATTGAATATAGCGCTTTAAAATTTCGAAGATAGTTGTGTTTTTGTCAGGGTGACGCGAAATTTGGAGAAATGTTGGGATTGGAGGTGGAGGGTTGGTGTTCATGTTTACGTCTAGAAACTGTGATTTATTAGCACATTTGTCCAGATTTGTGCAGTCAGCTGTATTTGGTTCGACTAAAGATCGAGCTCTATCTAAACCATTTGAATGTTGATCATGTAACGACATTTGATCATCAGGGTCTGTCCTAAGATTAGGCAAATGATTGCAATCTGAGACCGTCACCACAGATTCAAGATCAATTTCCTTCTAAAAAAAAATGTTCGGATTAAAGCCAGATTTTGCCTTGAAATCCTCGTAGCTGATCTCTTCAACACTGCTTAGGTTTTTACACGATTCTTTATCACATTATTTCAATTTACACTAAATAACATCAAAACAACGGGGACTCGCATGATCTGACATTTCGACAGTTTTTTTGTTTTATTTTTGCAGACTACAAATTCGTACTTTTATTGATTCTATTACTATTACTAAACAATTTTAATCATGTTCCTGTAATACATATTGTTTCATTTTTCTGATAGATTTTTTTGTTTTCAAATTTTCTGTATCATTGCTAAATAAAACTTCGGAAGATTGCGAGGAACTGTCCGGTTATTTCAGTCGGTTAAGACGCTGTTACTTAAGTTTTCAATCCTGCAGGACAGAGTTCGAAACGGCTCTCATCCTTTATTTAATATCCTCTTTTGCTCTATTTAACCAATATTTATATTATGGACATTTTTGGAGTGACCACAAGCATAATTACGGGATAAATGAGTTTCGTTCTCGTAAACACTCCTGATCGTTTCGTCAAAAAAGTAGTCCGGCTTAGAGCAGGAGCGCGAATATCGGTTGATAAAGCTCATCTTTATCACACGGGTTATATCAACCGATATTTACAGAGATGGTGGGATAAAAGACATTCAAGATAAAATGAAGACATAGTAAAATGGACATGGAGGAAAATGAATTAGGACATAGAAGATAAATTAAGACATGGATCAATTAAGTAATGGAAGATGAATTAAGACACAGAAAGAAGATAAATGAAGTCATAGAAAGAAGATAAATTAAGACAATGAAGGTCAATTAGGACATGGTAAGTTCTTGGAGAATTATAAAAAGTACAAAGGAAAACAACCTGATCTGATGGCGCAAGCGGTAGAACTATACACAGTGAAGGCAGCACTACATCTGCTTCAAGTGAACACCGTCTCCAGATAACTGAAATACTGTTGGTGGGATGATAAACCAAACAAACAAACAAATGAAAACATTGTCATTTTGAAATAAAGACAGTGCGTTATACACATAATATAGTTATATTATATTATTTATATGACATTCTAGGCAGGGTAAACGTTTGGCGAAAAGAAACCCATTAACAGTGGAAGTGCAATAAATAGACAAAGTATAACATGCGGGTGCTTATATTAAATATATAAACAATAGCAAATCGTCTAGGTATGCATTGCAGAGACCATTTGTGATCATCATAGCAACGTCAAGCTTTTTGGTGGAGGAAGACCCCAGGCACATGTCTGGGTAGAACCACCGGGCCACCGCAAGTCAGCTGGAAGACCTCCCTATATTAAGTCCTTCGCCTCGAACGGGACTCGAACTCACGCGGTGAGAGGCTAAGTAGTCAGGGAAGTTACACATCGGCGACTCTAGCACTACGCCAAGGGCGCCCACTAAACTAAATGTATAAAAATCAAAAGCATTGAAATTAAAGTGTTCGTGTAAAAAAATACTTTCTATGAAAGTCTTTTAGAATCTGAAATGCAGGAAATGGCAAAATTTGGCTTATCGGTGTCAACATTACCAGGCGCATTTCCGCAATTACGCACTTTACGCACTTGCGTAACCTCCGTTCGAAAAACATCTAAAAGTACAAGAAACGCTAAAAGAAACGGTCTGAACCGGGTTAAGAATGATAGGGGCCTATATTTTATTTCCGTAGTTTCTATGTTATAAAATCTTATTACCATACCAGTCAAGTTGAAAAGTTTTAAAATGATTTAACTTAAACACGTTAGGATTTTACTTCTTCATATTTTACGTTAAGTTACACGCATGTCCGCATTTTACCTGTTATTCATTAGAAAAGCACCGACTCTGTTCAAAAGTATTACTTCAAAGGTTATTTCCCTTGTAATTGCGCGTAACTTCAAAAACGGCATAGATACACGCCTGAACACTTTTCCCGAAGGAAGATGCCTTCAGACCCCCTAACACCACTCGTACCTTGGTTCTCGCTTAATTTGACCTCTCCCATCATCCCACGAACATATGTTATTACAGATTAAAAGTCATGGTTAAAATTTTTAGACGACAGCATTTTTGAACCCCAGACACATCGAAACGCTATCTCGTTCACGGTCCAAAACCTAAAAATAATCAACCATCAGCAAGTCACGTGACGGTCATGTGATAGGTTTAAAGTTCAGATGAGACAAAATGGTGGCTGTGTTTACAGGGCTGTTACTTGCTATTGTAGGTTTACTAACCTACCTTGTCTATAAATGCGAGAAAATTCGCCGCTATGTTGACCAGTTACCAGGCCCACCATCATTGCCATTTATTGGTAACGTCCATCAACTGAAACGGGGCTCGAGAGGTAAGCCGATAATGTAAATTATAAATGCACCTCCATTACCTTCTTGAATATCGTGCCTTTCCTCCTAACGCTCGGGGTTAAGGGGACAGCATTACGCCTGACTCGTCGGTGTCAGTATAATGGAGCGGCCGGGTTCAGTCCCTGGGCACCTCATAAGTGCCTCTGTGCTATAATGTTAGAAATGTCCTGCACAGTATCCGCAAAAATGCAGGCAAACCCCATCCCATCCCAAGCCCTTTTAAAATATAAAAGATGCTGTCCTCTGAAATGAAAAATCAATAAGGGTTGGAAACCTATGGAATCGTTCCATATAAAAATAATTTTTTTACACCAACCTTAAAATCATTCAAGAATAAACTAGACAACATGTTCCGAAATTAACATTACTGAACTGTCTGAAGGAGATCTGGGAGGAGAAAAATCTTGTCCCTAACTGGGATTGAACTCGGTACTTTCAGTACTGTAGGCAGACACTCAGCCATGTCGCTAAGGGGTTAAATCAACAGCAATGCTGTAAGTAGTGCCTGTATGCACTACACTACACTTCTTCCTTTTACTTTTCAGAGCTAGTAAAATATCCAGAATGACCTTGCACATATGGGTGCCGGACTACGAGGAATGTGTCTAATGTTAAAGTTAACTTTAATTGCAGAAACCATTTTATACCTTGGAAATGACCACGCCATTGGCATTGCGAGCAGATTTACCCTGAAGCTTTCGTGCATTGCACGGATTTGCCTGTACCAGACCAGCTTTAATAAAGTATGAACATCAGCAAAATGAGATTTAATCCCTAATTGACATTGTTATCCAGGAACTATATTGCAGTAAACTGTTAATCAGTCTTCACATAATTTTTTTTAAAACACTGGACCTTCGATCCACCAGGCTGGCAATATCTAGTAGACTGGACCAAATTTTACTGCATCAGTATGATTTGGGCATTTTGACACAAAAGGTTGGTAAGGTAACCAAGGTGTTACGAGTGGTTGGGTTCATTAATAGGCTGTAAAGCGTTGTTTAGTTTCGTATATATGTTTTCATAATAATTCATAACACATCAATAAAAACAAAAACTTTCAAAATATAGCCATTAAATACCAATTAATTAAAATTTCCTTCAATTTTATTAACACACTTTTGTTGTTACTATATATTGCATTTCCTGATATTTTTCTTATTGACTGCATTTTCCCTATATGTCTACATTTGCTGCACTAAAAGGTGTATTTTATTAGGGTTGTCATTGATTAAAATGATAGCCTATTGATGTATCATAAATATTTTATGGTGTGTTTGTATTTTGTATATATTTTTTATTATTGAAATTGGTGTTCAAAAGCACCAGTTAAAAAAGATCACTCCCCTGGGTGCTTAGCCTTGCACCGCTTGGGTTCGAGTCCCGTTCAGATTGAAAGACTTAATGTGGGAAGGTCTTCCAGCTGGCCTGCGGTGCGCTGGTGGTTTTACCCAGACATTTGTTTGGGGTCTTCCTCCACCAAAATAGCAGGGCATCGCTATAATGATCATAATTGGTCACTGCAATGCATTTCAAAAACAAACAAACAAGAAAGATTGATATTGATGACAAATAAACAAGAGGGTAACAAATTCTTATACTTCATTCTTCAAAAGTAAACTGAACAGTACAATAAAAAATATTAACAATTTCACTCATGCAATGGCCATTTTACGCCTTTGTGAAGCAATCACAATTATCAGTATTAGTTTTAGTAGAATCTGCACTATTTAGGGTCTGTTGACTGTTTTTGACAATGGTTTCACTATTAAATGATGAAACATACATGTGTTAGAAAAACTTTAAAGAGTTTTAATGAAAATAATAAAAAATAGGTAAAATTTCAAAATTATATACAAATACTGTGAATGAAAGGGTTAAGAATTTTTACACTTAATAAAAAATATACTAATTTATTAAAAATATAATTGGCTTAACGTCAACAAAATAGCAGACTCAACTAGTAAGCTGAAGTGCAACCTAGCTAAAATATATAATGGAAGTTCCAAGGCGGTAACTGATGGTTTTTCTTTTTGTGTGTTATGTCTGGTCTCTGTGTATTTGTCACATTTACATTATTTACCCTGTTTAGTAGGTTAGATTTAGATGTCTGTGGAAATTTTGATAGGACCTTTTCTTATTTAGCTATTAAAAAAATACTAAGCTGTCAAAGTAAATTTTGTTTGTTGACTGCTTAGGTCAAAGTTACTGTCCCATACTGTGTATACATATCTAATATTTACTGCAATAAGGTTGAATGGATCCTGATTCATACCCCACCCAACAAAATTTTCTGGATCCGCCCCTGCAGGTGCTAATCTTAAAATTAAGAAAATGACCGATTTTATAGATTTGATCTAAGATAAACTGAATAGTCTGGTGTGTAAATTTCATATCAGACCATTGAAGCAAAATATGCCTTATTGTTACTCTGGACTCCTGTGTAGCTCTGTTTGGTGCTTTGAGTCCATTTATTCCCAGCTGGTCTTTTATTCACAGCTGGTCACAGCTGGTCTTTTTATGACAGCTGGTCTTTTACGACAACTTGTCTTTTATGACAGCTGGTCTTTTAAATTTTGACGGTCTAATAAGGGCCTTTAGGTATTGAAGGCCTAATCAGGTTGAATGTAAAATAAGAAAACCCAATTTAAAATAGTTAAGAATAATCGAGAATGTACCAGTGGCAGTACACATTTAAAACAACCGGCCGCAATAGCTCAGGTGGTAGAGCGTCGGCTTGCGGATCGGGAGGTTGTGGGTTCAAATCCCGGCCAGTCAAACCAAAGACTTTAAAGTTGGTAGTAGTGGCTTCCCTTCTACGCTCGGGTAAAGGGGACAGCATTACGCCTGACTCGTCGGTGTCAGTATAATGGACCGGCCGGGTTATAGAAATGTCGCTGTAGAGTATCGGCAAAAATGCCGGATAATCCCATCCCATCCCCATTTGAAACATTCCAGAATTAACTTTGAGCTTCTATAAATCAATACCACATAAGCAGTGACAGGAGCGGCAGCCTAAAATGTGACCATTCCATGGTCAAATACTTCACAATCTGAGACTCTTCTTTAACAATATCCACTACTGACCATTGACATATAGTCACTATAAGTTCTTTGTTATAAACTAATGTGTATCTTATCATAAGCAGGTCTGTTATAAGTTATTTGTTTTAAACTAATGTGTATTTTCTCATAATCAGGTCTGTTATTAGTTCTTTGTTATAAACTAATGTGTATCTTATCATAAGCAGGTCTGTTATAACTTCTTTGTTATAAACTAATGTTTATCTTATCATAAGCAGGTCTGTTATAAGTTCTTTGTTATTAACTGATGTGTATCTTCTCATAAGTAGGTCTGTTATAAGTTCTTTTTTATAAACTAATGTTTATTTTATCATAAGTAGGTCTGTTATAAGTTCTTTGTTATAAACTAATGTGTATCTTATCATAAGCAGGTCTGGATGCCTAATGGTTATACTTGTTGGAATAGTACGGCGTAGTGAAACTGATTCCTTTTAGAACTCCGAACAAAAGTGATAAAAACAGGCATTTATTCGGCATGAAACATTAATTATTATTAGCATGGTAGTAACTATTATATAACTTTGCATTTTCTTTATTTCAGAATTCAGCGCCCAGCTGTTTGACCTTGTGAATGAGTATGGCCACAATGGAGTGTTCCGGCTTCTCATTGGGACGTATCCACTTATCCTGGTCTCCAGGGCTGAAGAAGCTGAGGTTGGTTTTATAAATTGTTTATACATCGGTAACATTAACTAGTAACATTTAAAAATCAAAGTGCTGAAATGCATTGTTTGGGCAGTGTTAGTTTAACCCTGTAAGCAATTGAACATTTGCAAATAATGGTCAGAATTTTTCCAATGTACAATGCAATGGAAAGCAGGCAAGTCTTCGGCTACGAAAAACACCTCTTCTTAAAACATATAACACAGTCACTAACATCCAATAATAGAAACTGTCAACTTTTAATAAAAACTGCATGTTTAGATCACTTTGTGTACACATTTTCAGCAGAAAAGCTGCTTGGCAAAGAACTTCTTATAATACCCCAAGATATGAAGTATATGGATTTTTTAACAACTTTGGACTGGTAGCGCAATGGGTAGAGCGTTGGCTCCAGGTACGTGAGGCCCCAGGTTTGATCCTGGGCCGCGACATACCAAAGTCATTAAAAATGGTAGTGGTATAGCTCCCTTGCTAATGCTGAAGCAAATAGAAGGATAGTACCATGACTGGTGGCATGGTGTCAGGATAATGTGACTGTGGTAGCATACCAGGTGTTCACGGCATGCTATACACAGTGAAGGCAGCACTATATCTGCTTCAAGTGGACACCATCCCCAGATTACTGAAATACTGTTGGTGGGATGATTAACCTGAAAAAAACTTAAAATGGTGCTTTTTAATTGATGCAAAAAAAATCAATTCACTATATTGACTGCTATTTATCTGTAGATGAAATGGCGTAATGTCAGTTCTGTAATTATTCTGATTATGTCAAAGTAAGGACACCTCTGGCCTATTAGTTAGTGTCGTCGACTTGTCACTCCTCAGCCCAAAGCCACATTGATTAGGAGTCCCAGATCGTTTTTTGAAACTTTCATGTGAGCAGGCCCGTATCTGGGTCGTTTTTGAATTTACGCACAATTACAAGGGAAATAACCCTTGTTGAAATACTTTTGAATATATTTGTTTCTTTTCTTATCAATAACAGGTAAAATGCGGACATGCGAGGAACTTAACGCAAAATATCAACGATTTAAATCCTGACATGTATAAGTTTAATCATTAAAAAAATCAACTTGATTGGTGTGGTCAACAGATTTTATAACATAGAAACTGCAGAAATAAAATATATCCTTCCTAACCAGGGTTAGGTATCGACTTTCTTAGTGTTTTTGGTACTTTTACATTTTCGATTTTGCGAACGGATGTTGCGCACGTGCGTAAAGTGCGTAATGGCAGAAACGCGCCTGCATGTGGGTATGTCTTTCAGATGACCTGTGGAGTGCCAGAGGTTCTACCTGGGCAGGGCTTGAAAGTTCTTCTTTTCAATGACTAATCCAGGACTAGTGAGTGACCTAAACAAAAAATGACTTGACCAAAATTTTGTGTTGTTTTCAATTATCGAACACAACAACACATTTGTCATATCTACAAATAACAAAACAAAGCATAACAACAAGTTGTTTCTTTTATATTTTGTCTAGAAGCATTCATGTATTGAGAGTCATGATTGGCTGTTGATAAATGCTCCTGGCATAAAAGTTTATTGTCTTCATCGCTAATTAGAAACCGCAGTTTATTTGTCACTTGTCAGACTGCCAATTTAGGACTTGCCCAGGAGTAATTTATTCATAAATGACTACTAGCCCGAAACTGCATTTTGACTTGTCCGGGACGTCGGGCTACCATATTTTTCCAGCCCTGCTGGGTATTTTTTGTGTGTGTCTTTCTCTATCAATAATAGTATTTCCAGAATGACCATTACTATGATGACACAATATCTATTGATCAGAACTAAAACAAATCACTTTCAGCAAAGTTTGCATTGTATTGTGCTTGCATTCTGTAGCCCCTGATGAGCACCACGAAACACATGGACAAATCAGTGGACTATAATTACCTTCACTCATGGTTAGGAACAGGCCTGCTGACAAGGTAACCGCACAGAAACATGTTCCTTCTGTTTAATTGATGCTACTTCATATGTTGATGGTTTGTTATGATAAGAGTAATTTTGTTTGTGTATTATGTCTTTTTATCAGTTTTAACTCCCAGTTCAGGTGCTTGCTGTTAGTAAGTTGTCTCTCTTTGATGGGATATTTTTATTAATGCTGTTTGTGAGAAAAAAGAAAGTGCGAGGTTCAGGGGCTCCACAAACCAGGTTTAAGCACGCCAGTCTGTTCTTTTGCCAACTGACCGTTCCAAGTCGGTTATGGATGGCGATGAACCTAGTAAACAAACTTAATAACTAAGTTTGGGTAAATATTGTAATATTGAAACATTAAAGGGGTAAGAGCTTCTTGAAGAAACGGGGCTTAGGACAAAATCTCCCCCGGACAAATCCCTTCCGGTCATCGACATAGGTGAACAGAGTCCCCTAGCCCAGGACTCCTAACACCTTAACTAGAGAGCAGGGAACATATTTATGTAAAATCTAAGTTATTTGTTTTTACTTAAACTATATAAATATATTAATTATTTTTTCTTACTTGAACTATATTAGAGTCTTATTTATTTGTTCTTAAGAAATTACCTTAATTTTTGGAGGAACAAAAAAAAAAATCAATTACTGAATTAGATTTATTTATTTTATAAATGAAACTTGAGGGTTTGTCCAATATCTAAGGAAATTTTCAAGATTTATGAGAATTTCTTAATTCTAGAAAAAAACAACTCTTTAGGGATATGTCCCCAGGAATTCTTTTTTAAAGATTTTTGGTTTATAAATGTTTTAAGTAATTTGACAGTTTTACACAAATGTTGTTAATTACAAAGATTTTATATTTGAAACAGATTAAAGTAACAATTATATCAATCAAAAATGTAATATAAACAAAGAAATTGATTACTGGTAATCGTTATGATGCCCCATAAAATGGTGAGGTTATCTGCATAATTTATTTTTCATGTCTCATACATAGTTTGTTTTCTTGTACACAAAACCATTTTTCAACAAAGCTTTGGAGTATTTTGTAATGTCTTAATTTTTTCTGGCATCTAATGCCAAGTCTCTAGCTATATGTCTAGTTAAATTTGCAAGTGGATTTGAACAACATATAATTTGTGTTGATTGTTAAACTCTTTCCAAGTTAGGGGTTAAACTGTAAAACTGGGGTCATATTCGTCGAAATCTTAGTGATCTTTCTGACTGAAACTAAGAAATTTTCTTTAATTTTGAAATATTTTCTTGCATATAAAAAATTTACCGGTACTTAAATTTCATTCATGAAATGAGTAAATCTAAGAAATTCAAAAGGATTTTTCTAAATTTAAGGAAATTTCATAGTTTTAGTAAGAAAAAATAACTTAAGATAAAAACAATTTAAGATAAAAAATAACTTTGACCCCTGAACTACATGTTCATCTTTGATTGGTTGTAGCACTGGCGACAAGTGGAGAGCACGAAGGAAGCTGCTTACACCAACCTTTCACTTCAAGATCCTTCATGACTTTCTGATAGTCTTCAATGAGCAGAGCAAGGTGCTTATCAAGAAACTGGAGAAAGTAGCAGATGGGAAAACTGACGTGAATGTGTTCAATGATGTCACACTGTGCGCTCTCGATATAATTTGTGGCGAGTATTTACTCTAAACATACTTTATTAATTGACTAACTCATACGATTCATTAATCATCTTTTTTATCTAATTACATTGGTACCTATTATTTGTTTCAAATATTAATCAATATCATGTTTCATATTTTAAATAACTCATGCTTATCTTAGATACTCTTCTTCATCTAAATACAAAGGTGCCTAATATTTGTTTTAATTATTAATCAATAGCATGTTTCATATTGTAAATAACTGATACTTATCCTTAATCCTTTTCTTCATCTAAATACAAAGGTGCCTTATATTTGTTTCAAATATTAATCAATATCATGTTTCATATTTTAAATAACTCGTATTTATCCTTAATCCTTTTCTTCATCTAAATACAAAGGTGCCTAATATTTGTTTCAAATATTAATCAATATCATATTGTAAATAACTCATACCCTTAATCTCCTTCTACTAAATTCAAAATGCCTAATATATGTATCAAGTATCAATAAAAGGGGGTTTCTGACATTTTGGATTTTTTAATTAGTATTTAATTATTGTATGAGCACAGCTGGTTTTTTAA
The DNA here is from genome assembly GCA_007844125.1 of Sinonovacula constricta. Classification (NCBI taxonomy): domain Eukaryota; kingdom Metazoa; phylum Mollusca; class Bivalvia; order Cardiida; family Solecurtidae; genus Sinonovacula; species Sinonovacula constricta. The sequence goes on along the minus strand of CM017555.1, from coordinate 63,665,443 downwards.
TTTCAGACAATTTACTGCAAATATAAAAATTAATGAAAACGCTAAGAAATTACTAGGAATAAAATACATCTAAAGCAGCTAGGTCACAGTTGGTCTAAATTGCATTTGTTTAATTTTCTTTTTTCTTTCCTGCAAATACAAAGAGCAAAACTTTATTGAACCACATTGGATAATGGTACCAAATATTACCTGTTCATGCTAGATTATAATAAATTATAATAAAATGCCACATATATGAACAGTTAACTTAACTTCTAATAAATGTTTTAAATTTAAACAGAGACTGCCATGGGAAGATCTGTGAATGCCCAACTCAACCAGGATTCAGATTATGTCACGGCAGTGTACAGGTGGGTATTGTACAGGCGCGTATCTGGGCCGTTTTTGAAGTTACGCACAATAACAAGGGAAATAACCTTTGTTGTAATACTTTTGAATGTATTCGGTTCTTTTCTAACGAATAACAGGTAAAATGCAGACATGCGAGGAAATTAACGCAAAATATGAACGACTAAAATCCTGACCTGTATAAGTTTAATAATTTTAAACCTTTTCAACTTGATTGGTGTGGTAATGAAATTTTACAACATAGAAACTACGAAAATAAAATATATCATTCCTAACCCGGGTAAGGCATCGACTTTCTTAGTGTTTTTGGTACTTTTAGATTTTCGATAATTCGAACTGAGGTTACGCACGTGCGTTAAGTGCGTAATGGCAGAAACACGCCTGGTATTGTACATTATTTCACACCATCCTCTTGTTAAGGTTCATCGTCGGTTATCCCCCGTTACATTACTCCGCTATGCTGCGTTATGTACCCGTGGGACAATTGGCTAAGAAAATCTCGTAGTCATGAATAATTAATGAGGCAGTTTCATTGGTGCCATAAGGAAACCACCACGGACAACTAGCCAATGAAATTACGTTTTATGACTAAGGTTCGGTTTACCGTTCAAAATGGCGACCTCCATGAGTAAACATGTGTGTTGGTTTCTATTTTTAGTAAGAAAATCCCAGTGTGACGTCATTGAGATTGAAGAGTATTTTATTGTCACATGCGATTTCATTGGAAGAAGATTGGTCTCCCCTGCCTCATGCATATTCATAAAAACGAGATTTTGCTCGTCAAATTTCCCACGGTATGTATGGAGTGTAACGGAAGAAAATACTGTGGTTGCCGACGATGGTTAAGGTTGGGTTCTTGTTATTCTATTGTAGCAGCAACAGTTATCTAGCAGTTGCATAGGAAGACCCCAGATTAATTAATGTTTTGGTAAAATGACAGGAGACAAACCCCAGATAAATGTGCTGGTAAAATGACATTAGGAAGACCCAAGATAAATACCCTGATAAATTGACAAGAAGAAGACCTCAAATAAATGCCCTGGTAAAATGACAGGAGAAAGCCCCCAGATAAATGTCCTAGTAAAATTACAGGAAGAAGACCCAAGATAAATGTCCTGGTAAAATAACAGTAGGAAGACCCCAGATAAATGTGCTGGTAAAATTACAGGAGGTAGACCCCAGATAAATGTGCTGGTAAAATGACATTAGGAAGACCCAAGATAAATACCCTGATAAATTGACAAGAAGAAGACCTCAAATAAATGCCCTGGTAAAATAACAGGAAGAAGACCCCAGATAAATGTCCTAGTAAAATTACAGGAAGAAGACCCCAGATAAATGTCCTGGTAAAATAACAGTAGGAAAACCCCAGATAAATGTGCTGGTAAAATTACAGGAGGTAGACCCCAGATAAATGCCCTGGTAAAATGACCAGAGGAAGACCCCAGATAAATGTGCTGGTAAAATTACAGGAGGTAGACCCCAGATAAATGCCCTGGTAAAATGACAGGAGAAAGCCCCCAGATAAATGTCCTAGTAAAATTACAGGAAGAAGACCCCAGATAAATGTCCTAGTAAAATTACAGGAAGAAGACCCCAGATAAATGCCCTGGTAAAATGACAGGAGGAAGACACCAGATAAATGTCCTGGTAAAATAACAGGAGGAAGACCCCAGATGAATGTTCTGGTAAAATAACAGGAGGAAAACCCCAGATAAATGCCCTGGTAAAATGACAGGAGGTAGACCCCAGATAAATGCCCTGGTAAAATGACAAGAGGAAGACCCCAGATAAATGCCCTGGTAAAATGACAAGGGGAAGACCCCAGATGAATGTTCTGGTAAAATTACAGGAGGTAGACCCCAGATAAATGCCCTGGTAAAATGACAAGAGGAAGACCCCAGATGAATGTTCTGGTAAAATGACAGGAGGAAGACCCCAGAAAAATGCCCTGGTAAAATGACAAGAAGAAGACCTCAAATAAATGCCCTGGTAAAATGACAGAAAGAAGACCTAAGATAAATGCCCTGGAAAAATTACAGAAAGAAGACCCCAGATAAATGTCTAGGTAAAATAACAGGAAGAAGACCCCAGATAAATGTCCTGTTAAAATAACAGGAGGAAGACTCCAGATAAATGTCTTGGTAAAATAACAGGAAGAAGACCCCAGATAAATGTCCTGGTAAAATTACAGGACGTAGACCCCAGATAAATGTACTGGTAAAATAACAGGAGGAAGACCCCCCAGATAAATGTCCTGGTAAAATAACAAGAAGAAGACCCCAGATAAATGTCCTGGTAAAATAACAGGAGGAAGACCCCCAGATAAATGTCCTGGTAAAATAACAGGAGGAAGACCCCCAGATAAATGTCCTGGTAAAAAAACAGGAGTAAAGACCCCAGATAAATGTGCTGGTAAAATGACATTAGGAAGACCCCAGATAAATGTCCTGGTAAAATAACAGGAGGAAGACCCCCAGATAAATGTCCTGGTAAAATGACAGGAGGAAGACCCCAGATAAATGTCCTGGTAAAATGACAGGAGGAAGACCCCAGATAAATGTCAAGGTAAAATAACAGGAGGAAGACCCCCAGATAAATGTCCTGGTAAAATGACAGGAGGAAGACCCCCAGATAAATGTCCTGGTAAAATGACAGGAGGAAGACCCCATATAAATGTCCTGTAAAAATGACAGGAGGAAAACCCCAGATGAATGTCTTGTTAAAATTGTGGAGGAAGACCGTTGATAAAAGCCCTGGTTAAATGATTAGAGGAAGACCCCAGATAAATGTCCTGGTAAAATGACTGGAGGAGGACCCTGGATAAATATCTTAGTATAATGATTGGAGGAAGACCCCAGATAAATGTCCTGGTAAACTGATGGGAGGAGGACGGAAGCCACTACTACCAACTTTGGTTTGATCTGGCCGGGGTTTGAACCCGCGACCTTCCGATCCACAAGCTGATGCTCTACTGCTTGAACTATTGTGGCCAGGGTAATATAATGGCTTGTTGTTCAGCAGAAACTGGAAAAGATGGGGCCTGCAGATGATGCAGGCCTATTCTTATTACATTTGAACCTAGGACAAACCCAGCAGAGAACTAAATTAATTACTGTTGTAGATGATATATGATTATGTACCCAGTCTATTTGGTGATACTATAACATTCATACCTCCAATACAAAAGATGAAATATGGATGGTATCTTACTGATCTTGGAAGTCGCTTATTGGCATTACTCAGGTCACGGCCATTTGCAGCTGGAAAAAAGAAAGAAAATGTCCCAAGATGTTTTCATTTCTCAGTGATGAGAAAGTGACTAAACTTGTCTGTGTCAGAATCAAAACCATATATCAATTGTTACACTACACTGGACCAGACCAATCACAGAGAGTAGGTTCCAGGTTTGGGAGGCCCCAGGTTCAATCCTGGGCTGAGATATACCTAAAAAATGGTAGTGATATAGCTCCCTTGCTAACGCTGTAGCAAATATAAGGGTAGTTCCACGACTGGTTGGCCTGGTGTCAGGATAATGTGACTGGGTGTGGTATCATGCTAGGTGTTCACGGCATACTATTCACAGTGAAGGCAGCACTATATCTGCTTTAAGTGGACACGTCTCCGGATAACTGAAATACTGTTGATGGGATGATAAACCAAACAAACAAACAAACATTCAGCTAAATATTTGAATATCACCTACAGCTTCATATTTCTCAGAAAACTGACCCCTTATTTTGTATATATATATTAGTAATATAGTTCGTCTGATAAATAACTTTCAAGAAAAACTTGGAATTAACATTTATCTATATTCCTTTCCTGTGGAACCGAAACCTCAAAAAGCATCTTTTGCGGACGTCTTATTCAGTATCTATGTGCAATTTTTTGTCTGAAAAGAAGGGGATGGGGCCTGGGGCCTTTGAGAGGGGAAATATTTTGTGGCATTTTATTACAAAATAGTAAAAATGGCAAGTTTAACTTTTTATTTGCTATCATACATCTTGTATATTTATTACAAGGCCATCTTTCTATTTTTCTTGTTTTTGAACTCCACTAAATTATCATGGTCCTGTTCTCTTAAGCTACCATTGTATTATCACTGATTCATATCAATGCATCTTATTTCCACATTTTGGCAATGAAATATTGAATTTAATCATAGGGGAATTACCTTTTTTATTGGACAAACTAGGCTTATATAGGGGAGGAGCCTTAAAACAGCCCTACTATATAATTAGATTCAAAAAAACTAAGTCTGCATGCTTTTTAAGCAGCAAAATTCAAACACAGCTTGTAATGACAGCTTTATTATGTATTTGTTTAATCAAACCCACAAAATACAGATTCTTAACATGAAAAATCTGGTATGAATCTGCCAGGAGGCAACTTGGAATGTCAACATTTCTAGTGGTATACCTTTCTAGACATAAATGACTCCTTGACTAGAATCTATGAGCAGAATAATTGTTTTTTTTGTTTCTTTGTTGTTGTTTTTTGTTACATTGCACATGGCACCGCACAATTATGGTCATATTGGCATCGTCACACTAATTACTAGTGAAGGAAGACCCCAGACTTATGTCTGGGTAGAACCGCCAACGCTCCGCAGGTTATAATTGGTTTAGTAAACAGTGTCATCTTAGGCAACTTTTCTCTTCTTTTTTTTTTCAGGGCTTCAGAATACATCTTCTTGCGACAACGGACACCCTGGTACTGGCCAGACTTCCTGTTTGACCTCCTAGGGCCTGGAAAAGACCACAAGAGATGCCTTTCTATCCTCCATAAATTCACCGAGCAGGTAATTTTGAAACATAATCATATCACTGGCCAACACGCAATGATAACTATAAAGATAAACAAATTCACAGTGACAAAACAACATACATGTATTACTGAAGGGTACAAAATCTGAGATGACATTGAACAAGAACACTCAACAACAAAAATGTCATTATTAGAATATTTGCAATCAAATTTCAGTAAAGTATTTCAATACTTAGCAAGGTGTGTTTATCCTGAGCTTTTTTGATGGGCACACATTTCTAAGCTCAAGGCTGAGCACAGGGTCAACTGCAATGGTTGAGCACCATGGCCAAGGACATGGCTGAACACAGGGTCAATTGCACTGATTGAGCATTATGGCCAAGGACTCGGCTGAGCACAGGGTCAATTGCACTGATTGAGCACTATAGCCAAGGACATGACTGAGCACATGGTCAATCTGCAGTGGTTGAGCACCATGGCCTAGGACATGACTGAGCACAGGGTCAATTTGCCGTGGTTGAGCACTGTGGCCAAGGACATGGCTGAGCACAGGGTCAATTTGCAGTGGTTGAGCACCATGGCCAAGGACATGACTGAGCACATGGTCAATTTGCGTGGTTTAGTGGCCAAGGAGCATAATTTTATTGGTGAAATATATCGGTATATAATCATGTATGGTTATCAGAATAAATAAAGCATGAAGTTCTACTAAGGTAAGTTTAATACAAGATCTAAGAAATACCGGATGTTTGTGTTTACTACATACTATCAGCATGACGTCAGTTGTCATCCAACTCAAATGCCCATTTATATTGAAGTGTTTTTTTTTTTTAACTCTCTTTGAATGGTAAGAAAGAAATCTTTTTTTCTCCATTAAAGTCCATTTATTTTACTTCTTTCAATTTATTTTTCATACACTATCATCATCTGATTACTTACAAAGGTGATCCGTGAGAAAGAGGCGGAGTTCAGCAAGCATCATTCAGAATCAACCACCATGGAGGAGCTTCTCGACAACCAAGGAGACGATATTGGGGCCAGGAAGCGTCTTGCGTTCCTTGATATGCTGCTATGTGCCAACGCAGATGGGGAAAGATTGTCCTTCCTAGATATCAGAGAAGAAGTTGATACTTTCATGTTTGAGGTAAGCAATACAAAAGTTTGATGGCTTGATATCTGTATTATCTATGAAGATTCTTTAACTTGAGTTGGTGTCAAAGAAAGTAGATGGTGCAATGAAGCATAATCTCATTGACATAGGAAATACAAATGACGTGGTAAATACATGAATGTGTATTCCAGGGTAGATGGACACTAACTGACTAAGGTCATTACTTAAAAAATTTAAGGATAAAATTTGAAAAAAAAGACTTGGCATCACTTCAGTGGATGCTAAAGACATACATTTATTAAATTACAGTTGTAACAAAGCACAGATTATAAAAGCTCTCCAGACATAGTGGGAGTCCAAATCTGTGCCAACGGACTTTTAAACCAATACCATAACTACTGAGCTCATTATCAACTCCTTAGCGCAGTTGTTAGGTATTGTTTATATACACAAAAACATGGAATGTTTTGAGGGTGAAAATATGCCTATAACGAGGGATGAAAAGCTGCCGTTGCTGGAGCCAATTACAAGTACCCAGGACAGCCTTGGCTATGCCTTCAACAACAACGATTATAATGAGGAGGAGTAGAAGGGCTAAATAATTTTAATTGTATCAGATAATGGAGATGGGGGATAAACTCTTAAATCAGAATGAACATGGTGTGGTTTGGTGATGTGCCGGTGATCGGAAGATATTGATTAGTGGCGTGTAAAAGCTTCTCGATGTCGATAATCAGTGTCATTCTCTCATAATCAATTAACAGAAGAGTGCGAACGCACTCCAAATAAAGGTATGGATTCTGGCTTTTACAATTATCTGGCCATAAAGGGAAATCACTTTGAAAATTAAAATGGCGGCCCATGAGATTTACGAGTGTATAAAATAGAATCAAGTGAAAAAATTGTATTTTATCTTGAAACACCAAATGTTTTGTAGAAAGTGGCAGCAAGTACAATATAGTACCGAGTAATTATGTAAGCTACTAATCAAAAACCATTTGTGAACGTAACACTGCGTAGATTAATAAAACGATTATAAACGGTGGGTTACACCGGAAGTGGCAACTGACTCCAACTAACGATCGATTATGATTTGCAACTGAACCGATTTCCCAACACTAGTGTGGCCAAACCTTTGTTAAAAGACCACTTGTTGAATGTTATAAGGGAGAGTGATGCATTCATGTATGAGGTTTACTGAACAGTCTACTTGTATTGGGAGATTATTGATTTCTTAATTGTCAGTTAATAAACATTTATGATAGATCATATTTTTGTTATATGTCAGGAATTATTAGACAAACTTGTATTAAAAGACAACACCTGGGATAGAATTTGAATGGTCTCTCTAGACAGGTGTTTGATTAAGCAGATGTGCATGTTTCTTTTCCTAAGGTTTGTGTTGTTGTTTTTTTTATAAAAAAAATATAGTATTTTTGTTGACGCTCTTTAACGGAAACATGTATTCAGGAAAAAAAATGCATTGCTTAAAACATAAAAAAGTTGATAATATCTAAAAGTGATAATGATTTAGACTAAAATTTATGAAATTTATAGTAATTAATAAGTAAGGTCTGTTTAATAAGTCTGTTTAAAAATGTAAATAATAATAATTTTAACCTTTACAATACACATAGCATTAATTCAAATGCTAACATTGTTTAATTAAAAAGTTTAAACAACATTGTTTTATATTTTTGAATGTGTTAGAGTTTATTCTAAAACAAGATGACAACTTAAAATATCACAATCATATATATTTATTATTATAAATAATTGATTTGGAAAACAAAATATGACAAATATTTGTCCAAGCCATGCTGCACAGTTAGCTATTTTTAAACTAAGAAAACCACGTGCACACTAACTTTTAATATCACATTGTATTATCATCCGGGAATATTCCAGTGCGGGGAATCTGTTGACAAAATCCAAGTTTTGTCAGCTGCCACTCCTTAATCTAAGATCAGGGAAACTGATTGCAGGCTTAACTGAACTCCTTAACCTTTTTGCCGCTTAAAAGTGCAACCTTCAGTTTAATAATATTCTTTGCAGAGGACATTTACAGCATACTGGGGTCAGAATTAAGGACCGTCTCACAAAGATTTGCAACCACTTTGGTCTACAAGTGTGAAATAAACAGTTAAGTGCATCAGATGGTGATTCATAATTTACAGCATACTGGGGACAGAATTAAGGACCATCTCACTAAAATTCACAACCACTTTCGTCTCTAAGCGTAACGTTAACAGTTTCGAGCATCGGATGGTGGTTCATAACTATTTTCCATACATGTATATGCACTCGTTCTAGCATCGGATGGTGGTTCATAACTCGTTCTTGATTCTTTATGCGACTTTTTTTTAGTTATGCACATTAGCGGGGACTTTAGCAGGGACCTTGTGAAAGACAAAAAAAGATTACTTGTGTAAATTTTAATTAATAGCAAACTAAACAATATGATAAAGATAAACAACAAAATTTAAAAACTAGACGGGCCGATTTCCGTTCTCTTTCGCATCTCTGACTACTTCAAGCTTGAAGCCGGCAGTGTAGCTTTTCCATGAAGGCATCTTGGAAGTGATGTTTCCACTTTTGAGCAAAAATATATACCGGTGCCTAGTATGGTATGTATGGTATGTTGTTTGCATTTCTGTGTTAACACATATCACGCCGATAATTTCGCTGCACAGTTACATCAATCAATCATCTTTAATTGGCACTTTTGTCGATAACATAAACTTAACAAACAATAATTTACATTCTTTCTAATGCCACTGCACGGCAATTAAATGTTTGCACGTATCAGCCTATCGTGCCCTGATTATTCCAATTAAACGTTAACATCAAAATAACCACCCCTAACGTATTGCACCATCCCATTATCTATAAATAGCTCTCACTTTACCGACAAAAGGTCAGCTTTTGTATTACAGCAGAAGGCGAGAAGGATTGTAGAGTTCGGTAACACTGTGTAGATGTGTAGATCACGCTGACTTGGTGTGATACAGTTGACACGTGTTTGACTTGGGAATATGGCTTCTTTACACATAAATTATCGACACAAAGTGTGCGGGGAATATGCCGCTGCGGATTATGTATTTACAAAATTTAAAAAAAAAAAAAAACATTAAAAAAGGGCTATGCGAGGTTTATTCCAAGGGGGGTTGTATTCCTCAAAGTACGGTACTTAGACTAAAGTAAGATTTATGCAGAAATTTTTGCCAAATGTAGTGTAGAGCGTATATGCACTTCCAACAGCCTTGATATTGGGTCAACTCTGTAGTGACATGGTTGAGCGTCTGCCTACTTAACTCAAGGTCCCTGGTTCGATCCCAGTTAGGGACAGAATTTTTCTCCTACCTGATTTACTATAATGGTGACAGAAGTGTTTGATTGACTCAGATTATTGCCTGCAGGGTCATTCTGTAGAGCTAACTAGCTCTGAAAAGTAAAGGGGGAGAAGTGCAGTGTAGTGCATATAGGTCATTCCAACAGCCATTGGTTTAACCCTTTAAGCGACATAGTTGAGTGTCTGCCAATAAAACTGAAGGTACCAGGTTCCATCTCAGTTAGGGACCGGATTTTTCTTCTCCTAGATTTACTTTACAATGTTCCCCTAAACAGGGGTAAGACCTGTACATGCATTTGATATAGGCAAGCCGTCAAATATCACCTTTAAATATGGAGTGCAGATCGTTTGGTTCTATGTGTCATATGCCTATGTTAACCCTTTCATTCATAGTTCATCTATAATTCACTTGACTTTGTTGTTCATCTGTAAAAGTAATAAAAGGATTTTAATAAATGTATGTTCAACTTGTAATATCAGATTTAAGGCTGAACCAGTTTACCCCTAAACTCTTGGTCATGAAGATTCTGATATTGATCTCTGCTAAATATATATCTCAATGTCAGAGAGAATTACCCGGATGACGGTATAACATAACCACTAAAGTGAGTTGTCATGTGGTTTTCATAGTTAAAAATAACTATCTCTGCTGCATGGCTCAGATAGGAAATACTTTTTTGCAATAAGGAATGGGAGTTTATGTTTCACTGTTAACACTAATCTAGGGCATCAAAGAGCAGCATTTTGCATGACATATTCAGGTAACAGTGATTTTTTGAGAAAAAATATTTTGGTCCAAACTTTGAGATTCCACCTTTAACCTCAACAGTTATACCTCAGAAGCTCATCATATTCAATTCTTACACTGAGCAGGGTCATGATACCACTGCCATGGCCTCTAACTGGGCACTTCACCTGATTGGCATGGATCCGGTTGTACAGGAGAAGGTGCACAGCGAACTGGACGCCATCTTTGGTAAGGTTCAGACATGGAAACCTTGACATTGTCTTAACCAGCTTTATATATAAGTATTTATTAATTTATATAAGATAGTCATTCCTTTCAGATATACTAACACTCCTTCATTTATTACTCTTAGGTCAAGGTGATGATATTTTTGCATAAGCTGTAAAGATATGCTCAATTTCTGAACAAGTCACATGTGATAGTAGGGGGCCGCTGATGATGTAGTAGTAGAGTTGCTGACTTGTAACTTCTCTGACTGCTTAGCCTTCCACAGCATGGGTTCGAGTCCTGTTCTGGGTGAAGGACTTAATGTGGGAAGGTCTTCTAGTGGACTTGTGGTATGCCACTGGTTCTACTCAGACATTTGTCCAGGGTCTTTCTCCACCAAAATAGCTGGACATTGCTATAAAGATCATAACTGGTCAATGCGATTTTAAAAAAAAACTCTGATTTTAAAAAAAAGAAAAAGAAAAAAAAAAACTCATGCAGACAGCTATTTTGTTTCTGGATTGACAATTTCTATTGTTAAGTGTATAACCAGCTTGTCAAAAATGAAAGTACTGTAAACATTTTGTAAGATGCTAGATTGATCTTTGAACGCTGCAAGTATTTAACTGAAAGTAGCCAGTGTCTTACATAGTAGGTTGATATATGGTACAAGTTGACTGGTTCAACAACTTGTGCTGCTTATGCAAAAACACTTTTCCCACAAAAACTGTACAACAGGGACTGTATAAACAAGGATACAATAAATAAGATCAATGTGTTCACCTGATTTTTGTAATTATCAAATGTATAGTGTGACAAGAAAAATACATGTATTTGTATTATACAATTTTTCAAATAAGACATAATGAATCTTGTTATTTACTCGGTCCCTGTCGTATACATTGTTGTTTTTTTGTAGGCATGCATGCTCGTAAATAGGTTGCGGAGCCAGTCTGTTTGAAACAGATACAACAAAACTGGCTGGCTACTTTCATTCTGACCTAGCATTGATAGCAGTGATTGCGCCCATCAGATTTGAGGGGGCACTGTGGCCAAGCGGTTAGAGCTACACCTCAGCCCCCTACTGCATAGGTTTGAGTCACAGTTGGGGTGAGAACTTTCATGTGGGGAGGTTTTCCAGTTAATCACCGATGCCTTTGAAGTCACAGAGACATAAGTCTGGGGTCTTCCATCACCAATAATTAGCTATTGCATCAATGTGATGGTGTGATGTAACAAAAAAAAACAAAAAAAACATCAGATCTGAATCAGCTGATAAACTGTTAATGGGAAAATTTAACAAACAAAAAAAGAAACAGTTTGTTAACTACTGGCAAACCATTCTGTTTATAAGAATCCTGCTTAGCACGAATTGATCAGGCTGAAGCAAATGTTTTGTTTCGTTTTGTTTTTGAAATACATTGCAGCGACCATTTATGATCATTGTAGCAATGTCCACCTTTTTAGTGGAGGAAGACCCCAAGACACAAGTCTGGGTAGAACCACTGACGCACTGTAAGTCAGCTGGAAGACCTTCTCACATTAAGTTCTTCGTGCCCCACTGTCTGAAGCAAACAAAGTAGATCCCAATCAGCAGGCTTCCTCCTTGGAGCTTGCAGATCAGGTTGTGCACAAAGTGCAGCTGGTTTTAGCAATAATTGTGTCAAGACACATTTGCATTGATATTAAAAAAAGACTCAGAACTAGTACAAGTTATTAACAAAATATAGTTTTATAAAGGTTTAGCCAATCTCTCATTCCAGGTGACAGTGATCGGGATGCCTCCATGGATGACCTGAAGGAAATGAAATACCTCGAATGTTGTATCAAGGTAACGTTTCACTAACATCATACCAACTCGCATAAAAAGACCACTAATGTGCTGAAATAGATTATGTTAATGGCAAATTTAACATTAAAAAAACATTTATGTGAACCGGACCTGGTTGCAATCGGTAGAGCATTGGCTTCAGGTACAGGAGGCCCCAGGTTCGATCCTGAGCCGCGACATACCAAAGACGTTAAAAATGGTAGTGGTATAGCTCCCTTGCTAAGGCTCAAGCAAATACAAGGGTTGTTCCATGACTGGTTGGCCTGGTGTCAGGATAATGTGACTGGATGTGGTGTCATGCCAGGTGTTCACGGCATGCTATACACAGTGAAGGCAGCACTATATCTCCTTCAAGTGGACACCGTCTCCAGATAACTGAAATACTTTTGGTGGGACGATAAACCCAATAAACAAACACTTGGCAAGATGTTCCCATCAAGACGAATTAACTAGTAAGTTATAAATTTTATATTAGGACCTGGAAATGCATTGAACAATGATGAAATAACAATGTTTGGTTATGAATGTATCAAAAGCAAATTATGTAAAATATATAATGAATACGAATGGTTACAAAATCACTTACAGAATATTTTACAGGTAAGCCAGTATTGGAGAAGGGCAATTGGGCTAACCATTGCCATTCCTAAAATAGAAGTGAAAGTTGCGACCATGAGTTTGCACTGACATGTCTAGGCAAATTAATTTATTCGTGGTTAAGATAACAAATTTTCAATGGAACTACATGGTGTATTTTACTCACCTTTATTCCTGGTACAGAGAAATATGCTGTTGTTTTTCTTTTAGTATATAGATAGTTCCCTTATCTAACTTCAAGGGATTTTCAGATGAATTGTATAGAAGTGTTAATTTTATTTTCTTGTAATATCGTCATTTGTTGTCCAAAAATTAAAAGCTATAAACAATTGGAAAGCTCTTGAAATTCATATTTTTAAAATACAATATTATTAAAATTGATAAATGCACAAAGAATTAATACACAGAAATAAATACAATTATTGGCTTATCCTTAAAAAAAATGAACAGTGTATCTATTTTGGTTGTATTTTTTTACTTTTTAAACAATCGAAATATAGTTTTGATATCTAAAATACTACATAAAAGCTGTTCAATTTGATATAAAATTCAGTAAAATAGTTTGAAAAATAAAAACAGTGGTGAGTTTAATACAGTCCATATTTCCAGATTTCAGCTTGTATTAGCTTCTGCCTTTAATGATGGCTGCCTGAAACTGTCTTATCAGTGCCTATGACATCACATGGAAACTATCTATATGTTGTTCAGACTTATTGCATAATTTCAGGAGGCACTTAGAATATTCCCATCTGTACCAGTCTACGGTCGCAGCTTGACTGAGCCCTCAAAAATTGGTAATGTCTTTTTCTTCATAGGAAATGTCTTTTTTATCATCATGAGTTTATAAGGCCAAAGGAAACAGTGTCCATTTTGATCAGCCTTCTTGAAACTGTCTTCATTGTACTACAGGCCGCAATAGCTCAGGTGGTAGAGTGTCGGCTTGTGGATCGGGAGGTGGTAGTTCAAACCCCAGTCGGGTCAAACCAAAGACTTTAAAGTTGGTAGTAGTGGCTTCCCTCCTAATGCTCGGGCCTAAGGGAAGGCATTACGCCTGACTCGTCAGTGTCAGTATAATGGACCGGCCGGGTTCAGTCCCTGGGCACCTTATAAGTGCCCCTGTGATATAATGATAGAAATGTCGCTGCACAGTATCGGCAAAAATGCCCGCAAATCCCTCTTCATTGTACCAAGACTCCGGCATTATGTCTGGTGCATGTGCATTTAGTTGCACATTACTAAGATTAAGTAAGTTATTATGAACAATTGAAGCATGTACATGGTTTATAGCATTTGTAACAAGACTTTTTAACTGTTCGAGGATTGGATTATAGATATAATTTAGTGCTTTTGCCCTATGATTATGACCCAGCAAAACATCTCTATCCTTTCTATATTCATGTAAATGTATGATTGTGTCATCTTTGTTTATCCTGTTACTAAATTTAATTGTGTAGCTATGTATCGTATATTTTTTTGTCCCTTCATAAAATGACTGCAAGTTGCTCACTTATGCATCGCTTGGTGGATGCTTATATCTGTCTATAAGAAATCTTATTCATTCAATTCTTTTGCATTGCTCATTGAAATTGCATAAAATTTACCTTAAACACAAGGCCTGGAATGTATAAATGACTGTAAATAAAGACAAGGATTCATCAGATGTTCTGACACAAATTATGCCCCTTTGTTTTTAATTTACCCAATACATTTGCCATTTATATCTTCTGAACACATTTCATAATTATTTTTATTTATTTTTTCTAAAATCTTGTCTATTATCTGCCAGGTGGAGTGATGTTTGACAAAGGAACATCTGTTCTGATCGCTCCAGCAGCCTTGCACCGAGACACACGTTACTTCCCTGATCCTGAAGTGTTCGACCCCGATAGATTCCTGCTAGAGAACTGTGCCAACAGGCACCCATATGCCTATATTCCCTTTTCAGCTGGTGTCAGAAATTGCATAGGTAATTTTTACATTGACTTTAAAAAAGTAACTGTTTAAGTCTTTAACCAATCTGTTTTGTCTTAATTTTCTAAAATTTTATCCCATTTTCATGGATTTTTAATGATTCATAATTTGATTGGCTTTAATTTTATTGCCTTAAGCAAGAAATAAACATCAAATTGTAACACAGTACCCAATTGCATACATTGGTATCTTTGAAAAATGTCTTGGCCATGAAAATGATTTTCCAGTGCTATATGCCTTAGCTACTTAAACATTTTTAATAGACGCATTTACCAGGTGAAATTGGGAAGATGGTTAAAAAAGCAATAGCTTGAAAAAAGTCTATCACATATCCTTTAAGTTAATTAGGCCCTCACTATGGTTAGTCATAGGTGTCACTTTGTTTCGATCCTCTGACCGCTATAGCCTCTCTTCGCATTGGTTCGAGTCCCATTCGGGCTTACTGTGATAAGGTCTTTCAGCTGACCTGCGATGTGCCGGTGGTTCTACCCAGACATTTGTTTCGGGGTCTTCCTTCACCAAAATACCTGGACGTCCCTATAATGATCATAACTGGTCGCTGCGATGTATTTCAAAAACAAACAAAACACTTTGTTTCAGTTTCGTTTTTTTGTTACAGCGCACCAATCCAGTTATGGTCATATTTGCGCATCCAGTTAATTATTGGTTGAGGAAGACCCTAAACTTATGTCTGGGTAGAACCACCAGCACACTGCAGATGAGCTGGAAAGCCATCCTAAATGAAAGTTCGTGCACCGACCAGGACTCGAACCCATGTGGTGAGGGGCTAAGGAGTTACAAGTTGCGACTCGAACATCTCAGCCAAGGGGTTCCCAGTCACTTTATATGTATATCCATCCAAAAATGTGGTTAATCACTGTGAAGATGCAGGGAAGTTGGAGTGTTCATTATCTGTGTTGCTGTACATGGTTTATTCTTAGAGATTGTTGTTTTTGTTGTTGCTTTGTATGTAAAATACACCACAGAGACACAACTAGTGTTATTATAGCAATGTCCAGCATATTATTGGTGGATTATCACTCCAATCAAGTGTCTGGGTAGAACCACTGGTGCACCACAGGTTAGCTGAGAGACCTCCCTACATGAAAGTTTTTGCCATGACTGGGACACAAACCCATACATTGAGAAGATACAAAAGAAGTTAAAAGTTGGGGACTGTATTTCTTAGCAATGGGCACATCTAAGCATTGTTAAACAATGAATTGGTTTTGTTGCAAAATTATTTCATCCCTATATTGAACAAGAAAACAAGATGTGAGACATCCTAGGCGCCGTAGAGAGCGCACGATTAATTACTTAAACATTTGACAGTAATGGACCACAACTCTGATAGGAAGTGGAGTATTTTTGTTACTTTCTTCTTTTTGTTTTTTCTCTGCTATATCTGTATTTGCAAGCTGCATTTCTAACATAGGTATACTTGGTTTCTTTTGTTTAACAAAACTTTGCCAAACGGCTTCGTTTTGTATGCTTCTTTTTATAATTGCAAGCTACACTTTATTGTTGCAAGCTACCCTGTTAAAGAAAACAAACACTCTGTTCTTTTCTATGAAAAGTTTCTCACAGAACACCTCCAACATCATGTTATTGACTACTACACTATCGCTCCCACAAAAAAAATGTATTCCATAAGAGGCACCGCACTCAAGAGTGGCGCCAGTATTCAGCTTTGACATATTCTTCATAACATTATTATTATCTCCCTAGGCCAAAAGTTTGCCCTGTTGGAAGAAAAGGTTATCCTATCAACAATACTGAGACAATTCAGTATCAAGTCTACCCAGAAGCGTGAAGAGTTGCACCCCCTGGCGGAACTGATTCTGCGACCAGAAAACGGCATACGGCTGATCCTAACCAAGAGACATCAAAGCATCTAAAATATATTTGACAAGAGAAAGGCAGTCGACTTAAAGATGGTATCTAACAGTTTGGACCAGATTTTTTCTCTCAAAAAAACAAATAGATTATCGTTGCATTAGAAGATATCGCAAAAATGCTGATTATTGATTTCCTACATCTATATGAAAAGTGAAGCATAACACATCACTCATCACTACAAATAGGTATTTCCTATCTAAGCCATGCTGCACCGTTAGCTATTTTCAAACTAAGAAAACCATGTGACCCGTAACTTATAATTACTCAGGTAATCGGCTCTGACGTCGATGTCTATTTTTAGAAATCACAATCATGCTTATTTATAGTTTTAGAAAGAATAGGCATGTAGAGTGATTTACATCATGATTTCTACTGTCTTATAATTTATAATGTTCAAAATCGTCTTTTGTCAGACTTAGGTTTGACTTTTTGCAGAAATTAAGCCCCAATTCCCCAATCCAGGTTTATGGGTATTTGATTAAGACACACCGTCTTATACCACCTTTAATTATGACCAGACGCTGACAATGGAAGGTTGTTGCATTCATTGTCATTTCTTAATGTTGACATTCTCTCCATTCAAATTAAAAGGAATGTACAAGTTATCTCCTTGGTGGGTACATACTTTAATATCATTGTACTAGAAACATTCTAATTGTCTAGTGGACAAAATTTTAGCTAGCAAAATTTGTAACTTGCATTTTTACAGCAACAACTTAAAATTTTACTCTTGATCAAATTAACAATCCTGCATTTGTGTCTTCAGATTTTCATTTCTACCTGCAAATTTATGCTAGTGGTTATAAAATTAGATCTTTTTTGCATTTTGCTGATAAGTTAGAGCATCTCCAGTGTCACAATCAAATCTGACAATTGACAAGTACAAACCTAGAAAATTAATCTGAAATGAAAGATCATGGTTTTGATTGGAAAGAAAAAAAATAATTATGAAATGTGTTCAGAAGATATAAATGGCAATTGCCTTAATATTCCAGAAATCTTAAGTTCTGCATTAAAAAATATGGACACTTTAATTTTGAAAAATTCATTTTTAATGTGAAAAGATTGTTTAAGCAGTGAATGAAAGGAAAAAAGGAATCCAGCTAAAGACTATTCCTGGCAGATATAATGTATCCAATGAAAACTGAGAAGTACTGTGTTAGAGGAAAACATATTTTTTGAAACTGTGAGTTTCTAAAATCAATTGTAAGGATCGATAAGTCAGTCATTTTAAATCTATTAAATGTAAGATGAAATTGAAAAAAACATTTATATCTGTATACAGTACATGCACTTCATTTGCTGAAAACTTTTTTTTAAATTAGCTGTGCAAAATATTTTTTGAGTTCTTTTTTTATGCCTGATGTATGAAATAATTTTAATTGATACAAGTAATTGTTATATAGTCATGATCATGGTAAATAGGGTAATGTGATTTTTTGTTTGATCATTTTACTCTGATAAGTGTTTTGTTAACAACAATTCTCTATGTCTATTTCACTGACAAAGCTAGCCCTATAATGTGGGTACTCGTTAATTCATTTTAATTGAGGCATTTTTATGTTCCCAAAACAACCGCATATTAGAATTGCTTCCTTGTCAAAGGTTCAGTTTATTCTCATGTATGCAGTCCTAGATAAAAACCGGTGGACGTGGACTGTTTATTGAACCTAACCAATCATAACACCTCGGTTAGCTAACCAACCTTTAATTTGTGTCAAAATGTCAGAATCATACCGATCCCTTAAAATTTGGTCCAGTCCTGTAGATATTGCCAGCTTGTTTGACCCAATGTCCAGCGTTTTAAATTTCTTTCATGAAGACTGTGTATGCCATCACATTGTTTTGTCTCATAATATTTCTTAATCTTCACCTTCATACAGACGTACACTTGAAGGCTTGTCACGCATAATATTTACAAGAAAAGTCGTTGATGCGAAGCATCGAAGGCGACGCAAAAAAATGGAACAGGTAAACAGGTTAAAAGCAATAGGGGATCAAGTAACAAAGACATATTTGAAAAGTTATGGGTTTTATTAGAAAGTTTTCAGTATACTATAAATC
Source organism: Sinonovacula constricta (assembly GCA_007844125.1). NCBI lineage: Eukaryota > Metazoa > Mollusca > Bivalvia > Cardiida > Solecurtidae > Sinonovacula > Sinonovacula constricta. Next base: position 63,646,545 of record CM017555.1, on the reverse strand, counting down.
TCCAGACAAAAAAATGTATAGCTATAATTCCTGAGACTATAGAATGGTTAAAACAAAATAAAAATAATCAAAATTAAACATATTTGACTATCATTATCTGGCGACAGTTTTTTATTGTGACAATCGAGACAGTTTTTGATGTGACATTGGATTTTTAAGACATTTTTTTTTCAGATTATTGCTTGATGATTAACCGTATATTTCTAATTACTTCTTAGATCCTATCGGTAAACATCCTGGTCACATGACTCTCCAGTGGCAGTCAGCAAACATGATCACAGTAGACTCTGCGCTTCAGCTTCTTTTCGTTCACAAATGCAAATTTAAAAAGACCTCTTACTCTACCTCTGCAATATCATTGACCCGTTTCATAATCAAAGCGCCGCAGGCACTGTAGTGTTCAGTGCTTGAAAATTAGGTTGAAATGGTTAGACAGTAGACTATACAGTCATTACATAATCTTCACCTTCATACAGACTTACACTTGAAGGCTTGTCACGCATAATATTTACAAATGCAACTATAAAGGTCAAAGTCATAATCAAGGTCATATTTAAGCTGATCTGGAGCACAAATCAATCCAGTGACATTTTACATATGAATACCAGCACTAATTGTTTAGAAATGACATCCAGTGAACACTCTCCATTATCTGTCTTTTAACATATGGCTCTTTTTTCCAGATAACTGGAAAAAAATAATGGCCATTACATTTTTGTGCTTAGTTTCACATCTGGTTCTATAAATTGTATTATTAAGGTATTTTTATTTCATATTATCTGCCAAGAAATTATTGAAAAAAGTACATTGCTTTGTGTTGCTTGTCATGACTTGGTCATTAGTATTTTTTTTTTGGTCAAAAATGTCAAAAAAATAAATATTTAGTCAAAGAACACATAGAAATATAAAATAATTTTATCAATATTGAGGATCTTTGAGCTCAAGAGTCCATTTTGGATGGCAAATTTATTAAAATATGATCACAATATAGAGGATCTTTGAGCTCAAGAGTCCATTTTGGATGGCACATTTATTAAAATATGATCACAATATTGAGGATCTTTGAGCTCAAAAGTCCATTTTGGATGGCACATTTATTAAAATATGATCACAATATTGAGGATCTTTGAGCTCAAAAGTCCATTTTGGATGGCACATTTATTAAAATATGATCACAGTCTTGAGAAATTATTCTCAAGTAATTCTGACCACTAAAATGGAGTGGACTGATTTTCTTGAGATGACCTGAGTTATGCCTATGAAGATCATGACACCAGTATATTTTCTACCATATATTATGGTTTAAAAAGAGCCATGTTTGTGTAAATATATCTTGATTTGCTATTTCTGTTATTATGCGATTTTTTTCTAGTCTGCATGTAAAATCCATTTAGTGATTTCTTATTTCTATCTTACAGGTTGTGACTTGTTTTATGAGCATTAATACTTTTTGCAGTTTGTGATAATATAGAGGCATTAAACATACAGAGACACTCGCAGGGCAGATTTCTGATTTTACCTTAGAGTGGAGTGTTATCCATAGAAGGGTTGTTGTTCATGCTGAATGTGTATGTAAACATCACCTTGACTTTCTAGAATGTTGAAGATGAATTCTGGATATTATTTGTCCCATTAGTGATACTATTTTTATCTGTTTTGTTAATTATGCTTGTATATAATATCTATTTTATGTATAGAATTGGTAATAAAGGGGGGCGGGCAGGATTTCAAAAATAGTGCCATTTCATTTTACTTAGTAAATATCAATTGTAGAATATTTTTTTTAATTATAAACCAAATTTATCTGCTAAGTATTATTATGACCAACTGCATGTAATTGTTTTTAATTTTAATCAGCTAATTTAAAGCATATTTTGAAGTATGTTGATATGTTTGTTCAATTAGAAATAAAACATTTGCAGTATATATATAACTTGTTCTTGTTCTGTACTATGAAATCATTTTATTTCATGGGCATTAAATTTCGTGGTTTTGATCAAAAAAGCATTTTCGTGGGGACATAAATTCGTGGTTTGAAGAAATTATACACAGTTTATTTAAAAGCTGTACACGAGCAGAAAGGTTCCGGCCTGGTTGATCTGCATGTAAAGTAAGTGGGTGGGGTATAGTGATTGAAATGACACCATGTTATTAAAAAAACTTGAAGCCATCCACGAAATAAACGAAAATTAATCCCCAACGAAAAAAAACTGATTTTACAGTATATGCAGTCTTCGACAAAACCCAGTGCACCATGGCTCGAGTCCACCAAAATCTCTGTCGGTCCATTGTAAGTTAAATGGACCGATGGTCCACCAGAATTTTAAGCCATATTAAAGTTTACAGCCTTTTACTGAACCAAATCACTTGTAACACCCAGGCACGTATCTGGGCCGTTTTTGAAGTTACACACAATTACAAGGGAAATAACCTTGTGTAGTAATACTTATGAATATATTCGGTTCTTTTCTAATGAATAACAGATAAAATGCGGACATGCGAGGAACTTTTTTAAGCCTTTTAAACCTTGATTGGTGTGGTAATCAGATTTTATAACACATACACTACAGAAATAAAATATAATTCCTAAACCGGGTTATGCATCGACTTTCTCAGTGTTTTTGGTACTTTTAGATTTTCGATTTTTCGAACGGAGGTTACGCACGTTCGTAAAGTGCGTAATGGCAGAAACGCGCCTGGTAACACCTCAGCTTACCAATCTTTTATGTCCAAATACCAAAATCAAACTGGTCCAGTAAAGTGTGGTCCGGTACAGTAGATAGTCAGCTCCAGTGTTTTAAATTTCTTTAGTAAAGATTACCATTCTGTACTTGGTTAGGTTACATAAGAAACTATTTTTCAATAATGTTCCTCACATAATTTTGCTTCTATAATCATCATTGCTCACTCAACGGTCCATTATTATCAATGTAGACCGATGAGGAACTCTGAATACCCGGTCACTATTACCGGTCCATAAACCGGGTCTATTGACTTTCATGATTAGTAAAAAATATGCACCATTTTTTCAGTTATGAAAGTGTTTTTCTTTTTTTCACAATTCATACTTTTATATTCATGAATAACACTTCACTGTCATTTGTTTCAACATTTGTCAATTGTTACTCATGGAAACATCTTTTAAAAGCTAGTTGTTACTTTGCATAGATAATGCTTTTTTTTTTATCTGTTAGGTTTTTTTATTAATTGTAAAATATGTAATAAAAGGTATTTACAAACAATAAAGATTTTTTTTTTCAATATCTGGAAACTTGTCAATACAATTATGAAAAAATGTTCGGTATAAAAAAAGAAATAGTTCTGCGCTTCGGTCCATATTACTCTCTGCTGACTAGCCAGTCCAGATAATGCTATAGGGCCCTCAGTGGTGTAAACTATTTCTTAATTTGCTATTAATTAAGGCTACACAAATCTGGAAAAAATGTTCAGAAGGTCCTGCCATAATTAGCTTTGACTTACTAGATCTGTTGAACCCAATTATTCATTAAAAATGCTAAAACAATAAAAATACAGACAACAGTTGATGATTGTTTTGCATATTCTTATGAATACATTAGTTCAGCTGTATAATGAATTTACATGCAAGAAATTAACAAAGTGGGATTTATTTGCTTGCATAAGGAAACTTTAGGAGTTTTCTATCAAATAAAAAAAGAACTTCCTCATTAACAAATCTGATTTTAAGGAAAATGACCTGCTAGAAAGTAATCATTTTTTTGCCTTATATATGGATGAAATACTGACGTTATAAAAGAATAATGATGGCCAAGTTCCGGACCTGGTAGCGCAATTGGTAGTGTGTCGGCTCCAGGTATGGGAGGCCCAGGGTTCGATCCCGGGCTGTGACATACCAAAGTCATTAAAAATGGTAGTGATATAGCTCCCTTGCTAACACTCAAGCAAATATAAGGGTTGGCCCGGTGTCAGAATAATGTGACTGGGTGTAGTATCATGCCAGGTGTTCACGGCATGCTATACACAGTGAAGGCAGCACTATCTGCTTCAAGTGGAGACGTCTCCAGATAGCTGAAATACTGTTGGTGGGACGATAAACCCAATAAACAAACATAATGATGGCCAAAAACCTTGTTCAACGAAGTTTATTTTAAGTTAAAAGAAGAATTGTATTATTTATAAATTGCTGCAGCAGCTTAAGTTTTTCTTTGAAATTTGGTTTGTTTGCTTTTGGTTATGGTCATATTGGTGACATCCAGTTAATTATTGGTAAAGACAGACCCCAGTATATAGGCAAGTCTGGGTAGAACCATAGGTGCACCGCAGTTTAGCTGGAAAACCTCCACACATGAAAGTCCGCACCCTGATCGAGACCCGACCTATGCTGTGATGGGCTGAAGAGTTTTAAGTCCAAGACCAACTGCTCGGCCATTGGCTTCCCCCTTGAGGTTTAACATTCTTCCAATAATATTCAGAAACAGTGTTTACTTGAAGCAAATATTGAGTCCATCAACAGTATCAAACCTCAATGTCATATTTTCTTTTATCACATAACCTACAACGTGAGCATGAGGTAACACTCAAGGTTATTTTTGATAACACACTAGTTAGTTATCGTAGTGTAACGTCCTTATCGTAGTGTGACGTCATTAAGTATGTGTAGTGATATGCCATTTCTTGATCATTTTGTTATCGCCATTTTATGCATTTTAATTAAGAAAAAAATAACATTTTAGTCATGTTATAAACGAATCTGTTCCCTTTTTATGGAAAATGGTCGAGTAAAGAATGGAACTATTTTTTAAGCTGAAAACCGAATTACACATGTCAAGGTCGACTGTTCATACTATAAAAAGATGATGCCTTGTAAACAAAATAGATACTGAGAATATTAAACTCGTCTAAAATTTCATCCAACTTGTTTAATATTTTCAGTATCTAATGAACACAAATATCAGATCCTCTATATCCAGTGCATAACTTTAATACAAGTACATAGTTTTACTCCGAACTTGGACCATGGACACCTTATATGGTGTAAAAGTGTAGCCGGGTGATAGGGAGAGAATGTGTAAGCGGTCCGGTTAGCTCAGTCGGAAGAACATTCGCCCTGTTAGCGAAGGGTCCCGGGTTCGAGTCCCGGACTGGCAGCACATTTTTCTCCCTATGTTACAATGGCGCCCACAGTAAATGACCCGTGGTCGTTACGTACAAGTGCTTGAGAAGTGCTTGTGAGTTCTATGTAGAGTATTTAGTCTGTGGAAATTCGAGGACGAATTTCAAGTTGCCTGGGGTGTATGTAGCCGGGTGATGGGGAGAGAATGTGTTAGCGGTCCGGTTAGCTCAGTCGGTAGAGCATTCGCCCTGTTAGCGAAGTGTCCCTGGTTCGAGTCCCGGACTGGCTGCACATTTTTCTCCCTATGTTACAAAAGTGTGTTGCGTAAGAACCATAACTCACCTTTAATTCTTGAATTATCTCCGTTGATAAAAAAAAAGATTGTCCAGAGTATTATTTCAGAACATTTGCATAAATACTCTCAAACTTATGAGAAGTATAAATGCAGTGCTCCAGAACTGTTACTCCTCAAGCTCAACTAATTGTTGAATTATCCCCCTTAATTGGGTTTACAAAAAGAAAATTCACGCTTTCTCTGAAACTTGATGGAATGCATAAAACAAAGGCTTTTAAAAAAACACCCATCTAGTTTCAAAATTAGAAGTGTCTCTGCTTGGTATTAAACTTGGGTCTCTTCCCAACCTGAAGTTGTTGCTTTACATTTACGTGGAATTCAGCTATTTCATATTGTTTAAACAGGAATAATGCATATACTGTTTGTAGGAAAAACTGTCGTACATTGTAACCTGTCAAATAAAGTTATTAACCAATGGTTAATGCTCTATTGTAGGAGATTATAAAAATTTTGTTAAAATTAGAGGCTGTCACACAAGTTTTCTGCTGACCTTTGTAAAACAAACTCTGGAAGTGACAGACTTAACAAAATTTTGAATGAGATTTACATAAGTGAAATGTTGATAGTTTTTTTTTATTCTGGTGCAATATTAAGATAAAAGGTGCGTTCATGCAGTGCAAAGATCAAAATTGCTGAGCCCTTGTCTATTTTATTTTTTTTACACACTGTAGGTGTGTTTGTCTACGAATGTAATGACAGAATAAGTGACACTATAAAACCAAAACAACAAAGCAATTAAAATTTGTAATATAAATATAATTAACATTATAAACATGATATACTTTATAATCAAATAATGCTTATAAATTATTTCATTCATTGTAAAAAAGCACAACATAAGAAAGTTGTATAATGCTGCTGTAAATCTAAAAGTTTATGTATACAATATAAAAACAAAAACATGTATAGAAAAACAGGTCATTGCTCATTAATTTTTATTTTATTTATCTCTAATATTTCTTAAGTATTTTAACAATTGCACCATTTCCGAATGTACATGTACCTGATCACAAACAGACACACTGCTACACACAACATTGCCAGTCCAAGTTCATAAACATGGTTAAATATCCACCAAAGAAGCTTTCCATCCCACTGATGCCATGTCTCACCCTCAACGTGCCGAACAAAACGAGATATTGTTTCATCTGAGAACAGGTGTATGTCATCTTTTTTCTTGTATCCATGCAAACATATTGAAATAAACAGTGGGCCTGTTGAAAGCATAGTTGTTAGAAATGGGAACAAATAATTTACTTTTGCTTTTTTTAAACTGCATAATAGGTGTCGCAAGAACGGGTGGTGGGGTTTAGCAAAAAGAAAATCACTTGCAACACCTATTGGTTTGGTTGAATACAGTCCAATACCTGCGTAAGGAGGTATGGAAGATATTAACCCATGTATTCCATCTCGACATTTGATATCCATATCAATATAGATCCCACCATACCTGTAAAGGATAAACATTCGTGCAACATCCACACGTCGAATCCAGTGTCCATAACTCATATAGAGGGTCTTCATGTCTGCAAAATCCTTGTCAATGAGGTGTTCAACCATTGTTTCATTCCAAAGAATATAGTTAAAATCTGGATGGCATCTCTTCCATGAAGCTTTGGCGTCCAGAAACCTCTCGGGCAGTTCTGCTTTTGTAATATTGAAATAGATTTGATGTATCGTACGTGGAATGTGCCTTAACTCTGAATAAACATCGCTTCGATATTTTACATCCCAGTTCGAGATCGTGCACCTTCGATGGTCATCATCGAGCAGTTGAAGTAAACAAGTTACCACAGAGAGCATAAATAAACCACAAACAACAGACAATGACACCCGACAGATTGATTTAACATGGATCCGTGCCATTGAACAAGTTATCTACAATCAAACACTAAATTTGTTCTCATTTATCTGTACTAAATGTAACATGGGAAATATTGCAAGTTTACTAATAAACTTCGATGCATGCCTTTGTTATTTTTATTTATTCTTTTTTTACTTCAAGGGAGGCAACCCGGAAACCACGAATCTACAAACTCAATTTGTAACTTCTCTGACTGCTCGCCCCAAACGCGTGGATTCGAGTCCAGATCGGGGCGAAGGATATACTGGGGTGTGGAAATTAATCCTTTGGTATCATTTATGTCGACATAGATCTCTTATGTCCAAAAATATATATACATCCAGACGTGACCGTACAAACAGCCAAAAATTAGCATAGGGTCCTAGTCATTTCATGTCGTATAAATTAACTAGTTATTAGACTGTCAAACTTACTGGTATAGAAGTATTAGCGCGGAAAAATGCCGACATGAAGTTATTAAGCCGTATAATATATCGATTAGGTATTAGACCGCAAAAATAACCGCAATGGGGTTTTAGGCCGTATGCTTTGCCGACATGGAGTATTACGGTCATATAAATTACCGACATGGAGTTATGGGGTCGTATACTTTACCGACATAGAACTGATATGCTGTATAAATTACCGACTTGGGGATTTGGATTACCGACACAAAAATAGAGTAATTAGACCGAATAAATAGCCGACATGGAATAATAGGACAAAACTTACTGTATAAATTGCCGACAGGGAGTTAATAGTTACCGATATTTTAGTTGCTAGGCCGACATGTCGACATATTAAAACGTATTAATTGTCCATGCTGAGTTTTTCGGTGGTATAAATTATCGTAATGGAGTTGTAAGGCATGGAGTAATACCGTTAAATAAATTACCGACATTGGATCAGTTACTATTAACTTTCTACGTGTTATTATTATAAGTTCGTATTATTTATCGACATGGAACTGATATGCCATATATATTGCCAAAATTACCGAACCTGGTAGCGCAATCGGTAGAGCGTTGGCTCCAGGTACGGGAGGCCCCGGGTTCGAAAATGGTAGTGGTGTAGCTCCCTTGCTAACGCTCAAGCAACTATAAGGATAGTTCCAAGACTGGTTGGCCCGGTGTCAGGATAATGTGACTAGGCGTGGTATTATGCCAGGTGTTCACGTTATGCCACAAACATACAGTGAAGGCAGCACAATATCTGTTTTAAACGAACGCCGTCTCCAGATAACTGAAGTACTGTTGGTGGGGCGATAAACCCAATAAACACAATCATATTGCCGAAATAGAATTATTATGCACATAAATTACCGACTTGGGGTTTACAATTACTCTTAAGAGCTCTGTAAAACCAGTTTAAGCACCTCAGTCGGTCCCTTTTGCCGTATGACTGTGTAAACTGTTGGGATTGCGCTTTTTGTTAAAGGACTCGTCACAGATTTGTTCTTACTTTTACCATTGACTTGCATGTGAAGAATACGTTTATCCTTTGCTTTTACAAAGTTTGGTATAGATAGTTTCCACATTAGTGAAGATCCCTTTTCTTGGCAGCCATCTTTGATGGCAATTTCGATGGATTTTCAGATGAATTGTATAGAAGCGTAAACTTTATTTTCTTGTGATCTCTTCATTTGTGGTCCTAAATTAAAAGCTATACATCACTGGAAAGCTCTTTAAAATTATTGGCTCATCTGTTAACAAAATGAAAAGTGTATCTTTTTTGGTTGTATTTTTTACCTTTTAAAAATCAAAATATAGTTTTGATATTTAAAATACTTCATAAAAGCTGTTAAATTTGATATAAAATTCAGTAAAATAGACTGAAAAATAAAAACACAGAGGTGAGTTTAATACAGCACATATTTCCAGATTTCGGCCAGCATTTGCTTCTGCCCTCAAAGATGGCTACCTTAAACTGTCTTATCAGTGCCTATGACATCACATGGAAAATATCTATATGTGACAATGCTCATAGAACTTTGGCATATATTCTTCACATAGCAATCGCGGACTTTGAACCCCTACAAAAAGCTCCACCCCCACTCGCCCCCCCCCCCCCCACACACACACTTCCAAATAATTAGCTCTTATTTATTACAATGGCTATGCAAAATGAACATGCTTTGTATGGTGTAATGTATGCTTGACACTTTCGTGACGTGACGGAACAAAGAACAACTAAGCTAATTAACTGTTGTTGAACAAATGTCGAAAACACACTTCAAACTTAAGAGATTTTAAGTGTCGTGCCGGATGTCGTGTCAATTGTTGTATATTGTTGTACCAGCACAACTGGGTCATTTTAAATACAGTGTTGCCTGTCGTTCCGAAATTGTAAATTGCAGCTACCATTATTTTGTCTTCGGGATAACTTTTAACTTTTCTTTTGAACATTGTCGCGGTACTGAACTCAATCGTCATTTTTATTAGCAGACGATGATGAGAAAAATAAAATAAAATGAATGGTTGTTTTCTTCTATATATTACACCGCATTATTTTGATGATGGAAGACCCGATGCCAGCCCACGGATTCTTAACGAACGAAAAAAAGTAAACCTTGCACAAACTTATCCTCACTCCTTATCGGAAATGACGAAATTACGAGGAAGTTAAAACAGTAACTTTAAGTCATTGTTCATCACTTTCTGCTATGTGAAGGTCGTCAGTATACTTTTATATCTATTGTTAGTTGCAAACAACGCAATAAACCCATGACTAGTGTATTGTTTGCACATGATCTTTTGTTAGACGTGTATCTGGCCTATTGGATCTAAGTGGCTATCACGTGACCTTCCTCGTCGACAGTTTAAAGGTGGTATCCGACAGTTTGGACCAAAAATATTCTCATTAATCATCTTAATAAACTATCGTTACTTGAACAGATCTCGCAAGATTGATGTCCTATCATATCGACATTACAAACATGTATTTCCTATCTGAGCCACGCTGCACCGTTAGCTATTTTTAAACTAAGAAACGCGACCACTTATGTTTTAGTTCATCCACGCCATCCGCTGTGACGTTGTTGCCTATTTTTAGCAGGAATCCCAGTCGTTCTTATTTACCGATATTGTTACACATATATAACACGTAGACAAACTGTCGCATACCACCTATAAGAACATAACTTTGTTGTTGAATGTATGTTAATAAATAAGTGATTTGATATTGGCGCTGCTATTTGTCTGAGGGACTCGTTCCGGTTTGCGGAATTCGGAGTTTTCGGTTTTCAGAAGTTTTTTTCTACAAAGAAATAGAAGGAAACAAATCGGGACCGCAAAAAAAAAAAAAAAAAAAAAATGCGGTTTTAGAGGATTCCGGAGTTCAGAGGTTGCCGTTTAGGGGGTTTCATAAGGATGAGCCAATAATTTTATTTAATTTTGTGTATTAACTCTTTGTGCATTTATCAATTTTAAAAATATTGTATTATTAAAATATGAATCTCAAGAGCTTTCCATTGATGCACAGCTTTACTTTTTGGACTAAAAATAAAAAACTTAAAAGAAAAGAAAATTTACGCTTCTATACAATTCATCTGAAAATCCCTTGAAGTTGCCATCAAAGATGGCAGCCAAGATAAGGGATCTTCACTGACGTGGAAACTATCTATATATTATATGAAGATGGCGCATAAGAAATGAAAAGTTTTTTTTTTCTTTTTGGAAGGGGGCATTTAAGATGGTAAACGAAAGTTTACCTGTCTTAATAATAAGATTATGATTAAGTAATTGTAATTTTATGCATCCAGTAAGTCATTTCATTAAAGAAACACATTTTCGTTGAAATCGTTTTTAAAGACAAAGTTCCTCTCATTAAACAGTTGTAATTGACAGAAAACAGATTGAAACAATAGGTACATGGCGCAGTTGAGTAACAACGACAGTAGCGATTGGCACCACATTGTGTTCGACTTAAATCCCAATTCCTAGCATATATTTTGTTTATATACGCACAGGCGCATAACTGCCCGTAATCAGAATTCGAACACATTGTCTGCAAAGAATAAAAAACATAAAATATTAAATCTGCGATTAAAGAATCTTACCCAAGCAATTAATTGACAGACAAAACATGTATCATTGTTGGTAGGATGACATACTAGTTGCTACTTCATAGGCACTAACAGTTTAGTCACAGGTCTAACTCATGCAAGTCCGAGAGAAAATTCGTGGTTAAATGGGGCAATCGGGACCCCTCGGCGATTTCTTCGGAATTCCGAAAGTTACGGAAATGGCCGAGTTGTTACGATTGTAAATGGGGTACATTGGTGAAATGGAAATGAAATTGTCGCCCTTGTTAGTTAATATCCGAGGCATTCCAAACAGTAGGTAGGTCCTTTTAGATGAAATTCTTGGACTTTATCGCCTGTTCTTTTGTAGATATTGCAATTACAAACAGTGAAATTTCTTACTTTTGCATAAATATAAGTTTAAAAAACCATTTAAATACTTACAGAGATTTTTTTATTTCAAAAGAAAAGATAAATGGAAAAGTTTATTGATGATGGTTAACCTGTGTATTACAGGCAAGGCAGAAAAGTCAACATACACTCCAGAGAGCACTAGCATAAAAACCGAGTAAAACAAATGAAAGGACCTCCCTGCATTTAGGGATTATTCCTATTACTTGCTTTTCCTATTACTTTAAATGAATTCGATTTATTCCACTTGAACATTTTGTCCCGCCGATCAAATTTTACACAAATGATCATAACCAGATAATTAGCGCTTATGTTTGAGTAGCTTCTTTGAAGGAAACGAACAATTCGCTATATGTTTCAATACAACTTTGTTTAAATATTTATATATCTGTTGCATAGCATTTAACTTAAGGTCTAGTTATAAGTTGGCATCAACCCCCATCCAGAAGCCAAACGTACGATCTAGAAACACAAATATGTCGGGGATCATCCCCCAGGACCCTAAGCGACCATGAGTACACTTCCCATTGTGCCTACCTACGCCCCTGTATGTATGTAAACAGTGTGTCAATCGCTATGAAACTTACAATGCATTCATATACAAAGGCTTAATCATGAAGCTGTTCAAGGACTGTCGTACAAGAGGTCCCGGATTCCGCTCATAAAAAACAAGCATTTTTTATTTTGTTTCTATTAAATATGTGTCCGTTTCTTTTGTTTTCACAATCTAACATGTGTGCAGCTCCTAGATATATGGACGAATACGTTTTTAGTATTGTTTTTAAACCACGGGCCATATAGATTCTGTTTAAGAGAAGGTTAAATAATATGCCAGTTGAAGTTAGCATGGCTGTTAGATTCCGGCACCGCTCAGTACCAGTGCTCAACTTAGCCTGAAATGATTTGCAGCCACCGCCCTCCACCCCCTCCACTTTTCACAGAAATCAAACAAAAACAACAAACAAACAAAAACAATACATAAAAGCCTTTTTGTCCAGGATGTGCGTTTTTTCCACACATTTATGGCCAAAAATTCAATATCTCAATAATTATAATTAATTGTCATGTTAACTCTTTACAGGAAAGGCATGTTTCTAGTTTTACTTGGCAACTGTCTCGATCACAGACTCGATGTGAAATGATAAAATATCGGTGAATTTTTCATCCAAGGTACTTGGTACATTCTGTATTTTATTTCTGCCGTATTTCTGCAGAAATTAACATGTCTTTCTATTAGGTTTTAATCACATATACCATAAGCACAAACAATGTGACATTATTTTTTATAGTAGTTGGCGTAGGGATATAACTAGATCACTACATATTTAAATATATTAGTCAACACATCTTTTAATGTGGTTGGTTTCTTTGCTATATACTATTGTTGGTTTTAAAAGAATAATAATAGAAATATCTGTTAGAAAGTTAAAATTAAATGGTATTTGAATTTACTTCGTTATTATTTTGTTAAATATATTATAACATCCGATTCCGAATTTTAAAAAATATACTCGTAACTTCGAGTTTCGGATGGAGCGAAGGACTGTATGTAGGAAGGTCTTCCAGCTGACCTATGTTGCGCCGGTGGTTCTACCCAGACATTGATCAGGACTTTACGTGGGAAGGTCTTCCAGCTGACCTATGTTGTGCCGGTGGTTCTACCAAGACATTAATCAGGACTTTACGTGGGAAGGTCTTCCAGCTGACCTATGTTGCGCCTGTGGTTCTATCCAGACATTGATCAAGTCTTTACGTGGGAAGGTCTTCCAGCTGACCTATGTTGTGCCGGTGGTTCTACCCAGACATTGATCAGGACTTTACGTGGGAAGGTCTTCCAGCTGACCTATGTTGTGCCGGTGGTTCTACCAAGACATTGATCAGGACTTTACGTGGGAAGGTCTTCCAGCTGACCTATGTTGCGCCTGTGGTTCTATCCAGACATTGATCAAGTCTTTACGTGGGAAGGTCTTCCAGCTGACCTATGTTGTGCCGGTGGTTCTATACAGACATTGATCAGGACTTTACGTGGGAAGGTCTTCCAGCTGACCTATGTTGTGCCGGTGGTTCTACCAAGACATTGATCAGGACTTTACGTGGGAAGGTCTTCCAGCTGACCTATGTTGCGCCTGTGGTTCTATCCAGACATTGATCAAGTCTTTACGTGGGAAGGTCTTCCAGCTGACCTATGTTGTGCCGGTGGTTCTATACAGACATTGATCAGGACTTTACGTGGGAAGGTCTTCCAGCTGACCTATGTTGATAGATTCACTTGAATGACGATTATTATTTTGCAGAGATATGTAACACTTGTTTCTATATAGCATAATTAAACAAACATTGTTAGTATTAAATACAAGTGGTTACGTATCCTGTTTCTATTATCAATGTTTTTTACACTTGTGCTGGCCTTTAAAGGCTGTATATGACAGATTTCCTATATTAAATACACGTACCAATATCTAACCATCGCTTTGGGGAATTCGGTCATACTTTTTGCACAAACCCATACTTAAGTCGTTATAAAGACGATTTTGAACACTAACTTTATTGTTAGAAGTACAAATTGCGAAAAAATTACTCTAAATGTCCAGTCGTTCCAACTCTATAAAAAGCGCGATGGTGGTCTCTGTTAAAAATAGATATCGACGTCAGATCCCATTACCCGGATGATTATATACAAGTAAGTGATCACGTGATTTTCTAAGATTAAAAATAGTTATCTCCGCAGCATGGCTCGGATATGAAACACCTTTATGCAATGACGAGTGGGGATTTGTCCATGATTGTTCACACCGGCCTTTGGCATCGATGAACAGCATTTTGCAAGACCTTTTCATCTATCAATAACATATTTGGTTATTCGAGAAAAATATATGTTAAAAGTAATCTAACTAGCTTGCTTTCTCTGTTCTATCAGTTTTTCATACTTTTCGAGAATTCTATAAGCAGTCGGAAACGGCCGAATGGATTAGCAGGTCAGTTTCTCCAGATAGGAAGTTGAAGACAAAAGATGATCAATTATCTTACCACCAGAGTGTGGAATATCGATAAGATTAAACTAACTAGCATAGTAAACTGGCAAGTTTGTATCCTCTGCTATATATTAACTTCTTGATAAATATTTGATGTAATTTTGTAATTAGGTTCACTTGTGTTTCAAATATTTATACAATTACATTCTGAATTTAATTCAATTGAAAGCACAGGGCCTATTACGGTTTCCGACTCCTTTTTAATTAACTGTAACTAGCGGGTCAGTACAAACATGTACATATATTTCCTATCTGAGCCTAGCTGCACAGTTAGCTACTTTAAAACCACGTGACCCCTAACTTTTGACATCACAATATGTATATAAACATCCGATAAATCCGCTCTGACATCGAGGTCTATTATTTTAATTTTATATTTGGAAAGAATAGACATTTAAAGCGATTTATTTTTCACGATTTGTACTGTCTCATAATTTTGACAGTGTTTAAAATCGTCTAGTCTTACACTAGAGTTTGACTTTGTGCGGACCTCCTTTAAAGATATTATTCCTTTCAATATACACATCACCTTTCTTGTTATTTTATATATATATTTTTGTCTGATTTGCTGAAATACTTGCCATTTTTTCTCCAGAAAAATCACACTGTTGCACTATTCGGCAGAAATGCATGAAGTTAATCGACATTCTTTAATGTGATCTTGTGATTTTCACATTGTGGCCGCGCAGGGGATGTTGACCTTTAATAAAGCTGACAGACGCATTGTTTAATCATCGTTCTTTTCGATTAAAACGGTCAGTTGTTTCAAAATAATATTTGATAAAAACTTATCAGATATATGGTATGGTAAAGGCTTTCATGTGCAAGCCAGTGAAATATCAATAAAAATGTGCTATTTAAGAAAAATAAATAAATATTTTTGCTTGATTCTAACTCTACCAACTGTGCAATTAGGCTCATCATATATAGTTTTACTACATCGAGACTGGCACAATTTATGCATATAAATGTAAACATAATCTATAAAGTAAACGGTTTCAACAGGGGCGTATCCATTTATTGGATGTCTGGAAGACTCAAGAAGGGATCAATCCTGTTCTTGGTCACATTTCTATTCCATATTCTTCTTGTTGCGAACAGTTTCGTCCCGATTACAATGTTTCACAAATGTAATTGACCTTAGCCTCCACGTGGCTATTAGTGTTTTTTCTACCATCAGAAAAACGCGTAAGAATTTGACCCGGTTCCAGGGATGGATCCAGGACGTGGGGATGGGGGATGCACCCCCCCCCCTTCCACCACCAAACCAGGTAAAAGAGTAGAGTTGTGTAAAATATACATGTAAGCTTAAATAGTACTAAGCTTTTTAAGTAGACTTTGTCTTTGGACTGCTTAGGTCGAAGTTAGGTTCCCTTAGTGTGTATATATATATATATATATATATATATATATATATATATATATATATATATGGGGATTAGGGATTAGGGATTAGCCGGCATTTTGCCGATACTGCGCAGCGACATTTCTATCATATATATATATATATATATATATATATATATATATATATATATATATATATATATATATATATATATATATATATATATATATATATATATATATATATATATATATATATATATATATATATATATATATATATATATCCAGTATTTACTAAGATAAAGTTGAATGGATCTTGATTGATACCCCCACCACCACAATTTTCTGGATCCGCCCCTGCCCGGTTGCAGGAAGATTTCCCAGTTTGGATTTTACCGCTGCTTCTATTATTAAGGCTGCGCAGTTTTAATTTGTTTTTAAACATGTCAATATCACAAACTTTAGTTAATAAATTTTTCTTCCATATTATTACATGTAAGACAATGCAAACCATAAAATTAGGTAATCGTGTTCCTTTCCTAATACAACATTATAATCAACTCAACTGAACTTAACCTTATTGAACTCATTACCGCTCTAAGCGGTTAAAGAGCAATTTATCATACGATACAATAGACAATAATAAATTCTTGTGCAAATACATCATCTACAAAAACACGGAAAATCGATTTTAAAGACTAGAACATGACGTAATAAGCATCTCATGAGCTTAGATGTATTTAACACGTTTGTGTGCCATGTGTAAGCCACGTTTGTTGACATTTGTCTCATGAATGAAGTTGGTTCTAAATATTTAAGCATTGCGAGTGATGTGTTGTAGATTTAACCTATTTTCAATTACATGGATTTGTTACAAGTAATCACAAACTTAGGTTAATGATGCTTACAAATAAGGAATTGAAAGCTAATGATTTAACAAGAATTTTTTTATGAGTCAAATTTGACTTTTTCTAAATCATAAAAGGCTTTTTATTGAATGTTATTTTAAAGCATACGCTGTGTAAATAAGCCCGATTTCTGAACAAATCTATATCTGTTAGAGTAAGTAACTACTCGCACGATTTTGTTCCAGATCACATAATTGAGTCATCACATATTTATTTGAAAGGTAATATTTTGCTATGTGAGTGGGTCTTCTAGCAGACGTGCAGATCGCCAGTGGTCGCTATTGTAACCCCCAGACCCTTGCCGCGTGGAAATGAGTCCCGGTCGATGCATGAAGGTTTATGTGGAAAAGTCATCAGGGCGACGTGCAAATCACCAGTAATATTCCCCAGAAATTTGTCTGAGGTTGCCAATGACCATGATCGTGTCGACGCGATGTACATTCAAAACAAATAAAGGCAAATAAATATATGAACGCCATTTCGTGACATTATATATTTTTTATATATTATTAGGTTTTTATTATTAGGCTGGGCTGAGATGGGATGGGATTTACCGGCATTATTGCGGATACGGTGCAGGGACATTTCTATCATTATAACACAGGGGCACTTATGAGGTGCCCAGGAACTGAACCCAGCCGGTCTATTATACTGACACCGACAAGTCATGCGTAATGTTGTCCCCTTAACCCCGAGCGTTAGGAGGGAAGCCACTACTACCAACTTCAAACCCTTTGGTTTGACCCGACCGAGGTTTAAACCCGCGACCTCCCGATCCGCAAGCCGACGCTCTACCACTTGAGCTAATGCTTCAATATAATGTACATGGATGATATAATCGGCACGACAGCACGTACTAGAAAGGTCAAAGTGATGAATACATCCGTTAAATCCACGTCTGTTACGGTAGGAAGGTGTATATACGTTTAGCAAATATATATATAATAAAGCAATGTCTATACACATTTCTTCAATGTCCAAGAAGGGGTTGACAACAATGACAAACATTTCGACATGACTTTCGGTAACGTTTGTTATGAAGTTGTTCTTGTTTTTCTCCATGCTTAAGTTGTCGTATTATATTACGTACAACGCATGCAGTTTTAATTTGTAACACATTTTTGATCTATCGAAATTTCATGTCCACGTATTTCAACGAATATGATGTCCCGAGCCAATGACGCCATGTAACGCCCTTAGTGTCTCCTTTGCCCTCTTTGTAGTATAGTCCGTTAAGGTTGGAGTGATAGCAATCATTGTACCACCATGCACCTGTATAGAGCTGAGCACAATTGTAACTATATTTGTCATTATCTCTATCCTTGGTAGTAAACATGCTGCCATTGTGGTATGCCAAAGAGTCCCCAGCATCGCCGCTGTATCCATCCACTGTCAGGACATAGTTCTGGTCTGTGGAGCCGATCTGAAACTTGCTGTACTTGGCATAACGACGGTTCCCATCAAAGTCTTCCATGTCAATACGCAGCTCATGACAACATTGCCTCGTGAGCTGGCTCAGATACATATTGCCGAGCCAGAATTCGCCGTCCAAGTGACCGAACCCTTGTTCATAGTCAGACCAATTGCGATAGAAATCTTCACTCCCATCTTTCCGTCTCTGAAAAACTCTCCAGCCACCACCATCAGTCTCCATGTCACAATATACATCTAACTGAAGGGATTCGGGGTCAGAATTGGAATCGTGGTAAACTTTGTAAATGCCGCTAACACGAAATCCGCGAGAATGCATGCCTTGACAAGATTTGGCTTGAAATAAGTATTTGATATCCTGAATGTCAGCACTGTGGTTGTGTTTTAACGTTGATATCTCATCTATCGTATCCACTTGATTGTGCTGCAGTGCTGAAATAATCTCCGATTGGTGCTTCAGAGTTTCATCAATAATTTTCAAATGTGTCTGAATATTTGTATAACTTGAAGCCATGTTCGCAAATTCACTTATCGACTTTTCCACGTCAGCTACCTTTCTCCTTGTTTGCGAATTCATCATCTTCTCATCGGAAAAGGCTTTGTTTATAATATTTAAAAATGTCATATTGGCTCCGTGACTGTTTGCCTGTAGTTCTGTAAATGTTCCATGTTTTGACTGCACGGATTCTTCAAGATTATCGATCATGCTTGTGAGATGTTGTACGTCCTCTTGTCTGTACTTGATTTCGTCTTCGAGGTCATTCTCCAACGCACTAACCCGTCTGTCCAATCTTTGCAGTGTAGGAACTCCAGAACATGGACTAACGTATGTGGTAACAATAATAAAAACAATCACCTTCTGCATGACATTCATTTTGAAAAGTCTTGTTTTGAGCAAAATTCCTATACACTGTTATCACATGTAGTTGCCTGCGTTGGCTGGTTGTAACTAATGTATGGTCTGCGAGTCAGATTTATTATGACCAGCCAATCTCCTTGCATACGAATTAAATTAGCGCACCACTTCAAATCAGCAAAACGTCCTTTTGCGGGAAACACTTCTTGCTTTTGCAAGCAATCTTTTCTGATTGTTAGTTAAGTGGGTAGCACGGTACCTCTTCACTTGTAACAATTGGTGTTCTCGACTTTGAAGTGGACTTTGGAAATTATCAAGGTTAAGAATTGAGTAGGAAAACGGTCAAAACTTCTAGGTCAGTAGGCGCGTCGAAAGCTTTCGGACCTTAGATCACAGGCTATTTTGTTATATTGTGTGCTTGTAGTTAGGGGATTTAAATAGACAAATACATGAAATAAATGATCTAAACCACCATTACGAGACCATACCTTGTTACAAAACTACGGCTTCAGTCGCAGGCATGGATGCCCCTGTTCTGTCGTTTATAGTAGGATTAACATTTATATCCGCTTCATACACCGTTGAACTACCTTTGAGTTTAGTATTTCATATTCTTTTAGCAGTGATGTATAATAAATATCAAAACCGAAAGCGGGAAGGCAGGGGCGGATCCATGCATTTTTTTTCAGGGTCCTAATTAAGCGAACACTACAAGTGCAAGCCGTGTTAGGGGGTGGGGTCTGCGGGCATGCTCCCCTGGGAAAGTAAATTTTGAAATATAGCCGCCAAACAGGGCCATTTTCTGACTTTCAGAAGCTGCTTGAAACTTAACAATACCACGAAGGAACAAACTTCAATCTAACCGAAGTAGCTATTTTTGTTAGTGTGTAATTTGCTACCAACGGATCTATTTGATCTATTCCAGATTATAGTTTATGGTCTCACGAGTTGAAAAATGACATCAAATGCACATGTTTTCGGGGGGAAAAATCTAACAACTAGTCTGACAAAGTGAATTATTTTCATTTGCTGAGTCCGATTACGCGGAATCGCCAACCGTGATTATTTAGAACGTATGCCTAAATTACGATTCCCAATGCGCCTTTTCACACAAGTATTTTAATTTCAATTTTTGGTCTTATTTTCAGACATTTTAGGAGTAAATACGTGCTTATTCGTCTTATCTGAAGCACTGGACACATAGTTCGAGAAAATCAAGTTTTAAATTTTCAAAATAGATGTAAATATCACTCGGCTGTCTTAGTATATAAAACAATGCATTACTTGGTACCAAACTATATGTTATATTATAAAGTTTTCAAACAATATATGCAAGGGGCAATATATACTTAGATCTATGACAAACAAAGATTTTTCTTGGCAATATAAGCGAAGGACAAAATATAACAAAGACACGTTTTCATATTTTTGTATAAATGTATGAAATGAAATACCGACTCACATAAAAATGTCAAAATCTATTCATATTTTTTAAATTTCATTTAAAAAAAATTCCATTAGAAACACTGCGAAAGCAGGCAGTGATATATTTACAAGGTAAGAAAAACAATTTACAACTCTGAAAGTACTGTACAATTGCCAATTTAGCAAGCCTTATATATAATGGCACTACTTTGCTGGTATAATACCATTACATGAAATTATATAATACATAAGTTATTTTCTTTTGAGTGACTGTTTGAATTAATATTTAAGGGTTTTCTCTAATACCGGTATACTTGTTTTATATGTACACCCATTTTACATTTAAACTAATGTAGACATTATGTTTGTGAATATTCGTATGATGTATGAGACAACAAGCGTGAATGTAATTGCATACATGTGTGATGCTTATCAATTTGTTTCATTTTGTGTACCAATTTATGTATATGATTAAATGCTTATACAAAACAAAACAACAACAACAACAAAAATGAACACGCAAGCAAACAACAAACAAACAAATAAACAAACCAAGCATAACAAGTGTACATCACTGTTTGTAGTCAGAAAATTATATTGAATTTCTTCAATAATTTAACTTGTTCCGTGTTCTTATATAGTTTGTAAACGTAACCGACTAGTACCAATGTGATTGCTTGAATGATGTGATAACATACATGTATTATACTCACTTAATCACTTGTGATAAAAATGATAAATGTTGTTTGTATGAATGTGATCTTTCTAATAGATGTTTAATAGCCGTAATCACTATAATTTTTGTAAGTATTTCAATTGTTACATTGCACATTTATTTTATTTCTATTGTTAGTCGAAGGCCTTTGTTAGAAAAGATGTATTGGTTTCGAACCTACCTGTTGAGAAGCTGAACGGTCAAAGGAATTACAGGTCGGCGACTCTACCTCCACTCTCTCGCCCAGGGGTGCCCCACGTCTGCCGTGCGAGGTCATAGACTGGCATATGATACCAAAAGACGAGTTTTAAAGCGAGTCTGCAAAATTGGGGGAGGAAGAAAAAACAGCAATACGACTTTACATCGTTAAGAATTAGAACGCAAAAGTTTGGCGAGGCTTAAACGCCAGAAGCATGTCTAAAACGGCCTCTCTACACCCCCTTCTGGTCATTCTTTTAAGGACACAGTAGAAAGTCGGAAGTCTGAAAATTAATTCCTTGAAAATTTTGACTAGGAATCACATCAAAACGTATCAATCAATGAATGTGCACCTAGTTTGAAATTTAAATAAATTGCTGCGATTTAGATAACCATTTAAGCCCGTACGGGTGTAGATACAAATGTATAACGTAGGGCTTACATAATATTTATGTACATAATATATAAGCATGTATTGAAAAAAATGTCTGCACCTTAACCTGTATTTCCAACTTTCTACAGTTGATTACTATGTATAGTCCTCTCCTTCATTAGAATATAAAGTTTAGAGTTATTTCCCTTATTATGTAATGTTATTTTATTTTGTTTTGTTTTATTTTGTTGTTGTTACATCGCAGCGACACAATTATGGTCATACTGGCGACGTCCAGCTAATTATTGGTGGAGGAAGACCCAGACTTATGCCTGGGTAGAACCACCGGCGCACCGGAGTAAAAATCTGATAGCATTACTGGTAACAGTGTTTGCAAATGTCATCTGCAGTGATGTTAATCTCCGTTGATTTCTGGTCGACACTATAACCACTCACACCAAATCGCCGTTGATTTCTGATCCACACTATAACTCCTTACAGTTACACCATATCGCCGATGATTTCTTGTCCACACTTAAACCACTTACACCAAATCTCTGTTGATTTTTGATCCACACTATAACCCCTCACACCAAATCTCTCTTAATTTCTTGTCCATATTGTAACCCCTTATACCAAATCTCCGATGATTTCTGATCCACACTATAACCCCTTACACCATATCGCCGTTGATTTTTGTCCACACTAAAACCCCTTACACCAAATCGCCGTTGATATCTGGTCCACACTATAACCCCTACACAAAATCTCTGCTGATTTCTGGTCCACACTATAACCCCTACACAAAATCTCTGTTGATGTCTGGCCCACACTATAACCCCTTACACCAAATCTCCGTTAACTTCTGGCTCAAACTTTAACCCCTTACACCAAATCTCCATTGATTTCTGTCCACACTATAACCCCTTACATCAAATCTCCGTTGATTTCTAGTCCACACTATAACCCTTACACCAAATTGCCGTTCATTTCTAGTCCACACTTAAACCACTTACACCAAATCGTCGCTCATTTCTAGTCGGCACTATAACCCTTACACCAAATCTCCGTTTTAGTCCTCGCTATAACCACTGACAGCGATGAGAATTAAATTAACCTTCACACTAACGCTTTATAAATAGACTCGCTTACTATTACTTTTCCTGAACTCGTTTAATAAATATCAGTATTTTCCGGTTACAAAAATACATTTGCTTGCTGTAGTGTGTGAACATTTCTGCTTATTCTTTATTAATCAGGTAGTCCAGAGTTCTTAGTATTCTGACGTCAAATTTTGCAAATGGAGCAAGCACCACATGTATTGGTGACGTTTCAAACATTGCGTAGTCGTCTGCAAATAATGTACTTTTCGTCAAATTTAACATATTCTAGTAACAACATAAATTTAACGCATACATATATAACCAATACACGCATTTTTATCATATACATCGGCATAAGTATATATGCCGCTATTTAAGTCGGTGCTGACTTCTAATCTGCCAAAATTTCTAATTGTAAGTATTTTTCGCGTGAAAATCGATAAACGACACTGTACTTGTATTTAGTTCTTTGTTCATTTGGGTAAATTTTGCTTTCAGTAAAAAGTGGCCAAAGCGTGAAAATTGTTTACAGTTGGTCGTCATTTTGTTAAAATATTTTAGTCTGTATTTCTAACATTTTCTTTACATCCACCCTACTTAAAAAAAATAACCCACCGATACAAACTTGGTAAGATTCTTTATATATGTATGTATTGTGCTTGTAAAGATTGTTTGCCAATATACTCAAAATAAACCTTATGTAGAATTATTTCTATTTTGCATTTCTGCTTCAGTAGCATTCACCTGCTACTCGTTCAGACGATTTCTACACACAAAGGCGCTTCCTAATCTTTTACGTCTGAAAAAAAAACGCACCTGAGTAAACAGTACAAAAACAGATTACACTGCATTTCATTACGCCGAGTTGCTTCCAGCTTCCTTTGGTGCAGGATACCGGCGTGCCTTCACAGATACAGTAAACTGCAGCATTTGTTTATCTATTTGATCAATGATGCGTAACGAGCGTTGTTTCTCAGCCAATGAAATTGCACGGACGCAATAGTGCATTTGACAGTTATTCATTTGGATTCCGAGTAGCTTTAAATTGTTGAATTGCAACGGTTTTTACCCACAAAAAAGCGTGCAATGATATCAATGTAAGCGTTTGCATTATTCTTGATTGTGATCTGGTGACAATGCGACGGAAATACTCAAAAAATCGACAGAGATCCACTAAAAAGACCCCATCGCTCGAACGGAAAGCGTAAGTGCTTAAACATCCGGTGTGTTGATTGTAAGATGATAGAGATGGTCCAATCACCCTTTCCCGCTGATTTTGTGTGCACGAAGTTTTTATTTTAAGCTTCAGTACAAAACGAAGATGTTAAAATATGACCATTGCATTTGATAGTTGTATTGTTTTGGATATATTTGGAACCGTAGAAAGCATCCTAGCTGCTACCTTGAGTTTTGTGGGTGGGGTAATTTGTTTTCATCTTTCTTTTGCTAAAGGACCGGTAGAAAACGCAGATGAAAACAAACAAAAAAATTGTTTAAAAGATATGATATGCTACAGTCGAGTTGCTGTGAATTAAATACATACCTAATATTTTATCAAATGACTAGCTTTTTCATGATCAGAGATTCAATGTGTGTTGCTTCAGTCCACTTCTTGTCTTTAAATAGTTTTACTGGTTTTGTAAAATAGAAAGTACTAAGCAGGAATGAGTACAATTAGTTCTGGTATTTGACACAAGCTTAAAGGTGGTATCCGACAGTTTGGACCAAAATATTTTACTCAAATAACCAGATATGTTATTGTTACATGAAAAGATCTTGCAAAATGCCTCTCATTGATGCCCTAGATCAGTGTAAAAAGTGAAACATAAATCTCCACTCATCATTGCAAAACAAGTATTTCCTATCTGAGCCACGCTGCAGAGAAAGTCTAGCTAAGAAAACCATATGACAACTTACTTTTAAGATCTCATTATATCATCAGCCAGGCAGTTGGTTCAAAACAAGAGGGGACACCCATGGCCATGTGGTTAGAGTTGCCGACTTGTAACTGCTCAGCACCACTCCATGTCAAGCTAGCTTGCAGTGTTTCTAACCAAACATAAGTCCGGGGTCTTTCTTCACCAATGATTAGCTGGACGTAAACTTGACCATAATTAGTACACTATTACAAAAAGTATATGGCACAGAAAACTAACCACAACAAAATCAATCGGGCCTAAACTCAACCCCGATGAAACGATAAGTGACAACTGAAGCAATTTTAAAATGGAACAAAATTTGTGATTGAATTTTAATGCACACATTGTGCAGGTCACTATGTACAATAAAGAGAAATAATTACAAGCATGTACTAACAATAGGTGGCATAGTATTTAGGGCACTGGACTAACATACAACTCCTGGCTACAAATCCTACAAAAAAACATGAGCATTTTTTACTTTTAATTTTATTAAATTTTTGTGTTTTTTTCTTCCTTTTCACATTGCTTTTTACAGTGACTGAATTTAATTAACAAATAACAGTTACAATAAGCCACAGACTTGTATCATCCATAGGTTATTTTTAAAACATTTATATATATTAAATATATTAATATATACCATTTGTTAGATCTCATTGACATCAACTCGAAACAGTTTGGTTTTTGAAAATAACTCAACTTCACAAGAAGTTATTCCAAAATTCAGTTATCTAATTTTACAGACACAGTTTTAGATAAATGACGTCAGAATTACGTCAGACTGACTGCACAGAAAATGATGTCATAATGTACAATAAACAGCACTTAAATGATGCTAATGTCATAGGTAAAAGTGTGCAGACTAGATGTTCCAACTCAAATGCAATAGGTTGGAACTGCTCTTTTTTTCTTGTTACTTGTATCATTCTTTAGAGGAAATAATATACATTATTGTGCTGCATAAAAGATTTCTTTTTTAATACTAAGTTTAAAAAAACAAGTATGTTTAAGGTTAATGCCATGAAGCATGTTTTATCTGGAATCAAATGTTTAGATTCAGTACAAAGACTGACCTTTACTCTGTATTAAAATATAAGTTTCATTAAAATATATGATTGATAAACCCCTTGCAAATGTTTCAAAAACTAATACCCTTAAATATTTTATGTCCGAAAAGGCGACGCCAAATATCGGGTACCATCTTTAAATAAATTGTTTACTTCATATGCTGGCGAATTCTGGGATATTTAAGTATCGTTTGGGATGGATGCAATATACGATCGACTGGATCCATTGAGCAATTTTAACATTGAAGTAGCTTGTATAGTAAATGGCATATTTCACTTGCAGAACTCTAACTTTCCAGATTTTTTTTTTTTTTTTTTTTTTTGCATTTGATCAAGTAATTTTATGCATCCAGTAAGTAATTTCATTAAAGAAACACATTTTCGTTGAAATCGTCTTTAAAGACAAAGTTTCTCTCATTAAACAGTTGTAATTGGCAGAAAACAGATTAAAACAATAGGTACATGGCGCAGTTGAGTAACAACGACAGTAGCGATTGGCGCCACATTGTGTTCGACTTAAATCCAAATTCCTAGCATATATTTTGTTGATATACGTCCAGGCGCATAACTGCCCGTAATCAGAATTCGAACACATTGTCTGCAAAGAATAAAAACATAAAATATAAAATCTGCGATTAAAGAATCTTACCCAAGCATTTAATTGACAGACAAAACATGTATCATTGTTGGTAGGATGACATACTAGTTGCTACTTCATAGGCACTTACACTTGTTTACTCACAGGTCTAACTCATAAAGTCCGAGAAAAAAAAATCGTGGTTAAATTATACTTGTTTTTCCTATTACTTGAAATGAATTCGATTTATTCCACTTGAACATTTTGTCCGCCGATCAAATTTTACACAAATGATCATAACCAGGTAATTAGCGCTTATGTTTGAGTAGCTTCTTTGAGGGAAACGAACAATTCACTATATGTTTCAAGACAACTTTGTTCAAATATTTATATATCTGTTGCATAGCATTTAACTTAAGGTCTAGTTATAAGTTGGCACCAACCCCCATCCAGAAGCCAAACGTACGATCTAGAAACACAAAAATGTCGGGGATCATCCCCCAGGACCCTAAGCGACCATGAGTACACTTCCTATTGTGCCTAGCTACGCCCCTGTATGTATGTAAACAGTGTGTCGATCGCTATGAAACTTACAATGCATTCATATACAAAGGCTTAATCATGAAGCTGTTTAAGGACTGCCATACAAGAGGTCACGGATTCGGCTCATAAAAAACAAGCATCTTTTTTAAAATTATTTCTGTTAAATATGTGTTCGTATCTTTTGTTTTCACAGTCTAACATATGTGCAGCTCCTAGATATATGGACGAATACGTTTTAAGTATTTAAACCACGAGCCATATAGATTCTGTTTAAGAGAATGTTAAATAATATGGCTGTTAGGCAGGGGCGTGCCTGAGCTTACGCACTTACGCACGTGCGTACAGTTGCGTCCAAAAATTGAAAAAATGAAAACGTCTAAAAAGCGAATAAAAATCGTCGCCTAACCCGGGTTAGGCACTTCCAGTAAATTGTCTTCATTATTTAAATCCGTGTAAATTAAGCCTTTTTTGAAATTCTACAAATTCTTCTGCAATCCTAATTGACGTATTTCTGTCTCTTCCTGCTCTGAGACCATTCTTTGTACTGAGACAGTGAGTGTACCCCACTGAATGCATATGTAGCGTTCTATGGAAAAAAACATTTTACGTGTGTGTGTGTGGGGGGGGGGAGGCACCCCCCACCCCCAGGAATAGTGCGTATACTTAATAATCGCCAGGCACGCCCCTGTTAGGTTCCGGCACCGCTCACCGGTACCAGTGATCTAACTTAGCCTGAAATTATTTGCAGCCACCGTCCTCCACCCCCTCCCCTATATCACAGAAATCAAACAAAAATAACAAACAAACAAAACCAATACATAAAAACTTTTTTGTCCAGGATGTGCGTTTTTTCCACACATTAATGGCCAAAGATTCAATATCTCAATAATTATAACTAATTGTCATGTTTATTCTTTACAAGAAAGGCATGTTTCTAGTTTTACTTGGCAACTGTCTCGATCACAGAATCGATGTTAATGATAAAATATCGGTGGATTTTTTTATCCATGGGTACATTCTGTATTTTATTTCTGCCAAGATCAACCAGTTTGGCAGAAATTAACATGTCTTTCTATTAGGTTTTAATCACATATACCATAAGCACAAACAATGTGACATTATTTTTATAGTAGTTGGCGTAGGGATATAACTATATCAGTACATATTAAAAATATATTAGTCAACACATCTTTTAATGTGGTTGCTTTCTTTGCTATATACTATTGTTAGTTTTAAAAGAATAATAATTGAAATATCTATTAGAAAGTTAAGATTAAATGGTATTTGAATTTACTTTGTTATTTTTTTAATATATTATAATATCCGATTCCGAATTTTAAAAATATACGCGTAATTTCGAGTTTCGGATGGAGCGAAGGACTTTATGTAGGAAGGTCTTCCAGCTAACCTATGTTGCGCCGGTGGTTCTACCCAGACATTGATAAAGTCTTTACGTGGGAAGGTCTTCCAGCTGACCTATGTTGTGCAGGTGGTTCTTCCCAGACATTGATCAAGTCTTTACGTGGGAAGGTCTTCCAGCTGACCTATGTTGTGCCGGTGGTTCTTCCCAGACATTGATCAGGACTTTACGTGGGAAGGTCTTCCAGCTGACCTATGTTGTGCCGGTGGTTCTACCCAGACATTGATCAGGACTTTACGTGGGAAGGTCTTCCAGCTGACCTATGTTGTGCCGGTGGTTCTACCCAGGCATTGATCAGGACTTTACGTGGGAAGGTCTTCAAGCTGACCTATGTTGTGCCGGTGGTTCTACCCAGACATTGATCAGGACTTTACGTGGGAAGATCTTCCAGCTGACCTATGTTGTGCCGGTGGTTCTACCCAGACATTGATCAGGACTTTACGTGGGAAGGTCTTCCAGCTGACCTATGTCGTGCCGGTGGTTCTACCCAGACATTGATCAGGACTTTACGTGGGAAGGTCTTCCAGCTGACCTATGTTGTGCCGGTGGTTCTACCCAGACATTGATCAGGACTTTACGTGGGAAGGTCTTCCAGCTGACCTATGGACCTATGTTGTGCAGGTGGTTCTACCCAGACATTGATCAGGACTCTACGTGGGAAGGTCTTCCAGCTGACCTATCTTGTGCCGGTGGTTTTACCCAGACATTGATCAGGACTTTACGTGGGAAGGTCTTCAAGCTGACCTATGTTGTGCCGGTGGTTCTACCCAGACATTGATCAGGACTTTACGTGGGAAGATCTTCCAGCTGACCTAGGTTGCGCCGGTGGTTCTACCCAGACATTGATCTTCCTCCGCCAGATAGATTCACGTGAATGACAATTATTATTTTGCAGAGATATGTAACACTTGTTTCTATATAACATAAGTAAACAAACATTGTTAATATTAAATTCAAGTGGTTACGTATACTGTTTTTATTATCAATGTTTTTTACACTTGTGCTGGGTTTTAAAGGCTGTATCCGACAGATTTCCTATATTAAATACACGTACCAATATCTAACCATCGCTTTGAGGAATTTGGTAATACTTTTTGCACAAACCCATACTTAAGTCGTTATAAAGACGATTTTGAACACTAACTTTATTGTTAGAAGTACAAATTGCGAAAACATTACTCTTAATGTCTAGTCTTTCCAACTCTATAAAAAGCGCGATGATGACCTCTGTTAAAAATAGATATCTACGTCAGAGCCCATTACCCGGATGATTATATACAAGTAAGTGATCACGTGATTTTCTAAGATTAAAAGTAGTTATCTCTGCAGCGTAGCTCGGATATGAAACACCTGTATGCAATGACGAGTGGGGATTTCTCCATGACTGTTCATACCGGCCTTGGCATCGATGTACAGCATTTTGCAAGACCTTTTCATCTATCGATGACATATTTGGTTATTAGAGAAAAATATAAGTTAAAAGTAATTTAACTAGCTTGCTTTCTCTGTTCTATCACACTGTCAGTATAATATGAGCAATCACGAGTAGGCTACTGTAGAAATTATATTGGGAGTTTGTAATTAGTTTTTTATACTTTTCGAGAATTCTGTAAGCAGTCGGAAAAGGACGAAAGGATTAGCAGGTCAGTTTCTCCAGATAGGAAGTTGAAGACAAAAGATGATCAATTATCTTACCACCAGAGTGTGGAATATCGATAAGATTAGGCTAACTAGCATAGTAAATTGACTTTGTATCCTCTGCTATATATTATCTTCTTGAGAAATATTTGATGTAATTTTGTAATTAGGTTCACTAGTGTTTCGCATATTTATACAATTACATTCTGAATTTAATTTAACTGAAAGCACAGGGCCTATTACCGTTTCCGACTCCTATTAAATTGACTGTAACTAGCGGGTCAGTACAAAGATGTGCATATATTTCCTATCTGAGCCCAGCTGCACAGTTAGCTACTTTAAAACCACGTGACCCCTAACTTTTGACATCACAATATGTATATCAACATCCGATAAATCCGCTCTGACGTCGAGGTCTATTATTTTAATTTTATATTTGGAAAAAATGGACATTTAGAGCGATTCATTTTTCACGATTTGTACTGTCTCATAATTTTGACATTGTTTAAAATCGTCTAGACTTACACTAGTGTTTGACTTTGTGCGGATCTCCTTTAAAGATATTATTCCTTTCAATATACATATAACCTTTCTAGTTATTTTTTTTTATATATATTTTTTTGTCCGATTTGCTCATATACTTGCCATTTTTTTTCCAGACAAATCGGACTGTTGCACTATTCGGCAAATATGCATGAAGTTGATCGACATTCTTTAAAGTGATCTTGTGATTTTCATATTGTGGCCGCGCAGGGGATATTGACCTTTAATAAAGCTGACAGAGGCATTGTTTAATCACCGTTCTTTTCGTTTAAAACGGTCTGTTGTTTTAAAATAATATTTGATAAAAACTTATCAGATATATGGTATGGTAATGGCTTTCATGTGCAAGCCAGTGAAATATCTATAAAAATGTGCTATTGAAGAAAATTAATAAATAAATACCTTATTTTTGCTTGATTCTAACTCTACCAACGGTGCAATTAGGCTCATCTTATATAGTTTTACTACACATCGCGACTGGCACAATGTATGCATATAAATGGGAACATAATCTATAAAGTAAACGGTTTCAACAGGGGCGTATCCATATATTGGATGTCTGGAAGACTCACGAAGGGATCAATCCTGTTCTTGGTCACATTTCTATTCCATATTCTTCTTGTTTTATAATGTTTCAAAAAGGTAGTTGACATTAGCCTCCTCGTGGCTATTAGTGTTTTTTCTACCATCAGAAAAAAACGCGTAAGAATTTGACCCGGTTCCAGGGATGGATCGAGGGCGTGGGGATGGGGGATGCACCCCCCCCCCCCTTCCACTACCAAACTAGGTAAAAGAGTAGAGTTGTGAAAAGTATACATGTAAGCTTAAATAGTACTAAGCTTTTTAAGTAAACTTTGTCTTTTGACTGCTTAGGTGAAATCTTAGGGTCCCTTAGTGTGTTTGTATATACATCTAGTATTTACTAAGATAAAGTTGAATGGATCTTGATTGATACCCCCCACCACCAAAATTTTCTGGATCCGCCCCTGCCCGGTTGCAGGAAGATTTCCCAGTTTGGATTTTGTCGCTGCTTCTATTATTAAGGCTGCGCAGTTTTAATTTCTTTTTTAAACACTTTATTGAAATATGTCGATATCACAAACTTTAGATAAAACATTTATTCTTCCATATTATTACATGTTATACAATGCAAACCA
Organism: Sinonovacula constricta; assembly: GCA_007844125.1. NCBI lineage: Eukaryota > Metazoa > Mollusca > Bivalvia > Cardiida > Solecurtidae > Sinonovacula > Sinonovacula constricta. The sequence goes on along the minus strand of CM017555.1, from coordinate 63,614,565 downwards.
TAAAATTAGAAAATCGTGTTCCTTTTCAACTCAACTTAACTCAACTTTATTGAACTCATTACCGCTCGAAGCGGTTAAAGGGCAATTTAGCATACGATACAAATAATAGACAATAACAAATTCTTGTGCAAATAAATCGTCTACAAAAAAACGGAAAATCGATGAAAAAGACTATAACATCTATGACGTAATAAGCATCTCATGATCTTAGTTGTATTTAACAAGTTTGTGTGCCATATGTAAGCCCCGTTTGTTGACATTTGTTTCATGAATGAAGGTGGTTCTAAATATTTAAGCATTGCGAGTGATGTGTTGTAGATTTAACCTATTTTCAATTACATGGCTTTGTTACAAATAATCACAAACTTTGCAGGTTAATGTTGCTTACAAATAAGGAATTGAAAGATAATGATTTTATAAAAAAATCTATGAGTCAGTTTTGAGTCAAAGCAATGTCAGTATTGAGAATCCAGAATTAATAATTACCGGTATGCAGGTGACAGACTTTTTCTTAATCATAAAAGGCTTTTTATTGGATGTTATTTTAAAGCATACGCTGTGTAAATAAGCCCGATTTCTGAACAAATCTATATCTGTTAGAGTAAGTAACTACTCGCATGATTTTGGATCAGATCACATAATTGAGTCATCACATATATATTTGAAAGGTAATATTTTGTTATGTGAGTGGGTCTTTTAGCAGACGTGCATATCGCCAGTGGTCGCTGGCTTGTAACTCCCCAGGCCCATGCCGCGTGGGTTTGAGTCCCGGTCGATGCATGAAGTTTTATGTGGGAGAGTCATCAGGGCGACGTGCAAATCGCCAATAATTTTCCCCAGACATTTGTCTGAGTTCGCCAATATGACCATGATCGTGCCGACGTGATGTACATTTAAAACAAATAAAGACAAATAAATATATAAACGCCATTTCGTGACATTATAAATTTTATTATATTATTAATATTTAAACATTGTTGTTGTTGTTGTTTAATTCTATCTCTCCCTAACAGAAAGAAATAGAAACAGCTGGGCTGAGATGGGATGGGATTTGCAGGCATTTTTGCCGATACGATGAAGGGACATTTCTATCATTATAGCACAGGGCCACTTATAAGGTGCCCAGGGACTGAACCCGGCCGGTCCATTATACTGACACCGACGAGTCAAGCGTAATGCTGTCCCCTTAGCCCAGAGCGTTAGGAGGGAAGCCACTACTACCAACTTAGTCTTTTGGTAGACCCGGCGGGGTTTGAATCCGCGACCTCCCGATCCGCAAGCCGACGCTCTACCACTTGAGCTATTGCGGCCGGTCCAGCTGGGCTGAAGAAAATTAATGTTGAGACAAACGCAAATACAAAGATACCGAAGTAGGTTTTTTAACATTTCAGATGACGAAATATGACGGACGGTTTGGTCGAATTACATTTGGGACATAAAATGTTTTGTTTAAATCATTCAATATAATGTACATGCATGATATAATAGGCACGACAGCACATACTAGAAAGGTCAAAGTGATGAAAACATCCGTTAAATTGTAATATATATATATAATAAAGCAATAAAGCAATGTCTATATACATGTCTTCAATGTCCAAGAAGGGGTTGACAACCATGATCGTGTCGACGCGATGTACATTCAAAACAAATAGAGACTAATATAAATATATGAACGCCATTTCGTGACATTATAAATATTATTTTATATGATTAATATTGAAACATCTGTTGTTGTTGTTGTTAAATTTTATCTCTCTCTAACAGAAAGAAATAGAAACAGTTCTGACCCGACCGAGGTTTAAATGCGCGACCTCCCGATCCGCAAGCCGACGCTCTACCACTTAAGCTATTGCGACCGGTCCAGCTGGGCTGAAGAAAATTAATGTGGAGACAAACGCAAATACGAATATACCAAAGTAGTTTTTTTAACATTTCAGATGACGAAATATGAGGTTTGGCCAAATTACATTTGGGACATAAAAATGTTTTGTTTAAATGCTTCAATATAATGTACATGCGTGATATAATCGGCACGACAGCACGTACTAGAAAGGTCAAAGTGATGAATACATCCGATAATCCCCGTCTGTTACTGTAGGAAGGAGTATATACGTTTAGCAGATGTCAATAAATTAATGTCGATGTACATTTCTTCAATGTCCAAGGAGGGGTTGACAACAACGACAAACATTTCGTTTTACGTTTGCTTTGAAGCTGTTCTTGTTCTTGTACAACGCCTGCAGTTTGAATTAACACATTTTTAATCTATCGAAATCTCATGTCCACGTATTTCAACGAATAGGAAAACCCGAGCCAATTATACCAGTTAACGCCCTTAGAGTTCTCTCCTTTGCCCTCTTTGTAATATAGTCCGTTAAGGTTGGAGTGATGGCAATCATTGTACCACCATCCACCTTTATAGCTCTGAGCACAATTTCCACTATATTTGTCATTATCTCTATCCATGGTAGAAAACATACTATCATTGTGGTATGCCAAAGAGTCCCCAGCATCGCCGCTGTATCCATCCACTGTCAGGACATAGTTCTGGTCTGTGGAGCCGATCTGAAACTTGCTGTACTTGGCATAGCGGCGGTTCCCATCAAAGTCTTCCATGTCAATACGCAGTTCATGACAACATTGCCTCGTGAGCTGGCTCAGATACATGTTGCCGAGCCAGAATTCGCCGTCCAAGTGACCGAACCCTTGTTCATAGTCAGACCAATTGCGATAGAAGTCTTCACTCCCGTCCTGACGTCTCTGAAAGACTGTCCAGCCACCACCATCAGTCTCCATGTCACAATATACATCTAACTGAGGCAATTCGGGGTCAGAATTGGAATCGTGGTAAACTTTGTAAATACCGCTAACACGAAATCCGCGATTATGTATGTCTTGGCAAGATTTTGGTTGAATTAAGTATTTGATATCCTGAATGTCAGCACTGTGGTTGTGTTTTAACGTTGATATCTCATCTATCGTATCCACTTGATTGTGCTGCAGTGCTGAAATAATCTCCGATTGGTGCTTTAGAGTTTCAACAATAATGTTCAACTGGGTCTGAATGTTTGTATAACTTGAAACCATGTTCGCAAATTCGCTTATCGACTTTTCCACGTCAGCTACTTTTCTCCTTGTTCGCGAATTCATTATCTTCTCATCGGAAAAGGCTTTGTTTATAATATTGAAAAATGTCATATTGGCTCCGTAACTGTTTGCCTGAAGTTCTGTAAATGTTCCATGTTTTGACTGCACGGATTCTTCAAGATTATCGATCATGCTTGTGAGATGTTGTACGTCCTCTTGCCTATACTTGATTTCGTCATGGAGGTCATTCTTCAACGCACTAACCCGTCTGTCCAATCTACGCAGTTTCCGATCTCCAGAACATGGACTAACGTATGTGGTAACAATAATGAAAACAATCACCTTCTGCATGGCATTCATTTTGAAAATTCTTCTTTTGAGCAAAATTCCTATACACTGTTATCACATGTAGTTGCCTACGTTTGCTGGTTGTAACTTATGTATGGTCAGATTTATTATGACTAGCCAATCTCCTTGCATACGAATTAAATTAGCGCACCACTTCAAATCAGCTACAAGTCCTTTTGCGGGAAACACTTCTTGCTTTTGCGAGCAATCTTTTCTGATTGTTAGTTAAGTGGATAGCACGGTACCTATTCACTTGTAACAATTGGTGTTCTCGACTTTGAAGTGGACTTTGGAAATTAGCAAGGCTAAACATTTAAGTAGGAAAGGGGTCAACAATTCTAGGTCAGTAGGCGCGTTGAAAGCTTTCGGACCTTAGATCACAGGCTATTTTGTTATATTGTGTGCTTGTAGTTAGGGATTTAAATAGACAAATACATGAAATAAATGATCTAAACCACCATTACGAGACCATACCTTGTTACAAAACTACGGCTTCAGTCGCAGGCATGGATGCCCCTGTTCTGTCGCTTATAGTAGGAATAACATTTATATCCGCTTCATAAACTGTTGAACTATTAAGTAGTTATCACCTTTGAGTTTAGTATTTCATATTCTTTTAGCAGTGATGTATAATAAATATCAAAACCGAAAGCGGGAAGGCAGGGCCGGATCCATGCATTTTTTTTCAGGGTCCTAATTAAGCGAACACTACAAGTGCAAGCCGTGTTAGGGGGTGGGGTCTGCGGGCATGCTCCCCTGGGAAAGTAAATTTTGAAATATAGCCGCCAAACAGGGCCATTTTCTGACTTTCAGAAGCTGCTTGAAACTTAACAATACCACGAAGGAACAAACTTCAATCTAACCGAAGTAGCTATTTTTGTTAGTGTGTAATTTGCTACCAACGGATCTATTTGATCTCTTCCAGATTATAGTTTATGGTCTCACGAGTTGAAAAATGACATAAAATGCACATCTTTTCGGGGAGGGGGGGGGGGGGAATCTAACAACTAGTCTGACAAAGTGAATTATTTTCATTTGCTGAGTCCGATTACGCGGAATCGCCAACCGTGATTATTTAGAACGTATGCCTAAATTACGATTCCCAATGCGCCTTTTCACACAAGTATTTTAATTTCAATTTTTGGTCTTATTTTCAGACATTTTAGGAGTAAATACGTGCTTATTCGTCTTATCTGAAGCACTGGACACATAGTTCGAGAAAATCAAGTTTTAAATTTTCAAAATAGATGTAAATATCACTCGGCTGTCTTAGCATATAAAACAATGCATTACTTGGTACCAAACTATATGTTATATAATAAAGTTTTCAAACAATATATGCAAGGGGCAATATATACTTAGATCTATGACAAAGATTTTTCTTGGCAATATAGGCCAAGGACAAAATATAACAAAGACACGTTTTCATATTTTTGTATAAAAAAAAAGAAATGAAATACCGACTCACATAAAATTGTCAAAATCTATTCATATTTTTTAAATTTCATAAAAAAATTCTATTCGAAACACTGCGATAGCAGGCAGTGATATATTTACAAGGTAAGAAAAACAATTTACAACTCTGAAAGTACTGTACAATTGCCAATTTAGCAAGCCTTATATATAATGGCACTACTTTGCTGGTATAATACCATTACATGAAATTATATAATACATAAGTTATTTTCTTTTGAGTGACTGTTTGAATTAATATTTAAGGGTTTTCTCTAAAACCGGTATACTTGTTTTATATGTACACCCATTTTACGTTTAAACTAATGTAGACATTATGTTTGTGAATATTCGTATGATGTATGAGACAACAAGCGTGAATGTAATTGCATACATGTGTGATGCTTATCAATTTGTTTCATTTTGTGTACGAATTTATGTATATGATTAAATGCTTATACAAAACAAAACAACAACAACAACAAAAATGAACACGCAAACAAACAACAAACAAACAAACCAAACATAACAAGTGTATACCACTGTTTGTAGTCAGATAATTATATTGAATATCTTCAATAACTTAACTTGTTCTGTGTTCTTATATAGTTTGTAAACGTAACCGACTAGTACCAATGTGACTGCTTGAATGATTTACTAACATACATGTATTATACTCACCTAATTACTTGTGATAAAAATAATAAATGTTGTTTGTATGAATGTGATCTTTCTAACAGATGTTTAATAGCCGTATTCATTATAATTTTTGTAAGTATTTCAATTGTTACATTGCACATTTATTTTATTTCTATTGTTAGTCGAAGGCATCTGTTAGAACAGATGTATATTATATGCTGTGTGTGTATGCATAAAGCTTATGACTTACCTTCATAAAATAAAGATATTATTATCATCATTATTTTTATTATTATTTGACCATAATACGATCAGGGCCACAAAGATGTGACACACCCTGAAATGTTAAAAAATACATTCATAAAGTCCCGCCCCCAACCCCAGCTAGATCCGCCCATGGAGGGGAAACGCTGTCGAAAAGAAAATATGCCCAATTTACATTTTTTAAAAATAATGTTTGCTAAAATTATCAAACTTTCTGGATACGTTGATGGTAGTCTCTGTTAAAAATAGATATCGACGTCAGAGCCCATTACTCGGATGACTGTATACAAGTAAGTGATTTTCTAAGATTAAAAATAGTTATCTCTGCAGCGTGGCTCAGATAAGAAACACCTGTAGGCAATGACGAGTGGGGATTTGTCCATGACTGTTCACACAGACCTTTGGCATCGATGAACAGCATTTTGCAAGACCTTTCCAGCTGTAAATAACATATTTAGGTATTCGAGAAAAAATATAAGTTAAAAGTTGTCTAACTGGCTTGCTTTCTCTGTTCTATCACACTTTCAGTATAATATGAGCAATCATGAGAAGGCAACTGTAGAAATTATATTAGGAGTTCGTAATAAGTTTTTCATACTTTTCGAGAATTCTATAAGCAGTCGGAAAAGGACGAATGGATTAGCAAGTCAGTTTCTCCAGATAGGAGGTTGAAAATAAAAGATGATCAATTATCTTACCACCAGAGTGTGGAATATCGATAAGGTTAGACATACTAGCATAGTAAACTACAAGTTTGTATCCTCTGCTCTATATTATCTTCTTGATAAATATTTGATGTAATTTTGTAATGAGGTTCAATAGAGTTTCGCATATTTATACAATTACATATTGAATTTAATTCAATTGAAAGCACAGGGCCTATTACGGTTTCCGACTCCTTTTTAATTAACTGTAACTAGCGGGTCAGTACAAAGATGTACATATATTTCCTATCTGAGCCTAGCTGCACAGTTAGCTACTTTAAAACTAAGACAACCACATGACCCCTAACTTTTGACATCACAATATATATCAACATCCTATAAATCCGCTCTGACGTCGAGGTCTATTATTTTAATTTTATATTTGGAGAGAATGGACATTTAGAGCGATTTATTTTTCAGGATGTGTACTGTCTCATAATTTTGACAGTGTTTAAAATCGTCTAGTCTTACACTAGAGTTTGACTTTGTGCAGACCTCCTTTAAAGATATTATTCCTTTCAATATACATATAACCTTTCTAGTTATTTTTTTTTATATTTTTGTCCGATTTGCTCATATACTTGCCAATTTTTTTTCCAGACAAATCGCACTGTTGCACTATTCGGCAAATATGCATGAAGTTGATCGACATTCTTTAAAGTGATCTTGTGATTTTCACATTGTTGCCGCGCAGGGGATATTGACCTTTAATAAAGCTGACAGAAGCATTGTTTAATCATAGTTGTTTTTGTTTAAAACGGTCTGTTGTTTCAAAATAATATTTGATAAAAACTTATCAGATATATGGTATGGTAATGGCTTTCATGTGCAAGCCAGTGAAAGATCTATAAAAATGTGCTATTTAAGAAAATAAATTAATAAATAAATACCTTATTTTTGCACGATTCTAACTCTACCAACTGTGCTATTAGACTCATCTTATATAGTTTTACTACACATCGTGACTGGCACAATGTTTGCATATAAATGTGAACATAATTTATAAAGTAAACGGTTTCAACAGGAGCGTATCCATATATTGGATGTCTGGGAGACTCAAGAAGGGATCAATCCTGTTCTTGGTCACTTTTCTATTCCATATTGTTCTTGTTGCGAACAGTTTCGTCCCGATTACACTGTTTCAAAAAGGTAGTTGACCTTAGCCTCCACGTGGCTAGTAGTGTTTTTTCTACCATCAGAAAAAAAGCGTAAGAATTTGACCCGGTTCCAGGGATGGATCCAGGGCGTGGGGATGGGGGATGCACACCCCCCTTCCACCACCAACCAGGTAAAAGAGTAGAGTTGTGAAAAATATGCATATAAGCTTAAATAGTACTAAGCTTTTTAAGTAAACTTTGTCTTTTGACTGCTTATGTCGAAGTTAGGGTCCCATAGTGTGTGTGTGTGTATATATATATATATACATCTAGTATTTACTACGATAAAGTTGAATGATTCTTGATTGATACCCCCCCCCCCCCACCCACCAACATTTTCTGGATCCGCCCCTGCCCGGTTGCAGGAAGATTTTCCAGTTTGGATTTTGCCGCTGCTTCTATTATTTAGGCTGCGCAGTATTAATTTGTTTTTAAACACTTTATTGAAATATGTCGATATCACAAACTTCAGTTAAAGCATTTTTTCTTCCATATTATTACATGTAATACAATGCAAGCCATTAAATTAGGTAATCGTGTTCCTTTCCTTAATACAACATTATAATCAACTCAACTTAACTCAACTTTATTGAACTCATTACCGCTCGAAGCGGTTACAGAGCAATTTAGCATGCAATACAAATAAAAGACAATAACAAATTCTTGTGCAAATAAATCATCTACAAAAACACGGAAAATCGATGAAAAAGACTATAACATCTATGACGTAATAAGCATCTCATGATCTTAGTTGTATTTAACACGTGTGTGTGCCATATGTAAGCCCCGTTTGTTGACATTTGTCTCGTGAATGAAGGTGGTTCTAAATATTTAAGCATTGCGAGTGATGTGTTGTAGATTTAACCTATTTTCAATTACATGGCTTTTTTACAAGTAATCACAAACTTTGCAGGTTGATGTTGCTTATAAATAAGGAATTGAAAGATAATGATTTTATAAGAAATTTTCTACGAGTCAGTTTTGAGTCAAAGCAATGTCCGTATTGAGAAATGTCTCTTCAAGTCAGGTCGGTTGTGTGTGCTGATGACATGCCATATGATAATCTAGAATTATTAATTATGCAGGTGACAGACTTTTTCTTAATCATAAAAGGCTTTTTATTGGATGTTATTTTAAAGCATACGCTCTGTAAATAAGCCCGATTTCTGAACAAATCTATATCTGTTAGAGTAAGTAACTACTCGCATGATTTTGGGCCAGATCACATAATTGAGTCATCACATATATATTTGAAAGTTAATATTTTGTTATGTGAGTGGGTCTTCTAGCTGACGTGCAGATCGCCAGTGGTCGCTGGCTTGTAACTCCCCAGGTCCTTGCCGCGTGGGTTTGAGTCCCGGTCGATGCATGAAGGTTTATGTGGGTGAGTCATCAGGGCGTCGTGCAGATCGCCAGTAATTCTCTCCAGACATTTGTCTGAGGTCGCCAATCTGACCATGAATGTGTCGACGCGATGTACATTCAAAGCAAATAAAGGCAAATAAATATATGAACGCCATTTCGTGACATTATAAATTTTATTATATATTATTAGTATTTAAACATCTGTTGTTGTTTAATTTTATCTCTCTCTAACAGAAAGAAATAGAAACAGCTACGCTGAGATGGGGTGGGATTTGCCGGCATTTTTGCGGATACGGGACATTTCTATTATTATAGCACAGGGGCACTTATGAGGTGCCCAGGAACTGAACCCAGCCGGTCTATTATACTGACACCGACAAGTCAGGCGTAATGCTGTCCCATTAGCCCAGAACGTTAGGAGGGAAGCCACTACTATCAACTTCAAAGTCTGGTTTGGCCCGACCGAGGTTTGAACCCGCGACCTCCCGATCCGCAAGCCGACGCTCTACCACTTGAGCTATTGCGACCGGTCCAGCTGGGCTGAAGAAAATTAATGTGGAAACAAACGCAAATACGAAGATACCGAAATAGGTTTTTTTAACATTTCAGATGACGAAATATGACGGACGGTTTGGTCAAATTACATTTGGGACACAAAAATGTTTTGTTTAAATGCTTCAATATAATGTACATTCATGATATAATCGGCACGGCAGCACGTTAGAAAGGTCAAAGTGATGAATACATTCGTTAAAACCCCGTCTGTTACTGTAGGAAGGTGTATATACGTTTAGCAAATGACTATAAAGCAATGTCGATATACATTTCTTCAATGTCGAAGAAGGGGTTGACAACAATGACAAACATTTCAACATGACCTTCGTGTAACGTTTGTTTTGAAGCTGTTTTCTCCATGCTTCAGTTGTCGTATTATATTACGTACAACGCATGCAGTTTTAATTTGTAGCAAACAAATTTTTGATCTATCGAAATTTCATGTCCACGTATTTCAACGAATCGGATTGCCCGAGCCAATGATACCAGTTAACGCCCTTACCGTGCTCTCCATTGCCCGCTTTGTAGTATAGTCCGTTAAGGTTGGAGTAATGGCATTCATTGTACCACCATCCACCTTTAAAGAGCTGAGCACAACTATCAGCTTTACTCCTGTCATTATCTCTATCCTTGGTAGTAAACATGCTGCCATTGTGGTATGCCAAAGAGTCCCCAGCATCGCCGCTGTATCCATCCACTGTCAGGACATAGTTCTGGTCTGTGGTGTCGATCTGAAACTTGCTGTACTTGGCATAACGACGGTTCCCACGAAAGTCTTCCAAGTCAATACGCAGCTCATGACAACATTGCCTCGTGAGCTGGCTCAGATACATATTGCCGAGCCAGAATTCGCCGTCCAAGTGACCGAACCCTTGTTCATAGTCAGACCAATTGCGATAGAAGTCTTCACTCCCATCTTTCCGTCTCTGAAAGACTGTCCAGCCACCACCATCAGTCTTCATGTCACAATATACATTTAACTGAAAGGATTCGGGGTCAGAATTGGAATCGTGGTAAAGTTTGTAAATACCGCTAACACGAAATCCGCGAGCATGTATGTCTTGGCAAGATTTTGGTATAAGTAAGTATTTGATATCGTCAATGTTGTGTTTTAACGTTGATATCTCTTCTATCGTTTCCACTTGATTGTGCTGCAGTGCTGAAATAATCTCCGATTGGTGCTTTAGAGTTTCAATAATAATGTTCAACTGGGTCTGAATATTTGTAGAACTTAAAGCCATGTTCGAAAATTCGCTTATCGACTTTTCCACGTCAGCTACCTTTCTCCTTGTTCGCGAATTCATCATCTTCTCATCGGAAAAGGCCTTGTTTATAATATTTACAAATGTCATATTGGCTCCGTGACTGTTTGCCTGTAGTTCTGTCAATGCTCCATGTTTTGACTGCACGGATTCTTCAAGATTATCGATCATGCTTGTGAGATGTTGTACGTCCTCTTGTCTGTACTTGATTTCGTCTTGGACGTCATTCTCCAACGCACTAACCCGTCTGTCCAATCTTTGCAGTGTCAAAACTCCAGAACATGGACTAACGTATGTGGTAACAATAAGGAAAACAATCACCTTCTGCATGGCATTCATTTTGAAAATTCTTGTTTTGAGCGAAATCCCTATACACTGTTATCACATTTAGTTGCCTACGTTTGCTGGTTGTAACTTATGTATGGTCTGCAAGTCAGATTTATTATGACCAGCCAATCTCCTTGCATACGAATTACATTAGTGCACCACTTCAAATCAGCAACAAGTCCTTTTGCGGGAAACACTTCTTGCTTTTGCGAGCAATTTTTTCTGATTGTTAGTTAAGTGGATAGCACTGTACCTCTTCACTTGTTACATTTGGTTTTCTCGACTTTGAAGTGGACTTTGGAAATTATCAAGGTTAAGAAGTGAGTAGGAAAACGGTCAAAAATTCTAGGTCAGTAGGCGCGTCGAAAGCTTTCGGACCTTGGAGCCAAGGCTATTTTGATATAATGTGTGCTTGTAGTTAGAGACATAAATAGACAAATACATGAAATAAATTATCTAAACCACCATTATGAGACCACACCTTGTTACAAAACTACGGCTTCAGTGGCAGGCCCGGATGCCCCTGTTCTGTCGCTTATAGTAGGAATAACATTTATATCCGCTTCATACACCGTTGAACTATAAAGTAGTTATCACCTAAGGGTTTAGTATTTCATATTCTTTTAGCAGTGATGCATAATAAATATCAAAACCAAAAGCGGGAAGGCCGGGGCGGATCCATGATTTTTTTCAGGGTCCTAATTAAGCGAGCACTAAAAGCGCAAGCCGTGTTAGGGGGTTGGGTCTGCGGGCATGCTCCCCTAGGAATCTTTTGAAATGTAGCCGCAAAACAGAGCCATTTTCTGAATTTCAGAAGCTGCTTGAAACTTTACAATACCACGAATGAACAAACTTCAATCTAACCGAAGTAGCTATTTTTCTGTTAATATGAAATTTGCTACCAACGGATCTATTTGATCTATTCCAGATTATAGTTTATGGTCTCACGAGTTGAAAACTGACATCAAATGCACATCTTTTCAGGGGAAAGAAATCTAACAACCAGTCTGATAAAGTGAATTATTTTCCTTTGCTGAGTCCGATTACGCGGAATCGCCGACCATGGTTATTTAGGACGTATGCCTAAATTACGATCCCCAATTCGCCTTTTTCACACAAGTATTTTAATTTCAATTTTCGGTCTTGTTTTAAGACATTTTAGGAGTAAATACGTGCTTATTCGTCTTATCTGAAGCACTGGACACATAGTTTGAGAAAATCAAGTTTTAAATTTTCAAAATAGATGTAAATATCACTCGGCTGTCTTAGTATATAAAACAATGCATTACTTGGTACCAAACTATATGTTATATTATAAAGTTTTCAAACAATATATGCAAGGGGCAATATATACTTAGATCTATGACAAACAAAGATTTTGCTTGGCAATATAGGCCAAGGACAAAATATAACAAAGATACGTTTTCATATCTTTTGTATAAATGTATGGAATGAAATACCGACTCACATAAAAATGTCAAAATCTATTCATAATTTTAAAATTTCATACAAATAAATTCTATTCGAAACACTGCGATAGCAGACAGTGATATATTTACAAGGAAAGAAAAACAATTTACAACTCTGAAAGTACCGTAAAATTGTCAATTTAGCAAGCCTTATATATAATGGCACTACTTTACTGGTATAATACCATTACATGAAATTATATAATACATATGTTATTTTCTTTTTAGTGACTGTTTAAATTAATATTTAAGGGTTTTCTCTAATACCGGTATACTTGTTTTATATGTACACCCATTTTATATTTATACTAATGTAGACATTATGTTTGTGAATATTCGTATTATGTATGAGACAACTAGCATGAATGTAGTTGCATACATGTGTGATGCTTATCAATTTGTTTCATTTTGTGTACCAATTCATGTATATGATTAAATGCTAATACAAAACAACAACAACAACAAAAATTAACACGCAAACAAACAACAAACAAACAAACCAAACATACCAAGTGTATATCACTGTTTGTAGTCAGATAATTATACTGAATATCTTCAATAATTTAACTTGTTCCGTGTTCTTATATAGATTATAAACGTAACCGACTAGTACCAATGTGATTTCTTTAATGATGTGATAACATACATGTAATATACTCACTTAATCACTTATGATAAAAATGAAAAATGTTGTTTGTATAAATGTGATCTTTCTAATAGCTGTTTAATAGCCGTATTCACTATAATTTTTGTAACTATTTCAATTGTTACATTGCACATTTATTTTATTTCTGTTGTTAGTCCAAGGCCTTTGTTAGAAAAGATTTATGGGTTTCGAACCTACCTGTTGAGAAGCTGAACTGTCAAAGGAATTACAGGTCGGCGACTCTACCTCCACTCTTTTGCCCATGGGTGCCGTGCGAGGTCATCGACTGGCATATGATACCAAAAGATCAGTTTTTAAGCGACTCTGCAAAATTGGGGGAGGAAAAAAAAAAAACAATACGACTTTACATCGTTAAGAGTTAGAACGCAAAACTTTGGCGAGGCTAAAACGCCAGAAGCATGTCTAAAACGGCCTCTCTACACCCCCTTCTGGTCATTCTTTTAAGTACACAGTAGAAAGTCGGAAGTCTGAAAATTAATACCTTGAAAATTTTGACTAAGAATCACATCAAAACGTATCAATCAATGAACGTGCACCTAGTTTGAATTAAAAAAAATGCTGCCATTTTGAAAACCCTTTAAGCCTGTACGGGTGTAGATACAAATGTATAACGTACATAATATATAAGCATGTATTGAAAAAAAAAATCTGAACCTTAACCTGTATCTCCAGCTTTCTACAGTTGTTTACTATGTATAGTCCTCTCCTTCATTAGAATAGGCAACGTCTGAGAAAGTTTAGAGTTATTTCCCTTATTATGTAATGTTATTTTATTTTGTTTTATTTTATTTTGTTGTTGTTACATCGCAGCGACACAATTATGGTCATATTGGCGATGTCCAGCTAATTATTGGTGGAGGAAGACCCAGACTTATGCCTGGGTAGAACCACAGGCGCACCGGAGTAAAAATCTGATAGCATTACTGGTAACAGTGTTTGCAAATGTCATCTGCAGTGATGTTAATCTCCGTTGATTTCTGGTCCACACTATAACCCCTCACACCAAATCGCAGTTGATTTCTGATCCACACTATAACTCCTTACACCATATCGCCGATGATTTCTTGTCCACACTTAATTAAACCACTTACACCAAATCTCTGTTGATTTTTTATCCACACTATAACCCCTTACACCAAATCGCCGTTGATTTCTGATCCACACTATAACTCCTTACACCATATCGCCGATGATTTCTTGTCCACACTTAAACCACTTACACCAAATCTCTGTTGATTTTTGATCCACACAATAACCCCTCACACCAAATCTCTCTTAATATCTTGTCCATATTGTAACCCCTTATACCAAATCTCCGTTGATTTCTGATCCACACTATAACCCCTTACACCATATCGCCATTGATTTCTGGTCCACAATATCACCACCCCTACACCAAATCTCCGTTGATTTCTGGTCCACAATATCACCACCCCTTCACCAAATCTCCGTTGATTTCTAATCCACACTATAGCCCCTTACACCAAATAGCCGTTGATTTCTGGCCCACACTACAACCCCTACACAAAATCTCTGCTGGTTTCTGGTCCACACTATAACCCCTACACAAAATCTCTGTTGATGTCTGGTCCACACAATAACCCCTTACACCAAATCTCCGTCAACTTCTGGCTCACACTATAACCCCATACGTCAAATCTCCATTGATTTCTGTCCACACCATAACCCCTTACGTCAAATCTCCGTTGATTTCTGTCCACACCATAACCCCTTACGTCAAATCTCCGTTGATTTCTGTCCACACCATAACCCCTTACGTCAAATCTCCGTTGATTTCTGGTCCACAATATCACCACCCCTACACCAAATCTCCGTTGATTTCTAATCCACACTATAGCCCCTTACACCAAATCGCCGTTGATTTCTGGCCCACACTATAACCCCTACACAAAATCTCTGCTGGTTTCTGGTCCACACTATAACCCCTACACAAAATCTCTGTTGATGTCTGGTCCACACAATAACCCCTTACACCAAATCTCCGTCAACTTCTGGCTCACACTATAACCCCATACGTCAAATCTCCATTGATTTCTGTCCACACCATAACCCCTTACGTCAAATCTCCGTTGATTTCTAGTCCACACTATAACCCTTACACCAAAGTGCCGTTCATTTCTAGTCCACACTTAAACCACTTACACCAAATCGTCGTTCATTTCTAGTCGGCACTTTAATTCTTGCACCAAATCATCGTTATAGTCCTCACTATAACCACTGACAGCGACGAGAATTAAATTAACCTTCACACTAACCGCTTTATAAATAGGCTCGCTTACTATTACTTTTCCTGAACTCGTTAAATAAATATTTGTATTTTCCGGTTACAAAAATACATTTGCTTGTTGCAGTATGTGAATATTTCTGCTTATTCTTTATTAATCCGGTAGTCCAGAGTTCTTAGTATTCTGACGTCAAATTTTGCAAATGGAGCAAGCACCACATGTATTGGTGACGTTTCAAACATTGCGTAGTCGTCTGCAAAGAATGTACTTTTCGACAAATTTGGCATATTCTATGAACAACATAAATTTAACGCATACATATATAGCCAATACACGCATTTTTATCATATACATCGGCCTAAGTATATATGCCGCTATTTAAGTCTGTGCTGACTTCGAATCTGCCAAATTTCTAATTGTAAGTATTTTTCGCGCAAAAATCGATAAACGACACTAGTTACATTTAGTTCTTTGGTCATTTGGGTAAATTCTGCTTTCAGTAAAAAGTGGCCAAAGCGTGAAAATTGTTTACAGTTGGTCGTCATTTTGTTTGTTGATTGGGTTTATCGTCCCACCAACAGTACATTGTATCGTCATTTTGTTAAAATATTTTAGTCTGTATGTCTAACATTTTCTTTACATCCGCCCTAGTTAAAAAAAATAAGCCACCGATACAAATTTTGGTAAGATTCTTTATATATGTATGTATTGTGCTTGTAAAGATTTTTTGCCAATATACTGAAAATAAACCTCATATTATAGAATTATTTCTATTTTGCATTTCTGCTTCAGTAGCATTCACCTGCTACTTGTTCAGACGATTTCTACACAAAGGCGCTTCCTAATCTTTTACGTATGAAAAAAACGCTCCTGAGTAAACAATACAAAAACAGGTTACACTGCATTTCATTACGCCGAGTTGCTTCCAGCTTCCTTTGGTGCAGGATACCGGCGTGACTTCACAGATACAGTAAACTGCAGCATTTGTTTATCTATTTGATCAATGATGCGTAACGAGCGTTGTTTCTCAGCCAATGAAATTGCACGGACGCAATAGTGCATTTGACAGTTATTCATGTGGATTCCGAGTAGCTTTAAATTGTTAATTTGCAACGGTTTTTACCCACAAAAAAGCGTGCAATGATATCATTGTAAGCGTTTGCATTAATCTTGATTCTGATCTGGTGATAATGCGGCGGAAATACTCAAAAAATCGACAGAGATCCACTAAAAAGACCCCATCGCTCGAACGGAAAGCGTAAGTGCTAAAACATCCGGTGTGTTGATTGTAAGATGATCGAGATGGTCCAATCACCCTTTCCCGCTGATTTCGTGTGTACGAAGTTTTTATTTTAAGCTTCAGTACAAAACGAAGATGTTAAAATATGACCATTGCATTTGATAGTTGTATTTTTTTTTTGGATATATTTGGAACCGTAGAAAGCATCCATGCCGCTAGCTTGAGTTTTGTGGGTGGGGTAATTTGTTTTCATCTTTGTTTTGCCAAAGGACCGGTCGAAAACACAGATGAAAACAAACAAAAAAATTGTTAAAAAAATGAAATGCTACAGTCGACCTGCTCAGAAATAAAACATACCTAATATTTTATCAAATGGCTAGCTTTTT
The DNA here is from genome assembly GCA_007844125.1 of Sinonovacula constricta. Lineage (NCBI taxonomy): Eukaryota > Metazoa > Mollusca > Bivalvia > Cardiida > Solecurtidae > Sinonovacula > Sinonovacula constricta. The sequence continues at coordinate 63,597,394 of CM017555.1, read as the reverse complement.
CATAATCAGAGATTCAATGTTTGTTGCTTCAGACCACTTTTTGTCTTTAAATAGTTTTATTGGTTTTGTAAAAATAGAAAATACTAGGCAGAAATGAGTGCAATTAGTTCCGGTATTTGTCACAAGCTTAATAGTGGTATCCGACAGTTTGGACCAAAATATTTTTGCTCATATAACCAGATATGTTATTGTTACATGAAAAGATCTTGCAAAATGCCTCTTATTGATGCCCTAGATCAGTGTAAACAGTGAAACATAAATCTCCACTCATCATTGCAAAACAAGTATTTCCTATCTGAGCCACGCTACAGAGAAAGTTTAGCTAAGAAAACCATATGACAACTTACTTTTAAGATCTCATTATATCATCAGCCAGGCAGTTGGTTCAAAACAAGAGGGGACACCCATGGCCATGCAGTTAGAGTTGCCGACTTGTAACTACTCACCCCCCCCCCCTTCATGTGGACTAGAGTTCTAGTCGAGCTAGCTTGCAATGTTGCAGTGTTTTTACCCAGACATAAGTCCGGGGTCTTCCTTCACCAATAATAAGCTGGATATCAACATGATCATAATTAGTACACTATTGCAAAAAGTATATGGCACAGAAAACTAACCACAATAATATCAATCGGGCCTAAACTCAACCCAGATGAAACGAAAAGTGACAACTGAAACAATTTTAAAATGGAACAAAATTTGTGATTGAATTTAAATGCAAACATTGTGCAGGTCACTATGTACAATAAAGAGAAATAATTACAAGCATGTACTAACAATTGGTGGCATAATATTTAGGGCACTGGACTAACATACAACTCCTGGCTACAAATCCTACAAAAAAACATGAGCATTTTTTACTTTTAATTTTATTACATTTTTGTGTTTTTTTTTTCGTTTTTTTTCACATTGCTTTTAACAGTGACTGAATTTAATTAACAAATAACAGTTACAATAAGCCACAGACCTGTAGAAACCGTTAAGGATAAGTATCATCCATAGGTTATTTTTAAAACATTTATATATATTACATATATTAATACATACCATTTGTTAGATCTCATTGACATCAACTCGAAACAGTTTGGTTTTTGAAAATATCTCAACTTCACAAGAAGTTATGCCAAATTTCAATTATCTAATTTTACAGACACAGTTTTAGATAAATGACGTCAGAATTACATCAGACTGACTGCATTGAAAATGATTTCATAATGTACAATAAACAGCACTTAAATGATGCTAATGTCATAGGTAAAAGTGTGCAGACTAGATGTTCCAACTCAAATGCAATAGGTTAGAAACGCTCTTTTTTTCTTGTTACTTGTATCATTCTTTAGAGGAAAAAATATACATTATTGTGCTGCATGAAAGATTTCTTTTTTAATACCAAGTTTAAAAAAAACCCAAGTGTGTTTAAGGTTAATGCCATGAAACATGTTTTATCTGGAATAAAATGTTTTCATTCAGGCATCAGTACAAAGACTGACCTTTACTCTGTCTTAAAATATAAGTTTCATTAAAATAAATGATTGATAAACCCCTTGCAAATTGTTTCAAAAACTAATACCCTTTAATATTTTATGTCCGAAAAGGCGACGTCATCATAGCTAGAAAATAACGTTTTTTTTACGTTTTCTGTTCTTTAAAGTTATAATACAAAAACTTCACTGCTTACAAGTGAGCAAAAAGTTACATAGATGTAATGGTAATTTAATCAGCTTTAAAGCAATATAGTTGTTGTGGGCATACCATGCCTAAATGTTATAAAGTACAGATAGAACCGTAATGACTAATTGGTCTCTCTTATCTACACTTTCTAGCGTCTTTTTGAGGATGCTAGGATAAGGTAAAGCAATGTGCTGGTGGTGTAAGCATGGTTTAAAATTTCTAGTAGAAGTACACTGGGGTGCCAGCGGCCAAGCATTTAGAGTCACTGTCTTGTAAACTTCGCAGTCCATGCAAGAACTTTCATGAGGAGAGGTTTTCTTGCTAACTGTGATGTGCCAGTGGTTCCTACCCAGACATAAATCTGTGGTTTTTCTCCACCAATAATCGGACAATAATTGTGTTAGTGCGATGTAAGAAAAAGACAATACAGAGGTAAACTATCTTAGAATATCAAGAATCAGGTAAGGGATCTTATAGGACCCAGACGTGTTCCCAATGACATGAGTAAGCATGTCTTAGTGGAGGAAGATGCTAGTCAATTCAAAATTTATTCTGTACTATGCTAATCTGACACCTATTAATTGTGAAAAAGTTGTGAAAACTATCATCCTTGCACTCGTTATTCACTTTGTATTTTTCATTTATTTTCTTTGGCTTGAATGTCGGACAAAAGCTCTCCCAGAGGAAAAAAAGCACTTAATTTTCAGGGTTTTTTACTTAGCTTTTATAGAAGTGGCCATTTAAAATCAATGTCTTTTAAGATAAAATAGAATATAGATGACCGACTCCATGATAAGTATTGGATATTTTAGTGATTGAAATGGTAGAAGCCTCTTATTTTCTCAATGCGTGGCTGTGAGTCCCAGTCAGATTGAAGAATTCAATGAACTGCTGTGCCCCTGTGGTTCTACCCAGACATTTGTCTTGGTTTTCCGTCACCAAAACAAGCTGGATGTCCCTACCATGACTCATAATTGTGTCACTGCTACGATTACTAAAAAGGTGGTATCCGACAGTTTGGACCCAAAATATTTTCATTGAACATCTTACTAAACTATTGTTACCTGAAACAGATCTCGCAAAATGCTGTTTGTATGAAAAGTGAACCATAACATCACAATTGTCCTTACAACCATGTATTTCCTATCTGAGCCACACAGCACAGTAAGCTTTTTTAAACTAAGAGAACCACATGACCACTTATGTTTTAGCTCATCCATGTCATCTGCCGTGAGGTCGTTGTCTTTTTGTAGCAGGAATCCCAATCGCTCTCATTTATAGATTTGAAAAGAATGAACCTTTTAAATGTTAACTAATGAGTTTTCTTTACTGCCCTTAAATCGAGATACTGCTGAAAATCTTCAAAGCTTAGACTAAGGTATGAGTTTTTTTCTACATAAATTATGCATAAATACCCAAAACAGAGGTCAGATATTGTTACATATATTAGATATAGGCAAACTGTTGGTTCCACCTTTAAATCAAAAGAAGTTATAAGGATAATTACTTAAATGGCAATTACAAACTTAAACTTATTGTATGTTAGTGAATAGCATTTGTTATCATACACATACTTCTGATAATTACTTAATGTTCATTAATATTTTATGTATAAATCAAAAACTAAACATTTGACAGTTGACACAATTGGACAGTCTGATTTGTACTTTACTTATAATTATGTTTTATGAATTGTTTCACATGAATAATTAATTTTTTAACAATAATCACTGGTGTCAGATTTCATAGTCACAGTGTAGGTGCTAGCTGAGGCATGTTGACCCAGTAATTACTGGTAATTCTTAGCCATGTATCATGTATGGATTGGTCAGGATTGGTCAGGCTTAGGCAAATAGTGCAGATCTGGATCATATCTGCTGGGATCTGTCTGATTAGGTTGTACACTTTTTTGCTGATGGATCTTGAGCAGTAGATCATGTTACCTCAGTAATAGAAATTAGGATTGAAATTTACAAGCAAGTCGGGCTATTACTTAGCAATTTTCACTAGCAGGAAAGAAAATTCATTCGCCTGAATTAAAGTCTGTTTTAATTTTACAAGTAAGCCAAAAAAAACAAACTAAGGTAAATACGGAAAAAAGCACCATTTAAGTATCAATCGCCTGGTAACTTTATGTTTTTTTTCCCGGGTTTTGCACCAGAAATTTGTTTCAGTTTAATTTTCTCTGCCATTTTGTTCTGTGGCCCAGCTGATTTTAATTTGGTATGGAACATAATGTACCATACGGGCACCAGAATACTGTGTGGTTCCTGCACAGTAAACATATTATGGGTTTAGTGTGCATAACATACTTATGATACATACGACATCTTGCCGAATGAAATGACCAGCTCAAAAGTTTACAAATTGAAAATGAAAGAATAATGACTTTTTAACAATCAGGATCTTAGAAGCCCATCGGGCTAGTAAAATGGAGATTTTTACTAGCCCGAGAGAAAATTTACTGGTTTTTTGCTGTTGGGCTAGCGCTAATTTCGACCACTGTTACCTACCTCTGCACGAAATTGTTAGTAAAATAACTTTGTAGATGTTTTAGTATATTTTAAAGGTTGTATCTGACTGTTTGCTGATATCCATGGCATGTAAAAAGATCTTACCCCAGTTCAGGAGAATTTGTACATTGGTGATATGGAAGTTGTCTCCCTTGTTAGTAAATATCCAAGGTATTTTAAACAGTAGGTAGATCCTTTTAGTTGGAATTCTTTGGCTTTATTGCTGCTTCTTTTGTAGATATTGCAATTACAATCAGTGAAATTTCTTACTTTTGCATAAATATAAGCTTAAAATTCATTTAAATACTGAGTGGGATATGTTATTTAAAAAAGAAAATGGAAGAGTTTGTTGATGATGGTTAATCTGGATATGACAAGAAAGGCAGAAAATACACTCCACAGAGCACAAGCATAAAAACCAAGTAAAACAAATGAAAGGACCTACTTGCATTTAGGGATTATTCAGTAGAGTCTATTCATTAATGTCTCTCATTGCTGCATAAAGTTGTACTTTAGTTTAAGTAATTTTTATTATTTACAAAATTACCTCAATTGTTAGACAGTTATAAATCGTGAAATATATCGCTTTAAACTTCAATTAATTCCACATCTATAAATAAGCACAATTGGGATTTTAGCTGAAAATAGATGTTGGCGTCAGACCTGATTACCTGGATGACCATGTAATGTGATTTCAAAAGTAAGTGGTCATGTGGTATTCTTAGTTTAAAAATAGCTGATTTTGCAGCATGGCTTGGATAGAAAATGCCTTTTTGTAATGAAAAGCGGGATGTTATGCTTTACTTTTTGCAGGAATGTACGGCACCAATAAACAGCATTTATGAGGATCTTTTCAGGTAATAATAATTTATTTGTTTAAATGAGAGAGAAAAAATGTCCAAACTGGCTGATAACACCTTTAAAGATTTGTTGCTGTAATTGTTGTGCCACAATGTTGGGGAGATTTGTGTAGTGGGCCAGGTATTGTCCTGTGCTGTTTCTCCTAATATTGATCTAGTCTAGTCTGAATTGCATTGATCCAGCTCAAGTAGACCGTCACATCTCCCATTTCAGCAATTTTTATCATTCTAGAGAGAAACCATGCAGAGATCTCATTGTTCGAATGAGGATAATGTTAAGTATGTATAAGGCACTTTGGGTCATAAAACAGTTATTACCAACTTGTAGTACATATACAGCTTAAATGGAGAAAATGTATTAATGTTAAAGATTTTGTCTTCCAGTTGGTAATATTGCCAAAGTAAAGAAAGTTGAAACGAAACCTGATATTACTGTAATAATGTGCATGAAGTCCAGTAAAATTTTGAGAAAATTTGTTTTTGACACCTCAAAACCTGGTCCTTGTGTTGTTGTTGTTTTGTAAAGATGAACATGATACTTTGTAATAGAATAACGTTAAAAAGTAAATTCTTGCTCAATGTATTCTGGTTCAGTCTGGTACATGTAGTCAAAAAAGAACCATACTTATGAATAGCAACTTACCATTTATTATACAAAAAATATCTTGTCAGTTTATGATTTCTTTTTTTTGTGTTGAAAATGAAGACACAACAGGTGGACAGGACCTTTAACCGAAATATTTATAAAGGCGAAGCAACCTATGACAGCTTTCTTATTTTTATCTAAACTGATATGATGTATCAAAAAAAAAATTCTTATACCATTGTTATTCTGGCAGTTTTCTTAAGAACCAGGGATGAACTGGATATGTTGCAATGCTCATGACTTTGTCATATATTCTTATTCTTTTCACTGCTTGCATTTGAGAAACCCAGGAAGCGAGGTTAGAGCTCTGTAAAACTGGTTTAAACACTCCAGTCTGTCCATATTGCAGACTGACTATTCCAATGCGGTAACTGTCGGGTTTGCTCTTTTTGTTAAATGACTCATCACAAATTTGTTCTAACTTTTACATTGGGCATGCATGTGAATACCTTTGTCCTGTGCCTTTTTCAAGTTTTTTTATATGTTGCAATGCTCATAGGACTTGTGATATATATTCTTATCCATAAAGAATCTAGGCAATTTTTCTCATGAAAGCAAGAATTTCCCTTATATTTTGAACACAAATGATATATGCAAATTTCTTAATTTAAAAGGTGTCAAAAATGAAATTTTTATATATGCAAGGAAACAGTTTCAAACTTATGGTAATTATTTTAATTAACCCTTTCCTGCATGCATATGCCATTTTTTGCCTTTACAAACCATTCACAATCATATTCCATTTTACGCCTTCACAAACCATTCACAATCATAAGCAGAATCTGCATGTCTAAGAGTTTACGGCTAGGGTGGTACAGCCTTAAATCTGATATTACAAGTTGAACATACATTTATTAAAATCCTTTTATCACTTTTAAAGAAAAACAACAAAGTCAAGTGAATTTTCAAAATTTTAGATGAACTATGAATGAAAGGGTTAACAAAATAATAAAACTTCTTCATTGTACTCAAGTACTCTGTTTAGTGATAGAGAGAAAATGAGTTCCAGCCCAGTAACCCTAGCTGGTAGAGCATTGAACCTGTCAGTAATTGGTCTCAGGTCTGAATGTGAACAAGTGATAATAGGCCAATAATATATGTTAATAAATGATTGATTTATTTATCTGAGGGCAGTCATATTGGCCCAAGGCCGAGGTCCAGTATGACTGATCTGAGGGCAAATAACAGTGCCAATATCAAATTGCTTATTTATTGACAATTTTATTAAATAGCTACATGTTCTTATAACATTTCACATTTAATACTTAGTTAGTTTTTGCATTAATCCAAGTCAGAACATGCTTTGTGTTTTTATGAAATCTACACTTTGTAAATTAACACATAAACACTACCAATTCATGCTGTAAATGTTTGAAAACTGAGAATATTTTATTTCATAACTTTATGCAACCTGTCGACGTCTACACATAGACCGAGTTAAAACAAAATGGCTGCCATTTCCCAGAGCTTCTTGCTGAAATCTGTACCATTTTTTGGCCCTGCCTAATTAGTCAATCAAATGCAGGCTTTATATCAATATCACATTCCAACCCGGGGCCGAAAAAGTGATATAGATATTGGCAATGTTTTAAAGCAGGCCGTCGTGTTACTTAACGTGGCAGGTGCTCTTTTATAGGACTAATAACGTATAGTTATTCAATATTTCAAATTAATTTACTATTTTAATAACAATACATATTAGCCTCTTTTTTATATCAGAGAACTCATGAATTATTTTGGAAAAATTATTTTCATAGGAAGTAATGATAAAGTAATTATATTTATATTTCAGATCTGGTAGACAAGTAAAGAAGACTGTTGAGCAGAAAACTTATCATGTACACAGTACACCTTCAAAACACAGGACAGATAACCTGATTGATGAACGATGGGACGTGTAAGTAGTTGATGTTCTTGCATTTGCTTATAAAATATATAAGTATGTATGCTAATGGCCATTTTTGCAACGATCGGTAAATTATTGATGGAGGAAGAAATGACCACAGGCACACTGCAGGGTAACCGTAGGTGGTTTTAGTTAAGTTTTGCCACAACAGGGACTCGAACCCACTCGACTATTTTATATGACGCACGACGCGAGAAAACCGGGCTTATGGTCAAAATTTTCAATTTTTTTGTTTTTAATGAAACATGATTCTCCTATCATTTCTGATCACAAATTCGAAAGATTTTTTAGAATTAGCTTTGTATTAATGAAATAATGAGAATTTTAATGACCCCTACTGAAGGTAGTTTTCTTAAATATGACGTCAAATTATTGACGTCATAATATCGGGATGAGTAACTTACCCACACAACTAAATTAAGATTTAAGCTAATATGGTTTTATTAACGTTGATATTGAACTGCAAAACAGGGGTGTGTTTTGTTAAAGTGGGTAAAGAAACAGGTTATAATTAGATAATATTAAAAAATATCAACTGAATTTTGTCTGACGAAGCACTCGAGGTCTTCTTTGCGCTGACGCTTCAATCCGCCAGGTTGAAACGCGGGTGGCATTTCTGTATTCCTGAACTTTTGCTGGGGATCCTTGAGTAGCATTAACTCCCTCTGATCATCATCTGGAGTGGTCCGCAAGATGATACTACCAGCTTTTTCAGACGTGATATTGAAGTGTTGATAATCTGAAAATGCATTTTAATCAATATTATGTTAATATCTAAGTCCCGCCACAAATACAAATCAGATTATATCAATGATTTTGTTTTGCGGTCAAACAATTTTGGTGGACGAAAATCGCAGATATATGTTTATGAAGTGAAACTACTGGCGCATCACAGGCATTATCACAATTGTCTCCCTTACCGGAACGATAACCCATGCAGCGAAAGGTTGGGGCATTACGAGTCTGTGAATCTAACCTTTCTGCTTAGAGTAGCTCTTTACTATAAACCCAATTGTTTCAAATATTGTTTACGGCATATAACATGGCCATACCTTATTCCTGTCAAAGCCTTGAAGTGTTGCCCAAGGAAATCATTCCAACCTCTCCAGTCACACCTGGGATACAAAACGGGCGAGTTGAACAGTGAGGATCGCTTCACCATGTCAGCTTGCTCCTTAACAGTCTCGCAGTCATTTTCTTGGCACTTAATTTGAGGTGGACAAATCCGGGATCCACAAAACAACGTGCGTGGCCTGAAATAAGAAATAAACTCTCGTTTAACATATTTATATGAATATTTATGCATGATTATTGGCTTTAACTCTACATGTATGCCTATTCCTGTCCGTTTTGTTTGTTTTGTTAAAAACAGTGCATCGACGAAATTATTGTCATTATAGCGACGTCAAGCTATTACTGGTGGAGAAAAATCATGGCCCATGTCTGGGTAGAATCAGTAGCGCATTGCAGATCAGCTGGAAAACCTGACCACAAGAAAGTGTGTACCCCGACCGGACTCAAACCCACAAGTTACGGATTACGGAGTCAAAGAAATAGCAAGTCATCGATTCTAACCTTTAGACCATTAAACCACGGGCGTCCCCTATGTTTCTTTTTTTTTTCTTTTTGTTGTTGTTGTTTGTTGTTTTTTCGTTTGTTTGTTGCAGATACCTCGCACCAATACAATTAATGTCGTATTTGCAATATCCAGTTATTACTGGTGGTGCAAAATATATATATCCAGTGGTGGACTGTTGGTTAACGTGAATACCTCCGGACATGAATGTTTGCCGCTTCGACCGGGACTTGAACTCACGGTGGAACGGTCGGTGACTCTAGGAGCTCGGCAATGGGCGCCCCTTATTTGCTTGTGAATACATTAAATGCAATGTCATAAGTGACTATCATACTATTAAATCAGTCGAAGAGGAAACAATTAAAACAAGTAAATGAACTTGCATGTGGTACTCGATCATGCTGTTTTGTCCTGTCATTGTCCGCCATATGAAGTACCCAAGTAGATACCGGTTTTTGATTTGTCCTGAAAGTATCAACAACATACAATACACTGAAAATTAAGTCGTCACATGTTTACGGAGTTGCACTATAACTATAAACAATCATATTATTTGGTTATAGTTTCAGGCATTTTCTCGAAGTAATTTGAACGTTAATCAATAATTTTGTTATATAATTTCATGTATTCCGTTTTCTTTCGTTTTTCTGTGTATAAAATATACTTTTAATGAGACAAACAATTTTGCGGCATTATAAATATTTAATAAACATATTGCTTGATATGTCTATGGTTAGTTCCTCTCTTAAATAGAAGTCGGACCCTGCACTGTCATTGTATGAAACGGCGAACGAGTTTCTTCTATTTAATTTAAAGCGACAATATAATGTTACATTCATTTAGACTTATTACGAATAGTTGTTAAATATTAAATGTGTGCAAACAAAGTTTATTACTTTTTGAGGTTTTGTTTTGTTTTACTTTAATGTCAGCCCAACAAACAGTTGTCAAGAAAGAAATATGTTTTATTTAATTCGTTAAAAACAAGACGTGTATTAAATGAAATAAAATGCATAAAATTATGTTGGAAGGAAAGTAAGAAAATAAAATTCGGGGCCGTAGTTGGTAGCAAACCAACCACCCTGTCGATAGATATGTGTAAAACGAATATCGTTCGGCTGACCAACAACGCTAAGCGCTCTGTATATACCCAAACTGCATAATTTTATAATAATCAATAAACAAGCCTACGTAGTTATAAATAGACACGTTCATGTGACATTGATCTGTTTTATATGCAAAACGTATATCAGGTTTTTAAAAAATCTATCAGCATTTTGTCTAGTGAGTAAATATAATCAGTTGATTTAAATTGGACAGATTTAAATGTCGCTTGTAATACTAAATCATTTTTTCGTTAAATCTACCCATCCACGTCAATGAGTTAAATTGAACAAACATGTAATCTGCAACATCGGTTACATCAAAATCTAGTCTAGATCATATAAAAAAATAATGGTTTACATTCTATTTCGTTTCATATAAACTTTTAACATGATTTTGCTAGAAATTACAAAAAGTATCATAATAATTCTGTAAACCTGTAGGCCTATAAACTGTTTAACTTTAACATTAAAGTTTGATCCACGCGTGTTTAGATCTGTGTAGCCTCTATTTAATCAGATTCAATATATATGCGTAAAATATAAAGATTATGTAATCACAATATAATGAATAGATCTTACCTCTAGTTCCTCCTCCATTCTTGTTTGTTATCGCTTCTAATAAGACAACAACATTCAGTTTCAAATACGATAGTCCAAGCCATGCTGTCAAGGTCGTAGTAAAAATACCCGGTAAAAGTGACGTCATTTTAATTGTGGATTTCCCAGTGTTACGTCATAATGCCATAAGCCCGGTTTTGTCGCGTCGTGCGTCATATGTATGTAAATGTTTGAACCATCAAGCTTAGTTTAAAGTAGAAATTATAAAAACACCTAAATGTAAAAGACAATCGCTAAGACAGTGACTGTTAAAGTACCGTATCATTACTTGTGTTGGGGAAATCGGTTGCAAATTATAATGGATCATCGGTTGGAATCAGTTGCCACTTCCGATGTGATTACAAGGTAATGATTAGTAAATGGCACATTATTGAAAAAAAGTTGATTTTGTGGACTTTTAGTGTAATGTTTTCGAAGACAAAGGTTAAAATTCCAGAAAGTGTCAATATTCGACCTTCGAAATCGCTTAAAAAAATCATTATTAATGTATTACTGTGTAAAATTAAATAGTAAGACATTGCACAAGATTGCTGCATTGACTATGAAGAGTAACTCTTTCTGCCTAAATCTAAGCTTGATAGGCAAATATTAGTGAGGTCTGTATGATTACACAAATCTAAAACTAGTATTCCAATTGGGTACATTGGTGAAATGGAAATTGTCTCCCTTGTCAGTTAATGTCCTAGGTATTCCAAACAGTAGGTAAGTCCTTTTAGTTGGAATTCTTTGACTTTATCACCTATTTTTTTGTAGATATTGCAATTACAAACAGTAAAATTTCTTGCTTTTGCATAAATATAAGCTTAAAGTCCATTTAAATACTTATATAGATATGTTATTTAAAAAAGAAAATGGAAGTGTTTGTTGATGATAGTTAACCTGTGTATTACAAGAATGGCAGAAAATTCAACATACTCTCCAAAGAGCACAAGGATAAAAACAGAGTAAAACAAATGAAAGGACCTACTTGCATTTAGGGATAATTCAGGGGAGACTAGTCATTAATGTCTATCATTCTTGTCAGCATTTAAAATTGGTTTATGGTGTGACTGATTTATAAGCAGGCAGCCTCAGTGCAGTATTCATAATTTAAAATGTACTATTAAATTGAGATTTTGCCAATCTAACTTCCTGCTAACATGCAGGAATTACTTAAAAACATATGCAGACAGAAGCAGGTACAGTGCATTTCGGTGTGTTACTACATTAAGTTTGATTGTGTCAAATAATTATAACATCAAAAGAAATATTTAAAAAAAAAAAATAGTTCATTTATAATGAACATTTCTTTTAGCATTTTTAAAGGCCGTTTATGGAGACTGACATTTCCTGATATCAGAACATTTATTTAGGAAACATTACACTAAAAGAGTCCACATGTGCAATTAACAAATCATTACCTTTCCTTTCGGAAAATAATGAACAGCCAAAAATAATACCAGAAAGAAAAGAAAAGGCAAGAAATAAAGTAAATACAAATATAGACCTGTAACTTTAGGCGTGTTACCAGATTGCATGAAATTTACTAAGATAAATATAAGGGTCTCATAATCAGTACCACAAAATCTACACACCTACCATAGGCATCTACGTACTTAATTTAATGAAATTGCTTGCAACAGTAATGGCCAGGTATGATTGTTTTGATATAATAATGATAATTATTTTGTATAAATGCTTCATTTCACACAGACCTCTTAAACAGTATTTGTCTGGTGTAACAGTAAATGTCTGTATCATATTTTCTACTGTTATGCTTTGGGGTAGAGGTCATTTTCCAAGAAAAGGATCAAGTATGCTAGAGTTAACTGCAACTTGCAGTTACAAAAAAATGTCAATAATGTAGCCCACCATTACAGAAACTTGAATTTCTTTGGCGAGATCTTTTTTGAAGAGAAAAAAAAAGAACTGAGTAAGCCGTGGTTAATCATATTGGCCAGATTGAAGACCTCAAGGAAGTTAGCAAAGTAGTAGATAGTCAGGTTCCCAGCAAGTTCATCTTCCTGCTTTATACACATGCTTTCCATGTGTAGCAGGGTTGAAGTTAATTGTTTTTATCCGCAATTGATTTTGACATACAGTTTAGTAGAGTTCTCCAGTAGAGATGATTGCTGTGTGATTCAAGTGAGAATGACTTTCCATGCATGTGAACTTTTTCTGAGGCCAATGTGGGAGATTTTCACTTAGAAAGTGGGGGCATGGTTATTTTCATATAAACAAAGAAGGAAGATATCTGTTTCCAAGTAGGGAGATTTCTGAAAATGTTAAAAAAACAGCCCTCATTTTCAAATGATTTTGAACTTTAAAAGAGGGAGTCTCCCTCCAAAAGCAGGAGAGTTCACATATATGTTTCCAGGCTTTGTTATTTGAAGCATTGCATGGATAAATAGTGTTGTATGTGATGCAGTAGTATTTCAGTTTCTTCTAGTATGTTCTAGTACATACCAGTATGGTAATTGATATGTTTGTTTAAGCATTACCTTAGCATTTTATGATGCAACTATAGATAGTTTCTACATCAGTGAAGATCCCAAATCTTGGCAGCCATCTTTGATGGCAACTTCAGGGGCTTTTCAGATGAATGGTATAGAAGCGTAGTTTTTATTTTCTTGTAATTTCATCATTTGTGGTCCAAAAATTAAAAGCTATACACCATTGGAAAGATCTTGAAATTCATATGTTTAGAATGCAATAGTTTTAAAATTGATAAATGCACAAAGAATTAATATACATAAATAAATAAAATTACTGGCTCATCCTTAAACAAAATGAACAGTGTAACTTTTTTAGTTGTATCTTTATTACCTTTTAAACTCAAAATATAGATTTGATATTTAAAATACTTCATAAAAGCTGTTAAATTTGATGTAAAATTCAGTCAAATAGACTGAAAAATAAAATTACAGTGTTGACTTTAATACAGAACATATTTCCAGATTTCGGCCTGCATTAGCTTCTGCCCTCAAAGATGGCTACCTTAAACTGTCTAATCATTGCCCATGACATCACATGGAAACTATCTATTTGAATGGCTGTGGTGAATATATATTCGTTGAGTATTTTTCAAGTTAAGTACATTAGAACTGTTGAGATGAGAAGAAGAAATAACTACAGGCAGACTATTGTGCTGTGTAAAGTCATCTGTAGCAGTTGTCTGCAAAAACATCACAATAAATGAGTGACAGTACCTTATACTGATCAAGAGGATTGTTTAGACTTGTTAAAGGTGACAGTTTGCCTATATCTTATATATGTAACAATATCTGACCTTTGTTTGGGGTGTTTGTACATATTTTGTGCAGAAAAGAAATCTTACTTTAGTCTAAGCTTCAGAGATTTCTACAGTATCTCAATTTTAGGATGGTAATACTTGTTAATCAACATTTAAAATGTTCATTCTTTTCAATCTATAAATAAGAACGATTGGGATTCCTGCTAAAAATAGATATCGACGTCACAACAGATGACCTGGATGAGCTAAAACATAAGTGGTCACATGGTTTTCTTAGTTTAAAAATAGCTAACTGTGCAGTGTGGCGCAGATAGGAAATACATGTTTAAAATGATGATTGTGACGTTATGGTTCACTTTTCATACAGGTGTAGGGAATCAATAAACAGCATGTTGTGAGATCTGTGCAGGTAACAGTGGTTTATTATGCTCCCCGAAAACTTTCGGGGGAGCATATAGTCGCCGCCTTGTCCGTCCGTCCGTCAGTCCGTCCGTACGTCCCATTCGTGTCCGGCCCATAACTTCGTTATTTGAAGTCGAATTTTGAAACTACTTCACAGAAATAACCACCATGTTGAGACGACGTGTCGCGCGCAACATTTGGGTCCCTACCTTGAAGGTCAAGGTCACAGCGTGACCTTGCAGCAAAATCGTGTCCGGCCCATAACTTTGTTATTTGAAGTCGGATTTCGAAACTATTTCTCAGAAATGACCACCATGTTGAGACGACGTGTCGCGCGCAACATTTGGGTCCCTACCTTGAAGGTCAAGGTCACAGCGTGACCTTGCAGCCAAATCGTGTCCGGCCCATAACTTCGTTATTTGAAGTCGGATTTCGAAACTATTTCACAGAAATGACCACCATGTTGAGACGACGTGTCGTGCGCAACATTTGGGTCCCTACCTTGAAGGTTAAGGTCACAGCGTGACCTTGCAGCAAAATCGTGTCCGGCCCATAACTTCATTATTTGAAGTCGGATTTTGAAACTATTTCACAGAAATGACCACCATGTTGAGACGACGTGTCGCGCGCAACATTTGGGTCCCTACCTTGAAGGTCAAGGTCACAGCGTGACCTTGCAGTGAACTTGTGTCCTGCCGTTATCTTCGTTTTTTGAAGTCGGATTTCGAAACTTTTTCACAGAAATGATCACCATGTTGAGACGACATGTCGCGCGCAACATTTGGGTCACTACCTTGAAGGTCAAGGTCACAACATGACCTTGCAGCAAAACCTTGTCCGGCCCATAACTTCGTTATTTGAAGTCGGATTTTACAACTGTTTTTGACAAACTACCCGGTTTGACCGGCTCTTGTTAAGTCATTGCCCTTTGTTTATGTTTATGTCTGATTTCATAGTACTACAACTTTTTCAAAATAAACCTCAATATTCATACAACTAACCTTTTTTTGTGACAAAGTACCCATTCGGGGAGCATCACCCGTCTCTGACGGCCTCTTGTTATGATCTTCATTGAAAATATTTTTGGTTGGATACCATCTATAACTTGCTAAGTGACACAATAAACAATTAAAGTGAACCAACAAACCCGACTGGTTGTTCTTTTTAAACCAACAAAATCAGAGAGCACCCAACAAGTAACACATGGTTCCTTGGTTGTCACACATCTGAGTTCTTTCTTGAAGTTTTACAAGAAGTGTAGTAAATACAGTTTCACTAATTTACTGCTAAGTTGAGTTACTCTCCTCATCAGCTCCCTACCCCTTCCAAGCACAGTGTGAGTACATCAACAACTGTAGCTGTTTAGGGCTGAGTTGTTTACCATGGGTGTTAACCCTCAAGCCATGTGTAAGAGAGCAGCACATTTTTTATCTCCTCACTCTCTCAAACATTGAGAAAACCTATCTCTAACATAATCGTGTATCAACACTGTTTTACATTTGAAAAACCCGCCACTGGGAGAAGTGGCTTCAGTAATCATTCATTCGAAACGGTTTAGGTCAAGGGAGATTACTACACACTGACTGTGTTTGGTTATAAGCAAGTTGGGATTGTAAACATTAACATTTCCTACAGGTTCGCCGATTTACATAGTGTACATCATTGCCTCAGGGTTATTTCTCTGTCATTGTTATTTAGCAGCTAATGTTAGTCATTACAGTTAATAGGGGTCTTTTTGATGGCTTAAGATCAACTTGAGTTGTGTGTTTATTCATAACTATAGTGTAAGGCACATGGATCTCCTACTGGGATGCAAGGTGGGTGCTCTATCTGTTTAGTGCTGAAATGTGTAGTTCTCGAATACATAACTGACACATGGCTGGGAAAGTAAGTGGTTTTGGCAACATGAAAGTACAGGCTACAACTCGGATTGCCTCTAAAAATGATTGGAGCATGAGAAAAAACTTGACAAGAAAAGTTGTTGGAAAGCAACTCTTCTCTTGAGTAAGATGAGTTGTTGATTAATGATGGTGTTAAGCTGGATTTTCCATTAGTGCAGTGATGTGAGAGAAAAAAGGTTGGCTTATCCCTTATACTGCTAGATTTTATCAATAATCTATACTTACTCAAAGCCTTCTTCTTACATACAAATGCAGACATGCCTAGACATATTGCAGGAGCCTCGGCTGCAAATGGTGTGTATCAGAATAGGAGATATCGGCTCTGAATCTTCGCTGTTAGAAACTGTCTCTTGATTAATTCATGTCCAGTGGGCTAAGTGTTAACCCTTCGTCTGCTTCAGTTGTAAATAACTCTTTCTAAATTCAGTGAACTTTTGGAAGGAGACTCCCACTTTTAAGGTTTAAAATAATTGAAAATGAGGGGTCTTTACACATTTTCCGAAATCTTCCTATTTGAAAACAGATAACTTTCTTCTTTGTTTATATGAAAATAGCAAATCTCCCACTTTGGAAGTGAAAATCTCCCACTTTGGCCTCACATATATGATAATTATTAATGAAAACTTCATGACAGGACCAAAATCTTTACTACAGGTGACTTAGTAATCCATTAGTCAGATCTTGATTAGACAGCTCCCAGCATCTGGATGTACACTTTTTGCCTTTGCTGTATACACATAATAACTTAACATCTGACCTAACAGCTTGATTTATGTATCGAACCCGGGGCCTTCTGTACCTGGAGCCGACGCTCTACCGATTGTGCTACCAGGTCTGGTCACTGCTTACCTTGATATCCCTGTCCGTGTACAAAAGTTTCATATGATCTAAATGTTACAAAAACCAAAACAGTTTATTTTTTAAATTAAAACATTCCTTAGGCTTTTAATTGATAGCATTATCTTTAATAGTATACTATTTTTAAATTCATACCTAGTAGCGCAGTCGGTACAGCCGTATGGGATGTACCGGGTTTGTTCCTGGGCCGCAACATAGCAAAGTCATTAAAAATGGTAGTGGTGTAGCTCCCTTGTTAATGCTCAAGCAAATATAAGGGTAGTTCCACAACTGGTTGGCCTGATGTCAGGATAATGTGACTGGGTATGGTATCATGCCAGGTGTTCACGGCATGCTATACCCAGTAAACAAACTATTTTTGACAAAAAAAATAATAATTATAATCTCTTTTGTCAAGCCCATTGACAATTTTCCTTTTCTGCTATTTAAAAGGCATGAGACATCTGATGTGAAGATAGGATTTCCTCCTTAAAATTCGTGTAGCTGGAATTTAGTCAAATGACCATAAGTATGTTGGTGTGACCTTGATGTCAAAATTTAAACAAACAATTTCATGTACACTCTGCTATCATCTAATTAGAAATTTCTTAACAACCAATTAATGTTGTAAAGGCACACCTGATGCAGGGTGTAAGTCAAGTAAGCAGGGCATGACCCCTGAGATGTGATATGCAAATGGGATTATTTTTTTGAGACTTAAATACTTGGCATAGATAAGATCTTTGAATGAACCTTGTGCATTGTGCCAAATGGGTCAGCATTGGGTAAGGTTTTTAATTAAAAGGTGCTGTAGAAATCACAAATGGCATGTCTGGAACACCCATTTCTGATTGCACCAGTATCCTAATCTTAACAACTGAGTTTGAGATTTTGATTTTGAAATTAATTACAGTATAATGACATCTAACGGGTCATTCTATATCAGTAACTTTCTTCTTAAATATCTTCAAGTGTTTGAAGAGTGGAATTTAAATAAGCTTGAAAAAATAACTTATGTCAAAAGTTAGGAGAGCATTGTAAACTTCAAGTGTTAGTTGAATAAGTATTTATACATACCTTTATGATAAAGTAGACATTTGAAAAATGTAAAGCATTAGTCTTATAACTTAAAGTCATGTGTTTATTTACTTTTATATAGTGTTGAAAAGTAGTGTGTTCTGGCGGTAAGGGTAGCTGATAGTGTTGCGCCGATGATCGGAAGTTATCGATTAGCGGCATGTAAAAGCTTCTCGATGTCAATAATTGATGTCATTCTCTCATAATCGATTAACAGAAGTGTGCAAAGGCACTCCAAATAAAGGTACAGGTTCTGTCTTTTAAACTTATTCGGCCGTAAAGGGATATCACTCTGAAAATCAAAATGGCGGCCCCTGAGATTTACGAGCATATAAAAATAGAAAGCAAGTGAAAACTTGTATTTTGTTCTTGAAACACCAAAAGTTTTGTCGAAGTGGCAACAAGTACACTATAGTATCGAGTAATTATGTAAGCTACTAATCAAAAACCATTTGTGAACGTAGCACTGGGTAGATTAATAAACCGAGTATAATCGGTGAAATCTCATCAGAAGTGGCAACCGATTCCAACCAATGATCGATTATGATTTGCAACCGATTTCCCAACACTAGTAGCTGACTTGTAACTTCGCAGCCCCTCAGCACATGGATTCGAGTTCAAGTTGGGGCAAGCATGTTGGGTGCGTAGCCCGGGGTATGCTGTTGGTTCTACCCAGGCATAAGTCTGGGATCTTCCTTCACCAATAATTAGCTGGATGTCGCCAATATGACCATAATTGTGTCAGTTTGATGTAACAAAAACGAACATAGTGTTGCATTGTATAGCAAACATTCTACAGTAAAATAATATAAAAGATCCCTTTATAAATAAAGACTAGAAAGTTGTGTATTTTATATATATACAGTGGAGATATGAAATCTGACAAGATTGAAAAGCAGCATGTGATTGTATTGTGAAAACCTATGAGGCATGGACAGTGGCCTGGATGTGTTTAACTGACCATGACATGTTGATGGTTCGTCTCCAGTCAGCTGTTAAGGACATCAATCTCTTACATTCATCCAGTGAAGTGCTTTCTCTTCGCCTGCTATGCAGGATTTGATCTCTTTTTTTTGTTGACAAATAGTGTAGATCTAGATTGGTCAGCTTATGGTGGGAACTGTCTCATCAGGATCTGATGCTTTTTGCTTAAAAGTCTCAAGCAGTGTGTCCATTTAAGGTGGCATCCGACAGTTTGGACCAAAATTTCTTTTCTCAAATAACCAAATAAGTCATTGTTACCTGAAAAGGTCCTGCAAAATGTTGTTCATAGATTTGTGTGAACGGTCAATCATAAATCACCACTCATCATTGCGAACAGGTATTTCCTATCCGAGCCACGCTGCAGAGAAAGCTATTTTTAAACTTAAAAAACCGCATGACCACTTACTTTTAATATCACGTCATATAGTCCTCCCGATAACCTGCTCCAACGTCGATATCTGTTTTTAAGCAGAGACTGCTATCAAGCTTTTTATACAGCTGGAAAGAAGACACATTTAGAGGTTGTTTTTTTGTGTGATTAGTTCTGCCTAACAATTCAGTTACGTTCAAATTGTATTTATTCAGACTAATAGTATGGGTTTTATACACAAATTATGCCAAAGTTCCCCAAAGCAGTGGTCCGATATATTTATATATATTTGGAATAGGCAAACTTTCGGACACCACCTTTAAGTTGTTAGCAAATGACTTAGATTTGTATTGGTTATTTATAGATGAAGAAGAATAAAAGTAAGGGTTAGAATATACGAATAGTCTGTTCAGTAGAAGTGAAGGAATAAGTTTATCAATGGAATAATTTTTGAATGCATTACAAAATATATATCCTTCAAGAAAAGGGGCAGCTTATGCATTTATTAATTCTGTTTTTGTTTTGTTTTTTGGGGATTATTATTTTTTTTAATTTAAAATTATTAATTCTGATAAATGTATCACCAAAAGAGTTTTCAGAATGCTTTAAAACTTGAGGCAGGCTTAGGCCTAAAAACAATTTGAAAATTGTTCTATTAGGGTCCCCTGGCCTTACCTAAAAATATGCCCAACCCTACCATTTTTTTTTAGGTCTGTAAAAAAGAAAAGTCACACTTCGTATTGTATTGTAGAGATACGCTAATGAAAAGTTTTTGTTCATTTTCTTCAGCCACTGTTGACCTACTTAGGAACTATTGACTTCCTGTAATACCATGGTAAAAGATTAGACCCGCGATTTTAGCAGAAATGACCATATCATATTCCAACTGTTACCTTGTAAATTGTCAGTCAATCGAGGGGTCACAGGTTTGAGAAGCCAGTACGGTTTGAGCCAGTTCTACCCAGGAATATTAAATGTCTGCAATGGGAACACAAAAAAAAAATCCTACCTACTCCATTTTTCTTTTAGGCCTTAGCTTTGACATAATGATTTAGCCATGTAATTTTTTGTTATTTGATTATTAGAAGATTTAACACCACCACTGATACTATTAGCTTGACATCCAACAACACTAAATTTGTTTATGCTTCCATGCAGAATTTTTTGTGTATTTGATCAAAAACATTTAACATACCATTGAAAAGATGGTGTTATATTATCTTTTTCTTTTATTTGTAATTATTTGTAAATCATGTCATTGTATGATTCATAACAGAGAAAATAATAGTGACACCGAGCTATTTTTGGTGGAGGAACACTGTAGACAAATATCTTTATAGAACTATATTTATTTTATAGACCCCCCCCCCCCCCCCCCCCCCCCCCCACACACACCCCAAAAATAAAAGTTTTTTCTCCACAACAGGGACTCGAACTCAGACAGTGAGGCGCTTTGAACAAGTCTGCAAATCTACCACTCAGCCACAGGAGGCAATCTTATCAGATGTTTTGACTACAATGTTTTGTTAATGACATGTAAGCACATTGTAAAGTTTGAAACATATAGTGAGTGCTACTAGAGTTGGTTATCGCTGTTGAAAATGTATCACGATATTATCACGACATCTGAATTGTATTGCAATGTATACTCGAACTCAAATATGTATTATCGACGCATCTCTATTACCGACGTTTTCCGAATAATTCAATATGCAAATCAACACAGAATGGCTTTGACCTAGTTTTCTAAAAATTAGTTGATTTTATGGTACATTTTTGGTTTAGAGGTTAGTTGTCCTTTAAAAATTCAATGTTTATAAGTTGATATTGTAATGCATACACATCATAGATAAGTCAAACAAGTACAATGATAATACAGTGGTCAATGCTAGTATCATGATATTTTCATTGAAACAAAATAAATGCAATTTAGTAAATTTACGCCATACAAAATTAATATCCTCATTTCTGTGTATTGTTTAATAGGTTTATTAAGTAAAAGCATCACTGTGACTTGAATGCTTTTAATTTCAATAGGCTATAAAACTGGAACATTAATAAAGCCTTGGCTCTGGCTTAAGATGATTGTAGATTAATAAAAATGTTGTTTTGAACGCATATGTCGCTTAGGTGATATATATTTTAAAAAAAGAACACAAATACAGCTGGTTACCGGTTAAAACAGATATTGTGAGGAAAGAGAGGTCCAATTTCTCTATCTAACTCAATGCAAGGCTTGCCTGTAACAAATATTTTCTGAAATTAAGCGCTTCGATATTTCTTTCAGTTACGTTAGCGGTATAATAGATATATTTTTTCGGTAATGAAGGCGGTATGTAAGTTAACAATACAAACATAAATTATTATAATGTTTCGTGAACAATAATAGTATCGTCCTGTATCGATACCTCAGCATTGTATCGCGATACTGTATCATGAAGGCAATTATCACGATTCACCGATGCATCGGCCCATCTTTAAGTGCTACCATACATAATTATAAATGATACATGTATGTTTGCACTATGTAATTTTTGTTACTGCTAGTGCTTCAATACATTTTAAAACGAAGCTAAGGCTAAATATACTAGTCGGTTGTTAATGATATTTATGTACTATGTAAGGCCTGAGGCAACTGTTAGTTTGATCCACCACTATCCCAGGCCCCTAGTTGTACATAGTGGGATACATTGGTGAAATGAAAGTTATCTCTTGTTAGATAATATCAGAGGTAGTCCAAAAGGTAGGTAGGTCCTTTTGCTTGGAATACTTGGACTTTTGCCTGTTTTTTGACAGATGGGGTAATTACCAGTGAAATTAATTATCTTTGTATAAAAAAGAGTTGTGAGTCCATTCAACAACTTATAGAGATATGTGATTTAAATAACAGAATGGAAGTGTGTGTTGATGATGGTTAAACTGGGTATCAAAAAAAAGACGTAATATTGAACTTACACTCCAAAGAGTACAAGGATAAAAACAGAGAAATCCAAATAAAAGGACCTACTTGCATTTAGGGATTATTCAGGGGAGACTATCTACTATTGTCTCTCATTATAACTGCTAGGGCTAGAAATTAATACTAAAGTGAATATTTATGACAATAACTATAATATTTTTTCAATGATATATATGTACTGTGTAAGCCATGCACCTGATAGTGCTACAAATTGTACAATTTATACTAATTGAATATCTGTGACAATTATTGTAGCGTTTTGTTGTATGTCAGGTGTGTACAGGTTCATAGAAGTGTGAGAGATTTTCTGAGCTGTTGTCTACACATTTGTAATCTCCAGGTCAGAGGTCACATGCCTTTCAGATCATAGTAACCACAAAGAAAATAAGACATAGGGCTTGGCAAACAAGATTTTAGCAAGATTCATTTTTGTACTTTTGATTGAGTTATTTATATATTCATAACTATAGTAGTTTTATTTAAGTGATGAACTCTGGAGAATGTTTAAATTTAATTAAATAAATGGTTTTGATTTTATTATATATAAATCTTATGGAACATTTTTACATGGACACCGAGGTTGGTATACACAAGCATGATCTACACTACGATCACATGCTTCTTTGTGACAGCAGTAGTTTCTGTAGCATAGCGTAACATTACTGGTGTGAGGAGTGCGACATATTTGTAGTCACAGCAAGTTAACCCTTAACATTCTGCATTTGTGAGTCACCCATACTCATCTAAAAATATTTTCTTACTACTACGGGAATCCTTAATAAGAATTATTGCTAATAACTTAGCAGAAAACAGTACAAATGATGATCAGGCTGCTCCCAAGCATTGTGCTGGCTGATCTGGATCTAAACAGTTTTCCTGGGTTTGATAAATTGATGTTAATCAGGCTTAGTTAATGTTCGTCATGGTCTAATGAGGCTGTCGGCAGTTATGTTAATATAAAGATGCCCGCCACTTTCAAATACACATCTAGATACAAACCTGCCATGTGATTGCCTTAACTGTCATGATATGCATAATCATCATGTAGTTTTGTTCATGAAAGGCACATAGTGATAAAAACATGTTGTAAGTTTGGTCTATTTTCTCTTTTCTTACCATCAGTATGTAGTACGGAATATGAGTTTGCAAACTGGTTTAAAATTACTGTTATAAAGTTGTTTCGTTTACCTGTGGTTTTGAAACTGTATTTATTTAAGGAAAATTTGTGACAGCAAGTTATTGTGTGTACAAAAAATACAAACACACCAAAATATACAAATGTTTTAGTCTTTTCAATTATTGAGTCTATTTTTAAATTATTATTATTATGTCTTTAAAATTATTATTTTTATTATTTTGTCCTTAAAATATTGAAGCATTTAAAGAGACTTAGTGGTTTCTAGAAATGATTGTGCAATGTTAAAACTCTTCTCTTTTCACATCCTCTCTCTTATACATTGCATGAGAGTTGAAACTTTTCATTGTTAATCTTTGATCTTAAAGAATTCAGTGTTAAATTTTGATTAGCAAAACAGTGCTGTCTTGTATCGTTAGGTCTAATCCAGCTCAAAATATGCTCCATTGTAGAAATACAAACACACTATTGACTACAACAGTTAGCCGAATGTACCCTTTTGTGTTATATAGTATGGCACATCATGGAGCACACAGATAAATACAGAGTAAAACAAATGAAAGGACCTACTTGCATTTAGGGATTATTCAGGGGAGACTATTTATTATTGTCTCTCAATGATCTGCTGTGTGCTGGTGGTTCTGCCTAGAAATTTTACTGGGGTCTACCAACATTTATAAAAATTACTCAAAATTAACCTATGCAATGTGGGCTAGTCAAGTCAAGAAA
This sequence comes from Sinonovacula constricta, assembly GCA_007844125.1. Lineage (NCBI taxonomy): Eukaryota > Metazoa > Mollusca > Bivalvia > Cardiida > Solecurtidae > Sinonovacula > Sinonovacula constricta. The sequence continues at coordinate 63,572,875 of CM017555.1, read as the reverse complement.
GCTGTTTTAAACTCTGTTTGCATGCGTAAAGTTTGATTAAACCCAGATAAATATTTTGATAATAAAAAGGTTTAACAAATACCTGTGACATGGTTAAATCAATTTCTGTATTGTTCTGTTCCTTGTGTATTGATAAAAACAAATAATTCTGTATTAAGAGACAGGAATAAATAGAAGTACTTTTAAAACAGGTGTTGACGTAAGATAAAAATAAAGGTGGTAAAACAGGGAATTTAAGAAATTAAGAAATTTAGATTATCTTAGATACAGTCTAACCACGTTCACTCAAACATGGGATCACTAGATCTCACCGGTTCGGTAGAACTTACCGCTGGTCCCTTTGTTTTATTCTTATTTCTGTATTATCTGTATTAGTTCTATCTGGTTGTTCGCTGGATTGTTCGCTGGGTAACTAGAACTAATTGATTGCCCCTACAGCCCATTTACCTGTATTTTCACACCTTTTTCGCTCAAACAGTCCACATCGACGACTGATTGCCATGCTTTTGTTTCTAGTGGTTATGTATTTCACCATTTTACTTTTACCAGCCCCCGGCATCATATATGTTGTGTTGATTGCAAAGACATTTTTATTTGAAACATGATATTTGAACAAGTGCATCATGTTTCTTTTGACTGTTGGTTGTTTTATGTCTGTGCATGTAAATTTTAAAATAAAGCGCTTTTTAAAATGTTGACTAAACTGTTTTTGCTTACTTTCCTGTGTATGCAGGGTAAGAAAACAAACAATCAAATAAAAAATTTGTCAAATTTATTCAACAATTACATACACGTAAAGAAACAAACAGGCTTTTTGTTCAGAAGATTCAATAAATCCAACTTCAACCTGACTAATCATCGTATAGACATGTGTGCATATGCAGATACAAACAGTGTATTAACATGACATTTCTTAGTCATTCTAAGTGATGACCAAATGTCAACATCTCACTCGGTAGCGTAGGTCCCTTGGGTGTTTGAGTGACCGAGGTTTGACTGTATATAATTAACACTAGCTCTGCAGATATATTTGTGTTCTCATTATCAGTTCTTTGTCTACTTTCAGATTACCAAAGACTGACTACACATATGCGAGAAGGTAAATGTTTCCATCTACAATTTAGTTTGTTAAAAAGTCTGATTGCATCAACACATATAATCGAGACCGGCCGCAAAAGCTCAATTGGTAGAGTGTCGGCTTGCGGATCAGGAGGTCGCGGGTTCAAACCCCGGCCGGGTCAAACCAGACTTTAAAGAGGGTAGTAGTGGCTTCCCTCCTAATGCTCGGGGCTAATGGGACAGCATTGCCCCTGATTCGTAAGTGTCAGTATAATGGACCAGCCGGGTTCAGTCCCTGGGCACCTCATAAGTGCCCCTGTGCTATAATGATAGATATCCCTGCACAGTATCGGCAAAAATGCTGGCAAATCCCATCCCATATAAACGACATACTGCAAAAGTGAATCAAGATACTCTTAAACCAAATTCAAACTGGTTTATGCCCATTTAAATTCACTGGTAATGTTGATATTTGTATAAAAAGTGATAAAAACTTTATATATCCATGTGTTTTTTTTATGAAATTATTAAAAAATTTAAGTATCATATTAAATGGTGTAACTTTCTGATATTAAATATTACCGTTCTCAGTAGTTTTACATAAATGGCAGGTATGGCAGGTATGCATTTCAGCATACGTCCCAGGAATTTAGCTCAATGTTGATCAAGCTTAGGAAAATAGTGTAGATCTAGATTAGCCGGCTCCTGGTTGGTGCTGTCTGATCAGGATCTGTACCATTTGCTACTAACACCTTATCAGTTTATCTACGCCCACTCGCCTACCCCCACTTAAACAACACAAACTTAATATAACTCAAAAATAACTAAAAAATAAAAACATTTCGAGAAAAATATAAATAAAACAAACAAAACAACACAAAACCACTAAAAAAGATCAGACAGACAAAACCTAAAAAAAAAATAACATAAGCGAAAAAACAATCCATCCTGACCGGACCTGGAAGCGCAATTGGTATAGTGTCTGCTCCAGGTACATGATGTCCCGGGTTCGACTCCAGGTTCGATCCTGGGCCAACCAAAGTCATAAAAAATGGTAGTGGCATAGCTTCCTTGCTAACACTCAAGCAAATATAAGGGTAGTTCCACGACTGGTTGGCATTGGATAATGTGACTGGGTGAGGTATCATGTCATGTGTTCACGGCATGCTATACACAGTGAAGGCAGCACTATATCTGCTTCAAGTGGACACCATCTCCAGATTACTTAAATACTGTGGGTGGGACGATAAACCCAATAAACACTGGATGTTGTATCATGCCTGGTGTTCATGCCATGCTATACACAGTGAAGGCAGCACTTTATCTGCTTCAATTGGACACCATCTCCAGATAACTTAAATACTGTTGGTGGAACGATAAACTCAATAAATAAATATAATTAAGCTGTAGTGCTATAGTGTATTATGTAGCTAGACTTTGTGTTAATTAGCAGTTGCAGAGTTTATGTTGAGGAATGTTTGTCATGGTCTGATACTTTCCAGCATGTCTGACGTAGCTTGTATTACTCTCGTTATGTTTGAATTACATTTGAATGTGGCTGTTGTACATAAGTGTGTACAGTGCCTGTGCATACAAAGAACTGTCGGGGGTTTCATTACAAAAGTTACAACATAAGTGAATGTTATTGCAGTTTGTCTTGTACAGTTTGGTATGTAATAGATTTGTTTTTATATTGCTTGCCGGTGAGTAATTTGCTTAAAAACAGCAAATTTGTATTTCATTGTTATTTCATTATTAAGTTTCGTTTTGAGTGATGAAAAATGATCACAACCTAGTGACTTGGTACGTTAATTGTTTATTCATTACCTCATGCAATAATGTTAGAAATCATGTGTGTCTTTTAAATGTTATTTCTGACAATCTGCATATATCATATACATTCAACAATGTCTTCTTCTGGGAAATTAGTGCATAATTGCTGCATATGCTTATACTTTGGTTTAAGTAAAGGCTGTTTATAACAGTACTTCAGTTGTCAGACAGTACAAATCATGAAATATACCGCTATACATGTTAGTCATTTCCAAAATCCTGAAAGACCATGTTACATCATCTTAAAAGTAAATGGTTGGTGGTTTTCTTAAGTTAAAAATAGCTAGCAGGTTGGCTGAGAAAGGAAATATGTTTTTGTATTTACCAGTGGAGTGTAATGCTTTACTGTTAATATGGACAAAGGGTATCAATAAACAGCATTGCCCAGAATTGTTTTAGGTAACAATAATTTAATTGTTTAAGAGAAAAACCTCTTCCCTGTAGACTACCAGCTGTCTGGTCTGGATCTGCTCTATATGCCTAAACATATACGAATATTTTATTTGCAATCTTAGGTCTAAATCCTTTGTTCCATGGTTGTGCTATTGAAGTAATATAACCCCAGAGTAAACTGATGTATGTAAAGCAGCCTTAGGAATATAAATTTTCCTAGATCTTCAACTAATTTCACCTACATGTAGTACTAAGTTAATAAAGTCATTAGTACAGACCTATAAAGTTCCATATAATTATGGTCTATATATGGTCCAAACTGTTGGATACCACCTTTAAATTAAAGTCAACTGCTGCTGTAGCAACTCAGACTTAAATATTATATAAAATTTATGAGCAATGCTTCTTTTATCAGTTGGTTTCAGGCATTTAAGTTCGACAACTCATCGATACGGCTTTACTTGGTCTAATCATGTGTCTAAAGCTTGCCGTCAAATACATTCATTTGCAAGGCTCAATATAAAGCAAATTTAAGTATTAAAAAAAAAATGTTTTGTATCAACCCACCAATAATATTTTATTTATCTTTAGACGGTCAATATAAAATTGTATTTTCAAGTTATAACAAACAGTGTGTTATTGAAGATTATAATAATGTGTTATTGGGGAAACTTTCTAGCTGACTTGCTGTGCAACAGTGGTTCTACCCAGAAATTTGTCTGGTCTGCCTCTATCATTCATTGTAGGGAATTGCTATAATGACCATGAACTTGTTTGCTATGTGATGTATCACAAAAAGAGTACAGTGTATGTGTATGTGAAACACATGTCACTTTAGTATTTCTGTCCAGCTTAGATCTAAAGTCATCTAAACAAGATCATAAACAGTATATGCTTAGCCATCCTAAGATGCAAAATCCACTCTTTAGTCAGTCAGGTCTAATTAAATTGCACATAAAATGTTAAATAGTTTTGGGTCTCCCATGTGGTGCATTAAACACACCATGCATGAACATCTTATTAGCAACCCAAACACCTCATGTAAAATGTCTTAAAGCAGGAACCATTTGTGGTTTGTTTCACATGAAGTGCAGTCATGTTTGCAGCCTTGCCATCTTCTAAGATCCAAGGTGGTTGCATATACTTCTCCAGTTAGGAAATGCTTTTCTGTGAAGAACAACAGTTACATTGTGTTACACTTGATATGAGCCATTTTAACATAATTATTGTCTGTTTTGGGCAGGGAGCTGGCTGATCTGGATATACAATATTTGAGTAGTGCCCTTGGCATAGTGGAAGTGTTGAGGATTTGTAACTCCTCTGACTGCTTAGCGTCTCACCACTTGTGTTTGAGTCCCGTTCAGGGCAAAAGACCTAACATGGGAATGTCTTCCAGCTGACCTTCTGATCAGAATCTTCACTTACATTTGCTTAATTTCTATTCACTTGTAGTTCGTCTTATCAATCATTGTGTGTATGTCTTAGGGGGTAGGATTGATTGAAACGTGAAGAAAATATAGTGATATGCATTTATATTGCTTTCCTAATAACCATTTAGGATGATAGGAGTTGTAAGGTTTTACTCATAAAATTCATCAATATGGTGATAACAGGTATACTGCATTTTATCTTTTGAAATTTTCTCATCTTTACCCCTGAACAAAAGTTATAACAAGACATTTGTTATAGTTGAATTTCCCTTTAGCAAAAGGAGTGGCTGTTATTTAAACCCTTAGCCTGCTAATCATATATTTATAATGCTTAGACTGGTAGTGTTATGAGCTGTCTGAGCTGCTGGGAGCAGTCTGAGCTGAGCTGATGGGAGCAGTCTGAGCTGCTGGGAGCTGTCTGAGCTGAGCTGCTGGGAGCAGTCTGAGCAGCTGGAAGCTTTCAGAGCTGCTGGGAGTTGACTAAGCTGCTGGGAGCTGTCTGAGCTGCTGGGAGCATTCGAGCAGTGAGAGCTGTCTGAGCTGCTGATGGCTGTCTGAGCTTCTGGGAGCTTTCTCAGCAGTGGGAGCTGTCTAAGCTGATGGGAGCTGTCTGAGCTGCTGGGAGCAGTCTGAGCTGCTGGGAGCTGTCTGAGCTGTGGAAGCTGTCTGATCAGGATATACACTTTTTTTCTGCAGAGTCTCGGTTATCTGTCTGTAGGTGTAAGCATGTTATGAAGATTTTTTTGCTTATTAAAGGTGGCATCCAACAGTTTGTCTGTATTAAAGGCATGTCACAATACTTTTCCCTTGTTTGGGGAAATTTAGGATCAGTTTCTGCATAAACTTGTACTTAATTAAATTTAATTAAAGGTGATTTTGAACATTACCTACATTGATATACGGTACTTATTGTGAAAAGATTACTGTAAATTCTTTTCAAATCAATAAATAAGCACAATAGTGACCTCTGCTAAAAACTGATACCAATGTCAGACCGAACAATCCGGGTGACAATACATGGATAAGTGATCTCAAAATCTATTAATAGCATTCTGCAGCAACTTTTTAGGTAACAATTACTTATTTGGCTATTAGAGACAAATGCCTTTGTCCAAAACTGCCGGATACCACCCTTAAATAAATTTAGCTAGATGATGATAAACTATCTAGCTCCAAGTGGTGTATAGAACTTGGGTGTTTACCACAACTATTAGAATGGAATTCTTGTACACTTGACCGAGTCATTCTCTTGACTTTTTTCTGGTTGAATTAACCCTTATCATGTCACATTTTTGTTAAGAAAGCATGCTCATTCATTTCTTCCAAAGGGATGGAATTTGCCGGCATTTTGCTGATACTGTGTAGCAACATTTCTATCATTATAGCACAGGGGCACTTACAAGGTGCCCAGGGACTGAACCCTGCTGGTCCATTATACTGACACCGACAAGTCAGGCGTAATGCTGTCCCCTTAACCCCGAGCGTTAGGAGGGAAGCCACTACTATCAACTTGACCTCCTGATCTGCAAGCTGACGCTCTACCACTTTAGTTAATGCGGCTGGTTTCTTTAAGAGCAGACTTATCTGGGTCTTAAAGGTGGTAACCGACAATTTGCCTATATCTCATATGTAACAATGTTATCTTTGTTTGGGGTATTTGCACATGATTTCTGCGGAAGAAAATCATAGCTTTGACAATTTTTAACAGTATTTCAATATTAGGGCAGTAAAACTAGTAATGTTCATTTGTTTCACATCTATAAATAAGAACACTTGGGATTCATGCTAAAAATAGACATCGACATCAAAGCGGATGACATGGATTAGCTATAACATAAGTGATCACTTGATTTACATAGTTAAAATAGCTAACTGTGCAACGTGGCTCAGATAGGAAAGCCATGTTTGAAATGACGATTGTTGCATTATGGTTCACTTGTCAGACAGGTGTAGGACATCAATAAACAGGATTTTGCAATATCTGTTTAAGTGACTATAGTTAATTATGGTATATAATGAAAGTATTTTTGGACCCACCTGTCCGATATCACCTTTAATCTATTTATCTAAGTCTGATCAATTTGTCCATAATAGAATAAGAGTTAAAAAGATATGCACCATATGTGTTTCAGTATGTGCTTTTATGCTTACTTTGACTGTCTGATTTTACAATAAAATTGTCAAATGTTGAATGTTTTTTGTTTTTTTTTAAATTTCATAAGAACACTTATGTGTTTATTCATCTTGAAATCTCTTCAAAAACACAAGCAATTATTACACCAGTACAATATTTTTTGCTTGTGGCATTCAATATTTGAACCCTTTGGCCCAGTTTGCCAGCTTAGAAGTCAATATTCCATTCTTTTCTCTCGTCAAGCATTCAATACTTCAGCCTGCAATAAGTCTAGGTTACATGTACATAAAAAAACTGTATCTGATTACCAACTTTGAATGGAAGGGTTAGTTTTGCGAGGTTTAACCCAGCTGAATATACACAAGTTACTTTATATTTATGAATGGATTCGTGACACATTATGGTAATACCAGCCTGGATAAGTGTTTAAGTAAATAGTACAAAAGTAAATTTGGATTTAAGCTGAAAGTTTAAACATTTAATAAAGAAGCAAACACTTAATAAAGAAGCTTGGCTATGTGGTGTACATCAGAGGCGGATCCAGAAAATTTTGGATTTTGGGGTATGAATCAATATCCATTCAACTTTATCGCAGTAAATACTAGATATATATATATACACAGTAACGGACCCTAACTTCTACCTAAGCATTCGACAGACAAAATTTACTTAAAAAAACTAAGTATGTTTTAAGCTTACATGTATGTGTTTTCACAGCTCTACGCTTTTACCTGGCTTGTGTGGGGGGAAGGGTGGGGGATCCATCCCCCCATCTGGATCCATCACTGTTTTATATGACAAAATATTTACTTACAGTGATCTGGTAGTTGTAAGAACTGTTAGAATGACAAAAATATGTGATGTTAAGAATTTGTATGTAATTTCAGTATTAATTTTCTTAGTGATTTAACTCTGTTTATTTATATAATTATGTTTATTTTTTCATCTGCATCTGTTTCAACTTTGATATCAATACAAAACTGCAATCAAAGAAACTAATTGAATATCAACAATTTGGAGAAGTTATATTTTGATTTTGTTGTTTTAGAAATAGATTTAAATTTTAGATCAATCACATTGTCACACTTATGGTGATATTGGCCACATTCAACAAATTATTAATTGAGGAAGACCCAAGACAAATGTCTGGGTAGAACCATTGGTACACCGCTGGTTAGCAGGGAAAACCTCCCCATATGAAAGGTCTCGCCCCGATCAGGACTCAGACCCCTACAGTAAGTAGGGGGCGCCCATGGTGTAGTGGTAAAGTTGCAGATTTGTAACTCCTGACTGCTTCGTCTCTCAATGCATGGGTTCGAGTCCCGGTCATGGTGAAGGACTTTACAGGGGAAGGTCTTCCAATTGACTTGCGGTGTGCCGGTGGAATTACCCAGACATTTGCCTTCCTTCAGCAAATAGCAGGACATCACTATAATGACTGTAATTGGTAGCTGCAATGTATTTTAAAAAAGAAAATCACCTACAGTAAGGGCCATAAAAGTTACAAGTTGGCCATTCGACCCTTATGACACTTGTGCAGGCCTTTGTATTTATGTTTTTTATGTTGTTATTATTTGTGCTGTCTATTGTAAGAAGCCCACTTAATGGGAAAGTTTAAGTCTTAGCTAGGACTTGAACCCACACAGTGGCGATCTGAGGATTTGAGTATTTCAATTGTTTGTTTGTTTTTGTTACATCGCACAGACACAGTAATGGTCATATAAGTGATGTCCAGCTTTTTATTGGTGGAGGAAGACCCTAGACATTTAAATTTGCTTGACTGTATGTCATATTGATGAGTGCACTTTAAGTTAGTTTTTTATGCCGAGTTTTAGTTCATAACCTGCTTATAATAGGAAAACAGTATAAATCCAGATCAGCCAGCGGCTGGCTGGTAACTGTCTGGTCAGGATCACAATTTTTGCTGATTAGTCTTAACCGTAATAATGTCTTGTAATTGCATGAATGTGATTGTTTTATTTGTTTGTTGTTTTTTTGTTCCATTGCACCAACACAATTATTATTATATTGGCAATATCCAGCTAATTATTGGTGGAGGAGACCCCATAGTTCCATCTGGGTAGAACTACTGGCGCACATCAGCGGTACCAAGTCGGCAACTCTAACCCCCTATCTATGGCTGCCCCAATGAAGTATGAGTTATTCACAAGTGTATTCACAATTACTGTTTATTCTAATTTCAGTCCAAGTTATAGCCCTCGATTCTTTGGTCGCAAATACGTGAACCCAAATATGTCTCGGTATCGTGTCCGTGATGGTCGGGGGTCAGGAGGGAATGACAATGGCGAGGAAGAGGTGATTTATATGGAGTACAGTGATGATGATGTTTCTTTCAGTCATGCCGCAAACGAAGACTCAGACTCGGATGTGTCCTACGAAACAGGTACATGTTATAGCTGGTTGATATAATAATGGGTATGTGTAATAACAGTGGAATAGTATGTTGATTTAACAGGTACATGTAATAACAGGTACGTGTAATAGTATGTTGATTTAACAGGTACATGTAATAACAGGTACGTGTAATAGTATGTTGATTTAACAGGTACATGTAATAACAGGTACATGTAATAACAGGTACATGTAATAGTATGTTGATTTAACAGGTGCATGTAATAACAGGTACATGTAATAACAGGTACATGTCATAACAGGTACATGTAATAACAGGTACATGTAATAGTATGTTGATTTAACAGGTACATGTAATAACAGGTACATGTAATAACAGGTACATGTAATAGTATGTTGATTTAACAGGTGCATGTAATAACAGGTACATGTAATAACAGGTACATGTAATAGTATGTTGATTTAACAGGTACATGTAATAACAGGTACATGTAATAACAGGTACATGTAATAGTATGTTGATTTAACAGGTGCATGTAATAACTGGCAGATGTAATAACAGGTTAATGTAAGCAGGTTGATTTAACAGGTACATGAAGTAATTGGTAAATTTAACAGGTACATGAAAAAATAAGTGGTATATTTAACAGGTACATATAATAACTGATAGATGTAATAATGGGCATGTGAAATAGCAGGCAGATGTAATAACAGGTACTAAGTAGCTGGTATGTGTTATAACAGGTACATGTAGTTATAGGTACATGTAATAACTGGTAGATGTAATAATTGGACAAAACTCCTATTTTTAAATGCACCTCATGCTGTGATGAAAAAGGTAAATATTATATTTACTGTAAAATATGTCTATAACAGTGAGCAGTCCTTGCAGGAGACATACATGGACAACTTGATGTGTCTTGTTTGTTTTTGGCTGCCTGTTATTGTGACCCACATGTTTTAGCACTCGTGTAATAAACCTTTATATAACATTTTGTGAAAGATTGAATGTTTATGTATATTATGTTATATGCATAAGCAAATCATTAAAGTAAAAGATAAATATTTGTCTAATTTTAATAGCAGGTATATATAATAGCAGGTAGATAGAATCAGGGATAGATATTTAGTATGTAGATATAAAGCAAGTACATGTCATAGTTTGTAGATGTAACAGTGGGTAGATGTTATAGCAGGTAGATATAATAGCCAGAAGAAGATAAACTAGGTAGATATAATAGCAGGTATATGTTAAAGTAAGTAGATATAATAGCTGGTAGATATAAAAGTAGGTAGATATAATAGCCGGTAGATGTTAAAGTAGGTAGATATAATGGCAGGTAGATGTTAAAGTAGGAAGATATAATGGCAGGTAGATGTTAAAGTAGGTAGATATAATGGCAGGAAGATGTTAAAGAAGGCAGATATAATAGCGGGTAGATGTTAAAGTAGGTAGATATAATGACAGATAAATGTTAAAGTAGGTAGATATAATAGCGGGTAGATGTTAAAGTAGGTAGATATAATGGCAGGTAGATGTTAAAGTAGGCAGATATAATAGCGGGTAGATGTTAAAGTAGGTAGATATAATGGCAGGTAGATGTTAAAGTAGGAAGATATAATGGCAGGTGGATGTTAAAGTAGGTAGATATAATGGCAGGTAGATGTTAAAGTAGGAAGATATAATAGCGGGTAGATGTTAAAGTAGATAGATATAATGGCAGGTAGATGTTAAAGTAGGCAGATATAATAGCGGGTAGATGTTAATGTAGGTAGATATAATGGCAGGTAGATGTTAAAGTAGGTAGATATAATGGCAGGTAGATGTTAAAGTAGGCAGATATAATAGCGGGTAGATGTTAAAAGTAGGTAGATATAATGGCAGATAGATGTTAAAGAAGATAGATATTATGGCGGGTAGATGTTAAAGTAGGTAGATATAATAGCAGGTAGATGTTAAAGTAGATAGATATAATATCAGATAGATGTTAAAGTAGATAGATATAATAGTGAGTAGATGTTAAAGTAGATACATATAATAGCAGGTATATGTTAAAGTAAATAGATATAATAGCTGGTAGATATTAAAGTAGATAGATATAATAGCCGGTAATTAAAGTAGGTTGATATAATAGCTGGAAGATGTTAAAGTAAGTAGATATAATAGCAGATAGATGTTAAAGTAGATAGATATAATAACCAGTAGATGTGAAAGTAGATAGATATAATGGCAGGTAGATGTTAAAGTAGGTAGGTATAATAGCCAGTAGATGTTAAAGTAGATAGATATAATGGCAGGTAGAGGTTAAAGTAGGTAGATATAATGGCAGGTAGATGTTAAAGTAAATAGATATAATGGCATATATATGTTAAAGTAGATAGATATAATGGCAGATAGATGTTAAAGTAGATAGATATAATGGCAGATAGATGTTAAAGTAGATAGATATAATGGCAGGTAGATGTTAAAGTAGGTAGATATAATGGCAGAAAGATGTTAAAGTAGGTAGATATAATAGCCAGTAGATGTTAAAGTAGATAGATATAATGGCAGGTAGATGTTAAAGTAGGTAGATATAATGGCAGATAGATGTTAAAGTAGATAGATATTATGGCAGGTAGATGTTAAAGTAGGTAGATATAATGGCAGGTAGATGTTAAAGTAGGTAGATATAATGGCAGATAGATGTTAAAGTAGATAGATATTATGGCAGGTAGATGAAAAAGTAGGTAGATATAATGGCAGGTAGATTTTAAAGTAGGTAGATATAATGGCAGGTAGATGTTAAAGTAGGTAGATATAATGGCAGATAGATGTTAAAGTAGATAGATATTAAGGCAGGTAGATGTTAAAGTAGGTAGATATAATGGCAGGTAGATGTTAAAGTAGGTAGGTATAATAGCCGGTAGATGTTAAAGTAGGTAGATATAATGGCAGATAGATGTTAAAGTAGGTAGATATAATAGCCAGTAGATGTTAAAGTAGGTAGATATAATGGCAGATAGATGTTAAAGTAGGTAGATATAATAGCCAGTAGATGTTAAAGTAGGTAGATATAATGGCAGATAGATGTTAAAGTAGGTAGATATAATGGCAGGTAGAGGTTAAAGTAGATAGATATAATGGCAGGTAGAGGTTAAAGTAGATAGATATATAGCAGGTAGATGTTAAAGTAGGTAGATATTATGGCAGGTAGATGTTAAAGTAGGTAGATATAATAGCCAGTAGATGTTAAAGTAGGTAGATATAATGGCAGATAGATGTTAAAGTAGGTAGATATAATAGCCAGTAGATGTTAAAGTAGATAGATATTATGGCAGGTAGATGTTAAAGTAGGTAGATATAATGGTAGGTAGAGGTTAAAGTAGATAGATATAATAGCCAGTAGATGTTAAAGTAGATAGATATTAGGGCAGGAAGATGTTAAAGTAGGTAGATATAATGGCAGGTAGAGGTTAAAGTAGATAGATATAATGGCAGGTAGAGGTTAAAGTAGGTAGATATAATGGCAGGTAGATGTTAAAGTAGATAGATATAATGGCAGGTAGATGTTAAAGTAGATAGATATAATGGCAGGTAGATGTTAAAGTATATAGATATAATGGCAGGTAGATGTTAAAGTATATAGATATAATGGCAGGTAGAGGTTAAAGTAGGTAGATATAATGGCAGGTACAGGTTAAAGTAGGTAGATATAATGGCAGGTAGATGTTAAAGTAGGTAGATATAATGGCAGGTAGAGGTTAAAGTAGATAGATATAATGGCAGGTAGATCTTAAAGTAGGTAGATATAATGGCAGGTAGATGTTAAAGTAGATAGATATAATGGCAGGTAGATGTTAAAGTATATAGATATAATGGCAGGTAGATGTTAAAGTAGGTAGATATAATAGCAGGTAGATGTTAAAGTAGATAGATATAATGGCAGGTAGATGTTAAAGTAGGTAGATATAATAGCAGGTAGATGTTAAAGTATATAGATATAATGGCAGGTAGATGTTAAAGTAGGTAGATATAATAGCAGGTAGATGTTAAAGTATATAGATATAATGGCAGGTAGATGTTAAAGTAGGTAGATATAATATCAGGTAGATGTTAAAGTATATAGATATAATGGTAGGTAGATGTTAAAGTAGATAGATATAATGGCAGGTAGATGTTAAAGTATATAGATATAATAAGGGGTAGAAATGATAGCAGGTAAATATTATGAAACGTAACAGCTGAAACAAGATGTTGTAGAGAAATATGTAGCAGCACAGTGAGGAAAAAATGTTATATCTTTAGTGTTTTTTTGTGTAAATGATAATTTTCATCTGTACAGGTCTAACAATGTTATTTTTTCTATTATTTAATCCCATTCAGGTCTTTTAGAGATGGATTTTATGACAAGAGCATATGCAAATGTTGTTGTAATAGCAGTAGTAGTTGTTGAAGTAGTAGATGTAGTTGTAGTAGTAGCAGCAGTGGTAGAAGTAGTAGTAGTAAAAGTAATAGTAGCAGTGGTAGTAGTAGCAGTGGTAGTAGTAGCAGTGGTAGTAGTAAAGGTGGTAGAAGTAGCAGTGGTAGTAGTAAAGGTGGTGGTAGTAGCAGTGGTAGTAGTAAAGGTGGTGGTAGTAGCAGTGGTAGTAGTAGCAGTGGTAGTAGTAGCAGTGGTAGTAGTAAAGGTGGTAGAAGTAGCAGTGGTAAGAGTAAAGGTGGTGGTAGTAGCAGTGGTAGTAGTAAAAGTGGTGGTAGTAGCAGGGGTAGTAGTAAAAGTGGAAGTAGTAAAAGTGGTAGTAGTATGTATGTATGTATTAGTAGTAGTAGTAGTGATGGTAGAAGTAGTAGTAGTAGCAGTGGTAGTTGTTGAAGTAGTAGTAGTATCATATATTAATAGTAGGTATTAGCAGTAGGAAGTAGTAGTTGTTGTATACAATTTTTTTAATCTGTACAATTTTTTTTAATCTGTACAAAAGTTATCATTTTTGCTTCCTTCACTGGCTTCAGTATTAGATCCTCTATTATAACTTTTTTAGGAGAGAAGTCTTAATAGCAGGTACATGTTAGAACTTGGTGAAATAAGGAAGGATCCATTATTTCATTCATAAATGCTAAAGAATGCCAAATTGTTTCTTTTTTTCACTTTTAATAAGAACAATGTTCAATGTGATAAAAACATGAGAGACAATGTTTAGTTAGTCAATTGTATTTCTAGCCAAATGTCTTATTCATATAACATTGACAAACATTTCTGTTTTCTGTTTTCTTCCACTAAAAAAGAGGTGGACTCCAGCTTCAAGAAATGCAGCAATTAAAGTCACCAGGCTGTAAACAACTAATCAATATTTCTGATGACCCATACAAGTACATGTAAGGGGTGCCCTTGCTCGAGCGGTTAGATTTGTTGATTTGTAACCACCTCAGCCCCTTACAACATGGGTTCGAGTTTGGTCCGGGCGAGAACTTTCATGTGGGGAGGTTTTCCAGTTAACCTGTGGTGTGCCAGTGGTTCTACCTAGGCATAAGTCTGGGCTCTTCCTCCACCGATAATTAGCTGGACATTGCCAATGTGACCATAATTGTGTATTGTGTAACAAAAAAAAAGTATGTGTACACAGCGGTTGTCACCAAGATTACAAAGCTCTGAGCTCGAGTCGGAGAACAATGGCAGGTATCTCATTGGTATTGATATTCAAATGGAAGCATAATATGTCAGTGATAAAAAAAAAGCAAGTTTGAATTGTGTATTTGTCTGAGATGTTTTGTAAATAAGAGTGATTTCCTAACATTGTAATGCTTAACACACAATGTAAATATAAATGACATTAAAATCCATGCAATATATGAAGTAATTCAAACACACTATTTCTAATGACATTACCAATGTAAATAAGGCACCATTTTGCATGATGCACATTTGCATATTCTTCACATGTCTTCTTGAGTATATAATGATAATTGTACTTATTATATATTTTGGGTCTTTTAAACAGTGATCGAGGATGGGATCAGTTTGCGTTCTGGGAAGAATCTGAAGACAATGCGAGATATTCTACATGAGCATGACACTCGTCTGTCTCAATCGGAGATCATACAACGATCGCGGCACTCGCTCACTACGTCCAAACTTGAATCAAGATCACGTAGGAGCATGCATGATCGAAACGAGAATGCCCAGACTCGATCAATGATAAAAAATACAGACAATGCATCATACAAGAATCAAAAGAAATATTCTCAAACTGAGCGTAAAAATTATACCAATGCCATTGTGGACACTTATAACGGTAGTCAAAATGTGAACTTTGATTCAAATATACGATCCAGACGAAGTTTAAACAGCCAGTTTACCCAATCACAAGGCAAAAATGTGATAAACTTAACTCGAAGTAATGGATCTGTTGTGTCTAAATCTCAGCCGGATGGGGCAGGTGCTAATCGTGTGACTAGAAGAGTACGGAGGACCGTTACGGAAGAGTACCTCGATGATACTGATGGAGTGCTAGAGAAAGGAAACACAGAAATATCTGAAAAAATGAGCCAGTCTCTTCAACAAAGCAGCAGACAGAATATAAACCATATGTATGGTAAGTATGAAGTTTTGTGTATTGAAATTCTGTGGTATATATTTTAATTAATTTTTCAACCCAGGTAGCCAGCAACTGGAAGCATCATACTGCACCCGGGTCTTCCACAGGATTTCTTTTTAGGCATCCTGGTCCCTGATCATCCAAAATATTCGGAAATTAATACTTTTTTACACTTTTGTCTCCCTCCTCCTGCAAAAAAATTGACGGCCAGTATATAAAATCTGTAAAAAAATGTTTTAATTTCGTTAATAAGTACTGAAAATGTAACAGATGCATGGACTGTAGACATATCCTTTCGGAAACAAATCAAACAAACAAGTAAACCCGCACTTGAAACAGTCACAAATTAGCAAACAACTAACCAATTGAGCTATTGCTATTGCTAACCCTGAAAGAAATTGATTATTAATTAATTGATGATAGTCTATGCTGTTTGTTTAAATTATAAACAGTTAGAATTTCTAAATTTGATCTATTTACTATTTAGTTGAGTTTTGTAGTCCTGTAAGTTTCAAATTATATGTCAAACTAATAGATATGATATAAATGAAAAAAATTAGGTGCCAGGGCTGCAACGATTCAGCAAGAAGTCGATTCGATTATTTTCGATATTATTATTTTCCCCAAGTGTTTTACTTGCAAGGGTAATGAGGAAGAGAATCGAAAATAGCGCACTCTGCATCGAAAATCGAATCGAAGGTATTGTGACTGAATACCGATGAATCGAATCGAATTGTTGCAGCCCTATTAGGTACTATTTGACCACACATGAATGTTAAAAAATAATCAAATATGTACACCATCTTTTTTCCAGAAAGTCATAAATGTTTATTGTCAGTTGCACATGCTTTTTCTTTTAAATCATAAAGGACACTGAATGAAGTCATCTGAATAATGGCATGTTAAAGGTGGTATCCAACAGTTTGGATCAAAAATATTTTACTTAAACATCATAATTAACCATTGTTACCTGAACATATCTTACAAAGTGCTGTTTATTGATGTCCTACACCTGTCTGAAAAGTGAACCATAACGCCTCAATCATCATTTGCATCATGTATCTCCTATCTGAGCCATGCGGCACAGTTAACTATTTTTAAACTAAGAAAACCATGTGGCCACATATGTTCCAGCTCATCCACGTCATCCCCTGTCACGTCAATGTCTATTTTTAGCAGGAATCCCAATCGTTCAGTTCTTATTTATAGTTTTGAAACGAATGAACATTTAATTGCTGATTAACAATTTTCAACAGTTTTTCAATTTTAGGGCAGTCAGGGTTTTTTTTTCCTTAACAATCTGACGCCGATAGTCGGCGAAAAACTTTCTCCATCGAAAATCATTTTTCTCCTTGTAGAGTGTAAAATATTTACCAAAAAGTAAAAAGAAGGATTAATTTTTAGTTTAGTTGAATCTGTTTCATCCAAAATCTGCACATTTTAATGAGCCTCTGTTTAAAAATACGTACTACGTACGCACTATACCGAGTATAATATTTGACAAGTTTTTCTAAATGTAGACTCGCTACATCACGGACATTGCATCAATCGTAACAACTCGGCCATTTCCGTAACTTTCGGAAAATAACCTCGTAAACCATAGTAGTGATACAACCATCTATTTATAGATTCAGTGATATGTAGTCGGTTGTAATTCGGCTACCTAATCATGTAATTATTTATAAGAAAATCATAACAATAACTTATTCATTCAATATCATTCATTAAAACACTCAAACAAACAATGAAAATCTCATGCTTACCTATTCTTCAGTGTGTATTTAGAATTTTGTATTTCATTGTTCATAGTGATCACGCGAGGTCACAATCAGGGACGGACTACTTTCTCTGCATATGATTCCCGAGGGGTCCTGATTGGAAAATCATCATGATTCGTGAATTA
This sequence comes from Sinonovacula constricta, assembly GCA_007844125.1. NCBI lineage: Eukaryota > Metazoa > Mollusca > Bivalvia > Cardiida > Solecurtidae > Sinonovacula > Sinonovacula constricta. Next base: position 63,555,177 of record CM017555.1, on the reverse strand, counting down.
TCCTATTATTATTCTCCCCAATCGGAATACCTCTGATAATTCATGATTGTCCCGCATTCTATACATAGCGTGTGACGTCACTACGTAAAAGTCATTTTGACCGTGTGTTGACGCAACGGATTGTCCCGAGGACGGAATTACCCGAGGTGTTCCGATTGTTATTGTCCCGAGGACGACGTTGCGTCAACACACGGTCAAAATGACCTGTGTGAATGCACTCGGTGTATTGTGGGTAAAGTAGTTCTTCAACATGGCTGTTATGAATACGGAAGTGATTGCTAAAATGAACAAAACAAGTACGAAGAGGTATACAACAGATTATTTTGGCATTTTTTTATACATTCTAATAGTTAAAATATGTTTCATGCAAACATTTTGAACAAAATTTTGTAAACGGTCCAGACTTTAACGTAGTGACGTCACACACTATGTATAGAATGGACATATTACTGTTTAACGAAAGCGAAAGTAGCAAAACTTGCTCATCGTATTTTTTTCCATTTATCTATAAATATCAAGACTTTAAAATTTTCTGGACATAGAATAAGGCCTTAGAATATGGTTGTTTAGTCATATATCCTAATTCAATGAATATTATAATCGAACGTATTTCCTACGCGGAACTATTTTTTATGTAGGCACAAATCTCAAATTTTGGGTGAGTTACGAGTCGTAGTATAGAGATGACTTTAACGTAGTGACATCACACGCTATGTAGAGAAAGCGAGGACGGAATTACTTGAGGAGTTCCGATTGTATTTGTAGTAATGGGAACCTATATTGATAGCGGAAACCAGATGAGTGTTTGTTTATTTCCGGCCATCGTCATATTTCACGATGTCTCACAATTTGAAAAAAATTACGACAACAACAACAAAATAAAACTATCCATTGCAAAAAAATCAAAACAAATTGATACGTTTTTTAAGACACCATCTTCTAGTGAAAAGGGTAAGAAAGATCTCGTCAATCAATCGGATGTGATCGAAATTGCTGATAAAATGAAACCGAAACTAGTGAAAGTAGTCGGTTACCGGTCACTTCGGTAAATGACCACTTCGGTGAATTGGGTGGTGGTCTTAATGTACCATTACTGTAATGTACCAGGAGTTAATGTACCATTTTTGGATTGAATGTACCATCTATAGTTTATATAGGGATTATGGTAGGCCTATTGTTCAGTGTGGAGGACCCCATTGAGGGGTGATAATTAGGTGTGAAAATTTCCCTGGGGCATTCTGTTGTGTATTTGTCAATTGATAAACCTGTTTGTTGATATGACAGGCTAGTTTTTAACCATTTATAAATCTGTTTGAAGAATAAACAACAAGTCTTGTATGGGTTATTAACAATTGTTCCATGTGATCAAGAAATTATAAGATTGTTTTACTTAAGTAAAGAATTTATCAATAAACTTTAATAGTAAAAAATAATTAAAAACAATACAACACATCATCATTTAAATAATATATCCCGATATCAGTCAATGTCACACAGTCAATGTCACTGGTCACCCGATCCATTTCATATGACCATATTAATTACCATTATAAATCGTCTTCAAAAGCATACTTTCACATCTTTAATACTTTAATCATGACCATTTGAAACTTTAAATACCCTTAATTACACAATTGTGCTAAAACATTCACAGTTTAAATTAATGTGTGAATAACTAAAAAAACAAAACAACACAATGAATGTTTAAACACATCACTTGGAGATGTGTGGGGCAATATTCTTCTACATTAAATTGTTATCCATTCAAATCTTAATTTAATTAAATACAAAACACATTTGTGACTGGATTAAATTACGAAAATATAGGTTTATAACTACTTACTTTAAAGAACAAACACAGGTATTTATGCATTTTATTTAAATAAAACTCATTAAAATTTCAATACATACACATTTAAATATCATATACACAAATTTACAACATGCTTTAACTTTATTTGAACTAAAAACAATATATATATAAACGTTAACAATAATTCCCTATATATTCTATATATGGTACATTCGATCCAAAAATGGTACATTAAGTCCTGGTACATTACGGTAATGGTACATTACGTCCGACAACCGGTGAATTCATCTTATCTAAAGATGAGTCCGGTCGTTTCGGTAAATAGGTAAACATATCGTATAATAGCTGATTGAATTGGCCCTTTGTCCATGTGTTTAATTATTTGTTCATTATTTATTGTCTCTTTGTTTAAGCTAGCAGAGACGCACGTCAACTAGAAAACTAAAATAAAATAATGTAATAAAATATAACTTTAAGCATGTAAATATACACCACATAATTTTAAGCATTACAGATACGTTTGATAATAAAACATACATAAATATTCATATTTTATTTACATCCTGAGTTTTTGGAGCAAAGAAATTGTGATGGGCCCCGGATGTTAGTATTTTTTCTGGTTGACACGCATCTCTGCTAGCTAAAACAAAGAGACAATAAATAAATTAATGAATGATTAAATTGTCTGTCTCGGGCTGATGTGTGAAAATCTTTTAACGCCTAGACATATCCAATTGTCCGTCTCAATCAGGTACTATACTATATGTTTACCTATTTACCGAAACGACCGGATTAATCCTTATATAAGATGAATTTACCGAAGTGGTCATTTACCGAAGTGACCGGCACCCAAGTAGGCAATCTACATTGTGCGAAGAATCTCGTCCTTGTAGTACAGTTGCCACTGTAACGACCACAGGGTTAGAAATATAAGCGCTTCAAACCAGCCTCGCTGCTGGGTTAACTCTTTAGCGACGCGGTTTCAGCGGCTTCCCGATTTGCGCGGTTAAGCAACGGTTACCGTGGTCGGTGTACGGATGGGTGACCGTTGGGGAGCGCCGGCCTGCATTACATTGGTGGCAGCGGTGGGATAGTCAACTGCCGGACTGGAGTTGCATGCCCACGGAACTTCCCAGGCCAAGTCTCGGGACGAGACTTCTCGGAGGGGGGAGTAATGTAACGACCGCAGGGTTAGAAATATAAGCGCTTCAAACCAGCCTCGCTGCTGGGTTAACTCTTTAGCGACGTGGTTTAAGCGGCTTCCCGATGTGCGCGGTTAAGCAACGGTTACCGTGGCCGGTGTACGGATGGGTGACCGTTGGGGAGCGCCGGCCTGCGTTACACCACATTTTCTTAACAGCAACAGTTGGCTTGCAATACTGCATCAGTTGCTGACTTCCTAATGGTAATTGAAAGTTCCAAATCAAAAGAAACAAAAACAGACACTTGTCATTTCAACCAACACATTTATGAATCACTGTATACTTGACTATATTATTGTTCGTCCAAAAAAAGGCTACATGTGCATTGTGCAAATAGTGTGAACTGTTTGCATAAAGAAATGACATTAATGTGCCCTATGTTTCATGTGGTGCAGTGTTGCGGTGCGCTGGTGATTCTACCCAGACATGAGTCTCTGGTCTTCCTCTGTAAAAAAGCTGGACGTTGCTTTAATGATTATAATTGGTCACGTCAGTGTATTTCAAAACAAAACCAATCATTAATTTGCATGAGTGATTTACGTTTTTGACACCTAAGAAATACTCTTACTAAAAATTGAAACAGTTTCTAGCAAACTTTTAAAATTTGAACTGTTTCTAGCTAACTTTTAAAATTTGAACTGTTTCTAGCAAACTTTTACAAATCAAAACTGTTTCTAGCAAACTTGGCGTAGTCAGCTGACTTACTATGTAGTATGAGTTATTAACAAATAAGCGTGCCCCTGTCGTTGAGTGGTTGAGTAACAGACTTGTAACTCCTCTTACCATTCTGCTGGCATCGAGTCCCGGATTGTGGAAAGAACTTAATGTGGGGAGGTCTCCCAGCTGAGATGCCATGTGCCGGTGGTTCTACCCAGACATTTGTCTGGAGGCCTCCTCCACCAAAATAACAGGATGTTGCAATAATGAGCATAACTGTGTGGCTGTGATGTTACAATAATGAGCATAACTGTGTGGCTGTGATGTTACAATAATGAGCATAACTGTGTGGCTGTGATGTTGCAATAATGAGCATAACTTTGTGGCTGTGATGTTACAATAATGAGCATAACTGTATGGCTGTGATGGTGCAATAATGAGCATAATTGTGTGGCTGCCATGTTGCAATAATGAGCGTAATTGTGTGGCTGTGATGTTGCAATAATGAGCATAACTGTGTAGCTGTGATATATTTCAAAAACAAACAAAACAAGACAAACTAGCAAATTTATTTTAATAAAGGATATTTTTTTGCAGGTTTGGATTCTGATGGAGAATTTTCCGACTCCAATAGTTCTAGCACAGATATGAGGAGATCTTACAGTGGTAGTAGCAGCAGCTACAGCACATCTACTACCACCACCATCATCACCACCATTACTCGTGTGTATAAACTTACTTCTTGGGAAAACCTCCTAACCTTAATTGAAATTTTTTTTTTAATATTGCAATTAATAATATTTCTTTTATAAACAGAAGATTACCAAATTACTGGTTTTAATTTTCTTTATTATTAAAATAATTTATTAATTATTATTTTATCTCATCGAATCTATAAAAATTGAGATCTATTCTACTTACCCACGAGGGTCGAAGGCTTATTTATCAAGACATTGATCTGTGGATCGCACTCTCCCGGTTAGAACCCCGAAAGTGACTATGTGATGTTAGTACTTGAGCATGTTTACTTAATGGGCGTTGTTCCACGTGCTCAGTAGCTGCACATTCATTTCCACCGAGGACGTCGGCAGTCCAGAGGGATTAACTTGTTTGCCATTCGACTATAATTAATAGGTTTAAATAAACTGTCCCATGCCCCTGCAGTATTGTTATACCTTGGCTAAAGTTTTGCATGCAACCCACATATACTATTACAACAACCAGGTAACATTTGAAATCCCATGTGCATATAACCATTTATTCAAAACGAGGATCTTAAAACATGGATTTGGTTTGAATTTATTACCTTTATAATATATTTTTATTGAAAATTATGGCCGCAGTAGCTCAAGTGGTAGAGCGTTGGCTTACGGATCAGGAGGTTGTGGGTTCAATCCCCGGCCGGGTAAAACCAAAGACTTTAAAGTTGGTAGTAGTGGCTTCCTGCCAAACGCTCTGCTAAGGGGACAGCATAACCCCTGACTCGTCGGTGTCAGTATAATGGACCGGCCGGGTTCAGGCCCTAGGCACCTCATAAGTGCCCCTGGGTTATGATGATAGAAATGTTGCTGCGCAGTATTGGCAAAAATTCTGGCAAATCCCTTCCCAATCTATTTTATTCGAAATTATAGCCATTATTTAACTGAAGTTTGTTTTAGGATTTCCATTCAAACAACTATCAAGGTTAAATCTTAACAACCAGATGACATTCTGGATTGAAATCTTGAACACTTTCCCAGCCCTATTACCTACTATTACAAGATATAACACATCAAGCTATATGGCTGTTTTTTCAAATAAATGGAAAAAATAACTGGTATTACATTTTTGTGCTTAGTTTCAAATCTGTTGCATACATTCTCTTATTAAGGTATTTTTATTTCATATTAACTGTAAAGATATTATTTAAAAAAAAGTACATTGCTTTGTGTTGCTTGTCATGACTTGGCCATTAGTACTTTTTTGTCAAAAATATCAAAACTTTAAAGTTTGACATTTTTGACAAAAAAAAATCAATATTTAGTCAAAGAACACATGGTAGTATAAAATACATTTTAATTATAATTTATATTTTTATTAAATATGAAATAAATACAACCAAATCATTGAGTTTTTGCAACCAGATTTGAAACTAAGCAAAAGGATGGTCGTTATTTTTTCCATTTATCTGAAAAAGAGCCATAAAATTGATGATTCTAGCAATGTCAAGAAATTCTCAAAAGTGTTAGTGATGACATCACTGTAAATCTCGTGTGAAAGTTTTGCATGCATCTAAATAACCAGTAAATATTTGTAGTTTGGAATGAAAACTCAATTATGTCTTTCTAGTGAAGAAATCTATTAATTTTGTCAAGTTTGATTTGTTCATAGTAGGGTTTTATGATAATTATGGCCCTTGTTTTACTGAAAAAGAAAAACTTCAGCATATACTTGCAAGTTTTTTTTTTTTTTTTGTTCTTAGGGATCAGCAAAAGTTAACTTTTTTTCATTAAAAAAAGTTGTACTTTGTCCATAGGTTTCATTTAACTTTTGTTTTATTTCAGAAAACTTTTTCTCAATTACCAGTCCAATCATCCGTCCCGTGTGGAACAATGTTGGACGACCAGTCTGGAACAGTGTAGTGCAACCAGTCTGGGCCAGTGTTGTTCAGCCAGTGACAACCCTTGCTGCATCTCTCCTCACATCCATGGTGTATTTGTCATGGCTTCTTGTAACTCGACCTATCCTGTATCTGGGACACAGTCTAGGCCAGTTTGCTTCCTGGCTTTCTACTTCAGACACCTGCAGAAAGGGCACCAGTCTATCTCATTGTGTGTCCTGGTTCAACTCACAAGTGACAGTGCTCTCATCGCAGCTGTTGCTTTTAGATGCTTGGTTTTATAAAAGGTAGGTGTCTTGCATGGTATAATTTATTCAGGCATATTTCTATATTCCTTTATTTCTCCTATATTTCGAAAACAAAATCCTACAATCTGAAAAACCGTTTCCTTTATTTTAAAAAATATTGCTGTATTTTTTAGTAAATTTGTTGCCGATAAATTGAGATAGTAAATATTGCTTTGATGCTGCCTTTGGCTTCTTCTTTTATACAGGTAAGAGAAGTTCTATGCCTGCAACAGCATCACAATACTTCAGTCATTGCTGCTGTGCTCCTCTTCATCATCTATAAGGTCACCTTGCAAGGCAGTGCAATAGGACACAGGTCTTTTAGGTGACCATTTACGCTTAGCAGTGGCCTTCTGACTGGATTGTGATGCTGTTGTTCAAAGTTAATGGTTTCCATCATTTTAATGGTAGACATTTTGGACATTGATTATTGTAGAAACAGTAAGTGTACAGGTAATAATTGTTAGTATAAGTGCCAGTAAATGAAACTCATTTCAAGTTGGAAACTCATTTGTTTTGCCTCAAAAACTATCCAAAAACTCCTATATTTTTTGTAAAAATATTCCTATATTCTTCCTATATTTTGGAGAAGACCTGTTTGACAGCATGTATATTGTAAAAAGGTTTACCAAAAAGCTCAAGGAGTGTAAAGAACTTGTAACTCCACAGCCCATGGCTTGAAAACGGGCAAAAACTTCTTCTGGCTGGAAGTCTTCCAGCTGACCTGCAGTGTGCCAGTGGTTTTACAAAAACATATACAGTCAAACCTCGGTCACTTAAACGTGGGATCACTAGAAGTCATCGGTCGGTAGAACTTACCCGCTGGTTCCTTTTTCTTGTCCTTATTTCAGTATATTAGTTCTATCGTCATCGCTAGGACACCGGTTCGCTGGGTAACTAGAACTAATAGAATGCCCCTACAGCCCATTTACCTGTTTTCACACCTTTTCGCACAAACAGTCCACATTGATGACTGATTGCCATGCCTTTTGTTTCCTGTGGTTGTATATTTCACACGTTCATGAAACTGACAACCACCCGGCATCACATATGTTAATTACTGGAGTGATGGCAACTAATTAACACCAGATTAAAGAATTGTATTCTGATTGCTTTGTTATTAAGACTTAAATTATGTGTACATATGCAGATACAAACAGTGTACTAAGGCGACATTTCTTAGTCATTCTTAGTGATGACCGGATGTCAATGCTTATCAGTCAAACATTTCTCTCGCACAAACTCGTGCGCAGGTTTGGGTGTTTGAGCGACAGAGGTATGACTGTATATGGGGTCTTCTTCCACCCATACTTGCTGGAAGTCACAAATATGACCATAATTTTGTTGGTTTGATGTAAACCAAAAATAAGAAAATACAAAATCTCAGGAATCATGTTTACAAAAGAAAAACAAAGGTTTTTTAACCTTGTTGTAATAAGACTGATATTAAGATCACTGATATGGCATTTATTTTTAAGAAGATATCAATGAGTAATAAAAAAATTCCAAGGAATAAGGAAATTGGTTACTTTATCTGGAAAAATAATATTCCATCTCTTTGTGCTGCCTGTCAGAGACTCAGATCAAAGAATCGTGCTATCCGGAAAATACGTCACAAATAGAGCGAACTAACTCCCTCCACATAATAACATAAAGTACTTATTTGGACACTATTTAAATATTAAGCTTGTTTTAACAAAAATCAAATGTTAGCTCCAGGTACGGGAGACCCCTGGTTTGATCCCGGATCCCGACATACCAAAGTTGTTAAAAGTGGTAGTGGCATAGTTCCCTTGCTAACGCTTAAGCAAATTTAAGGGTAGTTACACTACGTTGGCCTGGTCAAAGAATAATGTGACTGGATGTGGTATCATGCCAGGTGTTCACTGCATGCTATACACAATGGAGGCAGCACTATATCTTCTTCAAGTCACCTTCCCCAGATAACTGCTAACAAATACTGTTGGTGGGACAATAAACCCAATAAACAAATAAATATTAACAGTTTTCAACTCTTAACCATCTGAGTGCAAAATAATCAAACATAGGCAAACATTGTATCTGTCTTTCTGTCCAAATAGTATATCTGTCCAAATAGTATATCTTTCTAAAAAGTATATCTGTCCAAATAGTATTTCTGTCCAAATAGTATATCTTTCCAAATAGTATATCTGTCCCAATAGTATATCTTTCTAAAAAATATATCTGTCCAAATAGTATTTCTGTCCAAATAGTATATCTGTCCAAATAGTATATCTGTCCAAAAAGTATATCTTTCTTAAAAGTATATCTGTCCAAATAGTATATCTGTCCAAATAGTATATCTTTCTTAAAAGTATATCTGTCCAAATAGTATATCTGTCCAAAAAGTATTTCTGTCTAAATCGTATATCTGTCAAAAAAAGTATATCTGTCCAAATATTATATCTGTCCAAATAGTATATCTGTCCAAATCGTATATCTGTCTAAATCGTATATCTGTCCAAAAAAGTATATCTAAGTTAGATCAGGATCTGCTCTACTTGTTTATGACTCCAGCAGTACAGTCTCTTTACCATGCAGTCATAGAACAGCAAATTATTTTTATGTGTTGTAATAAAAAACATATGTTAACCCTTATCGTATTTGGCGCCGTGTGGCCTGTCAAGAGTCGGCTGTCCCATAAAACACAAAATACGAAAAATACAAATAAAATACATTAAAGAGCTGGCCGCATGGTCAGTTGGATAAAGTAATTTATTTGTAACTCTTCAAAATGTTGCTGAATGGGTTTGAGTCCTGGTCCAGTTAAGAACTTATCTAAAGGTCTTCCACCTTACTTACAGTGTGCCGGTGGTTCTTCACAGGCATTTGTCGTACACTGATAATATGGATGTCATCAGTATGATCACAATTCTGTTGGTGCATTGCAACATACCACGCCGTAATAAGGTTTTATTGTCTTACGCTAATAATATGGATATCATCAGTATGATCACAATTCTGTTGGTGCATTGCAACATACCAAGCCATAATAAGGTTTTATTGTCTTACGCTAATAATATGGATATCATCAGTATGATCACAATTCTGTTGGTGCATTGCAACATACCAAGCCATAATAAGGTTTTATTGTCTTACACTAATAATATGGATATCATCAGTATGATCACAATTCTGTTGGTGCATTGCAACATACCAAGCCATAATAAGGTTTTATTGTCTTACACTAATAATATGGATATCATCAGTATGATCACAATCCTGTTGGTGCATTGCAACATACCAAGCCATAATAAGGTTTTATTGTCTTACGCTAATAATATGGATATCATCAGTATGATCACAATTCTGTTGGTGCATTGCAACATACCAAGCCATAATGAGATTTTAAAGAGATTTACTATGCTGCTTCAGGAGAAGAGGACTAGGCTGCTGCTGGTGCCTTCCCTTGTTGCTGCTACTTCCCCTGCTGTTAGCTGTCTGGGCAGGTAGGGCATCTCTACTACATAGTGCTATATTAAGACAGCATCACGTGTCTAATCTTAATGACCTTTGAATAGCGACTTTTTAGAATTGAAAGAAGTTTCTGCCTTAACAAGAGTCAAGATTTAAAAACAAAAAGTCTCATCTTGGTTTTCATGTGTATTTTCTGCAAAATTTCTTAAAAAATTAATTTCAATTAAGAAAAATCTTTGGTATGCATGCAGTTTCTCTGTTTTTTGTGTGATGCATATTATACCTGCAGTACTGTTTCATAGCAGTTGTAACTTGTTTCAACATGGTCCTCATTTGCATCTGGTTGAGCCTTATTAGGGCAAAAACCTGATGTGGACGGATTTTTAAATGATGTGCACTGAACTTTTATTTTTTTCAGACACCTTTCTGGGGTCTTTTTCTACCAATATTAGTTGAATATTGCTTAAATCAAAACCCAAAATGCTGCCACCATGTTTTTTAACAATAAAAATAAACTGTTAACTTATGTCACAATTAATTTATTTGATTTTTCTTTTACAGGAGTAGATATCTGGAGTGGCAAGGAATCCCTGTCAGCCTTTTTCTCATCCAAGCCTTGTGCTCCTCCTGTCATTATACATGTAAGTCAACCACAGTCTGTAACATGTAAGTCAACCATAGTCTGTAACATGTAAGTCAACCATAGTCTGTAACATGTAAGTCAACCACAGTCTGTAACATGTAAGTCAACCATAGTATGTAACATGTAAGTCAACCATAGTCTGTAACATGTAAGTCAACCATAGTCTGTAAGTCAACCATAGTCTGTAAGTCAACCATAATCTGTAACATGTAAGTCAACCACAGTCTGTAACATGTAAGTCAACCATAGTCTGTAACCTGTAAGTCAACCATAGTCTGTAAGTCAACCATAGTCTGTAAGTCAACCATAGTCTGTAACATGTAAGTCAACCATAGTCTGTAACATGAAAGTCAACCATAGTATGTAACATGTATGTCAACCATAGTCTGTAACATGTATGTCAACCATAGTCTGTAACATGTAAGTCAGCCACAGTCTATAACATGTAAGTCAACCATAGTCTGTAACATGGAAGTCAACCACAGTCTGTTACATGAAAGTCAACCACAGTCTGTAACATGTAAGTCAACCATAGTCTGTAAGTCAATCATAGTCTGTAACATGTAAGTCAACCATAGTCTGTAACATGTATGTCAACCATAGTCTGTAACATGTAAGTCAACCATAGTCTGTAACATGAAAGTCAACCATAGTCTGTAACATGTAAGTCAACCATAGTCTGTAACATGGAAGTCAACCACAGTCTGTAACATGAAAGTCAACCATAGTCTGTAACATGTAAGTCAACCACAGTCTGTAACCTGTAAGTCAACCATAGTCTGTAACATGTAAGTCAACCACAGTCTGTAACATGTAAGTCAACCATAGTCTGTACCATGTAAGTCAACCATAGTCTGTAACATGTAAGTCAACCATAGTCTGTAACATGTAAGACATCCACAGGCTGTAACATGTAAGTCAACCATAGTCTGTAACATGTAAGTCAACCATAGTCTATAACATGTAAGTCAACCAGTTTGTAACCTGTAAGTCAACCATAGTCTGTAACATGTAAGTCAACCATAGTCTGTAACATGTAAGTCAACCATAGTCTGTAAGTCAACCACAGTCTGTAACATGTAAGACATCCACAGGCTGTAACATGTAAGTTAACCATTGGCTGTAACATGTAAGTCAACCATAGTCTGTAACATGTAAGTCAACCATAGTCTGTAACATGTAAGTCAACCATAGTCTGTAAGTCAACCATAGTCTGTAACATGTAAGTCAACCATAGTCTGTAACATGAAAGTCAACCATAGTCTGTAACATGTAAGTCAACCATAGTCTGTAACATGTAAGTATACCATTGGCTGTAACATGTAAGTTAACCATAGTCTTTAACATGTAAGTCATCCACAGTCTGTAACATGTAAGACATCCACAGCCTGTTACATGTAAGTCAACCATAGTCTGTAACATGTAAGTCAACCATAGTCTGTAACATGTAAGTCAACCACAGTCTGTAACATGTAAGACATCCATAGGCTGTAAGTTAACATTGAAGCAACAATACAGAATAGTTTATTATAAACAATTATATTAAGTTTATCTATCATTATAAAATATAGTTTGTGAAAAATTTAATATTTCAGCTAAAAACAAAACCAGAAAAGAGTTGTAAAACATGATCAGTAAATTATTTTGTTAAGTCTCTTTCATCCAGGACAAGGGAGACTACACTAGTGGTGCACTGAGTGCAGAGTTACGCACCCTGATCCTTGAGCTGCAGGCGGGCCAGCAGAAAGGTTTGACGGGAGCAGACGTAGAGGCCACTGTGTACCGCATTCTTGCTGCTGAAATTGCCTCACTGAGAGCGAAGATGGATGCTGACAAGAACCAGGACTCAGTGACACAGGTACTTGTTTTGATGTTAATTGAGTTATTTTAACCCTTTCATTTATAGTTCACCTATTATTATGAAAACTCACTTGACTTTGTTGTTTTTCTTTAAAAGTGATAAAAGGATTTTTATATATATATGTTCAACTTGTAATATCAGATTTAAGGCTGAACCAGTCTTCCAATAAACCCTTAGTCATGCAGATTCTGCTTATGATTGTAAATGGTTTGTAAAGGCGTAAAATGGAATATGACTGTGAATGGTTTGTAAAGGCGTGAAATGAAATATAATTGTGAATGGTTTGTAAAGGCGTTAAATGGCATATAATTGTGAATGGTTTGTAAAGGCATAAAATGGCATATGATTGTGAATGGTTTGTAAAGGCGTTAAATGGAATATGATTGTGAATGGTTTGTAAAGGCGTTAAATGGAATATGATTGTGAATGGTTTGTAAAGGCGTTAAATGGAATATGATTGTGAATGGTTTGTAAAGGCGTTAAATGGAATATGATTGTGAATGGTTTGTAAAGGCATAAAATGGAATATGATTGTGAATGGTTTGTAAAGGCGTTAAATGGAATGTAATTGTGAATTGTTTGTAAAGGCGTGAAATGGAATGTAATTGTGAATGGTTTGTAAAGGCGTGAAATGAAATATAATTGTGAATGGTTTGTAAAGGCGTAAAATGGCATATAATTGTGAATGGTTTGTAAAGGCATAAAATGGCATATGATTGTGAATGGTTTGTAAAGGCGTTAAATGGAATATGATTGTGAATGGTTTGTAAAGGCGTTAAATGGAATATGATTGTGAATGGTTTGTAAAGGCGTTAAATGGAATATGATTGTGAATGGTTTGTAAAGGCGTTAAATGGAATATGATTGTGAATGGTTTGTAAAGGCATAAAATGGAATATGATTGTGAATGGTTTGTAAAGGCGTTAAATGGAATGTAATTGTGAATGGTTTGTAAAGGCGTGAAATGGAATGTAATTGTGAATGGTTTGTAAAGGCATAAAATGGAATATGATTGTGAATGGTTTGTAAAGGCGTGAAATGGAATGTAATTGTGAATGGTTTGTAACGGCGTGAAATGGAATGTAATTGTGAATGGTTTGTAAAGGCGTGAAATGGAATGTAATTGTGAATGGTTTGTAAAGGCGTGAAATGGAATGTAATTGTGAATGGTTTGTAAAGGCATAAAATGGCATATACCTGCAGGAAAGGGTTAAAGGATAAATACAACAGGGATGCATTGAGGAATAAGGAGTGTGTGAAATATATACAGAGTTTAAACCAATCTTAATCTGGTTATGCCTGGATTTTCTAAATCTTAATTTAAAATGCATATTAACCCCTTCACTGCCAGGCACTAAATTTCCAAAATGTACCGGTATTGCCAGGAAACGTCACTCTCCAAGCTTTTGAGTATACCATCCAATGAATCATTATCTAACATGCAAAGAACATCTTCTGTCTAGTGTATTTTTATGTTTCCTGAACAAATTTTTATTGTTTTTTGATGCTATTCAACTCAACTCAATTTTATTGAACTACCTCTCGCAACATCTCTGTCCGTCATTTTGGAGAAAACGAAAATTGCGCATGGAAAATACCACCACCCTCGCTTTGAAATTTTAACACAGAACATATCAGTGATGTATTTTCTAATTTTAATCAAATACATGCATAACGAAATATGATGTATTTTCCAATTTTAACAAAGTATAGGCATAACGAAATATCTTTGGTCAAATATATATATAAAATGTGTGACGTTAATATAGTTCTGTGCTATTTAACATATTGGGGAATTCCCAAAACAGATTTACCCGTCTTGATGGCAGTATACATAACATTTTGTGCGGATGGGTCAACCTGTCTTGATAGCATTGAAAGGATTAAAGGCAGTATCACAAAGTTTATACCAATTTTTTTTCACTCGTGCAACAAAGTTAATTATTTTTACCTGGAAGAATCCCACAAAATGCTGTTTATTGGTGCCCTTACATTCATATGAAATGCAAAGCAAAAAGCCCCACATGTCATTACAAAAATGAATTTCCTGAGCCATGCTGCACAGTTAGCTATTTACCTAGAAAAAAAGCATACTTTTAGGCTTACTATACATGAGCATCATGGTAATCAGTTTTAGCATCAATATCCATTTTTAGCTGAAAATCCCATAATTCTTATTTATATTTTTGGAAAAAGTGGACATTTAAAGAATTAAATTTCGCTTTTTACTGTCTTATGATTGGGGTAATATTATAAACTTAAATAAAACAAAAGAATACATTTATGCAGCATTTATGCACAAATTCCCCAGAACAGGCTGAGATTTTGTTATGTGTGTTAGATGTAGGATGGCCACTGGATACCACCTTTACTGAGACATGAGTTGTCATTCAATACAAACGTTTAGGAAAAGTAATTGTAAGCGAGCCTATTGTGAGCTTACCAGATCGGGAGGTCGTGGGTTTAAACCCCAGCCGGGTCAAACCTATGGCTTCAAAGTTGGTAGTAGTGGTTTCCCTCCTCACCCTCGGGGCTAAGGGGACAGCATTACACCTGACTCATCGGTGTCAGTATAATGGACCGACCGGGTTCAGGCCCTGGACACCTCATAAGTGCCCCTGTGCTATAATGATAGAAATGTCGCTGTACAATATCAGCAAAAATGCCGGCAAATCCCATTCCATCCCGAGCTTACCATAATTTTTCTGGACAAGTTTTATAAATGTTTGTATTAAATGACAATAAATGTCAGATCACATGATTTTATTCGCCAATATTCTATTTACGAAATGTTTGCAACAATACTCGGTGAAATAGTTGTTTGAGACGTTCTGCATTATGATGAAGCTGATGACATCATCAATCAAAAAGCTGTATTACACTAGTGTAGCCTAACAACATATGTAATGGGTATATTAAAAGAAAAACAAGGGGAATCATGTGATAAAGCATTGTCTTTTTTACAGAAAGGCTAATTGTTCTTTGTTGTTGAGTAGTGTGAATCACTGTCCCCTGTCTTAGTTAATTGATTCAATACGCATTTGGCTCTTTTTCAGATAAATGGAAAAAATAACGACCATCACTATTTTGTTGTTGCTTAGTTTCAAATCTTGTTGCATAAACTCAATGATTTGGTTGTATTTATTTCATATTAAATAAAAATATAAATAATAATTAAAATGTTTTTTATATAACCATGTGTTTCTTTGACTAAATATTTATTCTTTTGTCAAAAATGGCAAACTTTAAGTTTTAACATTTTTGACAAAAAAGTACTTATTACCAAGTCATGACAAGCAACACAAAGCAATGTACATTTTTAAATATCTTTGTAGTTAATATGAAATAAATATATCTTAATAATACAATTTATGCAACCAGATTAGAAACTAAGCACAAAAATGTACTGGCTGTTATTTTTTCTAGTTACAGTCGGCACTCGTTGTCTCGACTTTGTTCGGACCTGAAGAAAATTATCGAGACAAAGTAGTTCGACAGATAAAAGCTTACTTATTGACTGTCCGCCATCTTGTGTTGGTGTGAGAACAACACTCGCATAAATTTTGACTTGTATTTCATACAGAGTAAATTAAATAAGAGATACATGTACTTCTTTCTTGTTATATTTTAATATGCAATATTCGATTATGAAATACTTTGATAATTGGTTACATAATATACAACATGAGAAATAAATGTTCAATATTTACAACATCAACAACAATATGCGGTGATTAGCTTCATGTTAGTGATTCAATTAAGTGTATTCACACCTCGGCAAACCGTGAAGCAACTTTGAGTAAGGAGTGGCAAACAAAAGGTGTTGAATAGCTACAGGGGATTTGGAAATAGGTCGATATACCGAATAATTCGACACTTAAAATATCGACAGATAAATGCTAAATGTATATAGATAAAGAAGCAAAAAAAATTGGGACTTTGTCAAAGGATCGACACATCGAGAATATCGACTCTACCGAAGTGGTAACAACGAGTGCCAACTGTATCTGAAAAAGAGCCATTTGCAAAAACATCTGTATTAGATATTTTTTTAGAAAAAAACTTAATCAGAAAATACTGGTAATTGTTATTGTTGTATATCATGGCACAGTTTGACTCAAACAGCAGCAATAAATGTTCATTTATTTAAAAATGTTTTGTAATTTAATGTTTGTCATTTTGTAATAAAGTTCACGTCTCTATATCAATTTTGTATGCTGATTTTCGTATGAATTGTTTGTGTATACCAAATTAAATATTCCTTGGGGGGCCTGTGGTGTAGTGGTAGAGTTGCCGATTTGTAACTCCTCTGACTGTTTGGCCTCTCAGAAGGCCTTGATGTGAAAAGGTCTGCCAACTGACTTATGGTGCCGGTGGTTCTACCCAGATGTGTCTGGGGTCTTCCTCCAGCAAAAAGCTGGAGGTTGCTGTAACGATCATAAATGGTCACTGCAATGTAATTCAAAAACAAAACAAAAATATTTCTTATATAAAGTATATGAACAACTCTCTCCATTAAGGGAGATAACTTATGCATTTCATTTGCAGATGGGTGATTATTGTTAGTTATCAGCCCTTTTTGTGGGAGAAAGGTGGTGGGTCCTTTCAAGAAGGGAAAATTTTCAGATAGAGGAAATGAGGCAAATATGTCCCTGTCATGTTATTTAGCAATATTATTATGGCAAATGTGAGAACTGGAACCAGTAGAACTCATTAAAAATGAGGAAACATTATGCTGATGGCCCATTTAGAACGAAACATTGCTAGTGTTTCATTTTTATTATTTTGTTTTTCAAAATGAAAATCAATTTTTGATAGGGGACCTTTTAGATGAAACTGGGAAAAAATATATACTTTTCATAAGGGGAATAGGGCCGAATTTCTGCCCCAAAATTGGCATTAAAAAATAGCCTGGTTATATAAGTGCTGACAAATGTTTTAAGCCTATGGTTATGATAAGACGAAATGGTATATAACACAAATATTATGTATTCATTCTGCTTATTACACTGTTTTAGTTGCAATGGAAGACAGAGCAAGAAGTAAAACTTGGTGAAATGCAGAAGAAACAAGATTTATTGCTGGCAACAATTAAGGTAATCATATTTTCTTCATTCTGCTTTAAAGTCATCTTCGACAAATTGCCCACAGTCCCACTGAACAGTTAGTTCTTTATGTATACACATATATGTAAACAAAACTTACAATAATTTAAACCAGTGCGGGAGGTCCCGGGTTTGATCCTGAGCCGTGACATACCAAAGGTGTTAAAACTGGTAGTGGTATAGCTCCCTTTCTAAAGCTCAAGCAGATATAAGGGTAGTTCCAGTTGGCCCAGTGTCTGGATGTGACTTATTGTGGTATCATGCCAGGTGTTCACTGCATACTATACACAGCAGCAATATATCTGCTTCAAGTGGACACTGTCTCCAGATAACTGAAATACTGTTGGTGGGATAAACCCAATAAATATATAACATAACCATAATTCAAACCAGATTTACTGAATACGTTCTTAATTAATTTAAATAAAGTCTTGTATACGGTTTATTATTTACGTCTATCAACCCATTGGACCTTACAGCAAGTTCATCTTTTTTGTTAATCTGTAGGCCCAAAATGCAGGTATTCTAGCCAAATGTGTTCAAAACTGTATTCAGGAAGTTGCATTTTTAGATAAAATTGCTGCATTTCTAAGTTTTTTCAATTTATTGGACCTATTTTCAGGTAACCTGGCAAAATGTGTTACAGAAAGTTACATTTTAGGTAAATTTACTTTTTTTATAGCATTTTTTTTTTTCAATCAGTAAGACTTACAAACAGGTCTTTTAGCCAAATGTGTTATAATCTATTTTTGCAGTGTTAGGTAAAATGCTATAATTTTTCCCCACCTGTAGGACCTTGAGGCAGGTATATCTAGTCAGCGTGCCAGCTTGGATGAGATGAATGGTGAATCAAAGTTATATGCTGACAAACATGTGGCAGATTTGGAGGGAAGATTGGCAGGATTGCATACGGAGCTGAAGGCCTTGCAATCTGACCAGGCTGCCCTATTGGCCCTGATCAAAGATTGCTGTCATAACAGGACTTTAATAGCTGCTGCAATTAACGATGGAATTGATGTCATACTTGCTCAGGTAACAGATGTGAGCCCCAAACCTGTAGTTAAAGGGAGAGAATTTTGTGTGTCAGTTATGCAGTGGTGTACATAAATCCTACAAAACTATGTTTTTTGTTTATTGATATTGAAAGTCCATGGGCATATTATTTATGCAAAGATTTTAAAGTCATGGGTAAATACTCAGGTTAAAGCATGTCTACTTACGTGACATAATAAAAGTAACAGAAAAATGGTTAAAAGAAAAAGCAATAATGATTAATTATAAAGTTAATGAATGGTGGAAGGAAAACATCAATAACATGATATGCTCGAGAGGGCATAAATATGTTTTATTGAAAATTTAGACACGAGCGAAGGAAGGGAAATTCAAAATGCCACCTACGTCATTAAAGGTATAAATATTTTTAAACAGGAAGAAACGGGTATACAAGACCGAAATTGACCATATAAATAAGGGATTAATCAAATTGGCAAACACATGTTTCACGTCTGTAAAATATGACCTTAGACGCTGTTTTGGCAAAAGTTTAAACCTGTGGTCTATTGTTATTTTATCAATACAGCTTCAGTACATTGTGTTCAAATATAACTTTAATAATACACATTGCAAATTATTTATTGTTGATTTGCCAATAAATTATGTATGTATGTATGTATGTATAAAAGGTGATTTCCGACAGTTTGGACCAAACAATATTTTATCAAACAACCAAACAGCTCAACCATTTTTTAAAATCTTTAACTTATTTCTTATATTCTTAATCTGCTAAGGCTTGGTGGTTGTGGCATCTGGATCAGATTGTGAAAGCTTAAAACTTGTGATCAGAATATCCTGAGTTAGATACCCAAACCTTACACAAGCTGCTGGTCTTGAGACTAGGCAATTTACTACACCTTGCCTGCCTGTTGTTACTTCCTTAGATTCAGTTCAGGAACGGGTGAGTGATGGATTTATATTAGTTTAATGAACTTATTGCCAGCGACTTGCGTTGTGCCAGTGGTACTACCCAGACACCTAATAGCTGGACATTGCTATATATGATCATAATTGAGTGCTACGGTATATTTCAATAACAAAACAAAATTTATTTCCCAATTGACTATAAACAAATAATACAAATTTAAACAAACACTTGTAAACATTTTTGTACAGACACTATTATTATGTGTTTAATGTTTTCAGATGATGTCAGGAGAAGCTACTGGTCACCCTGCCCAGGACGCCTTCATTGCATGGCTGCAGTCCGAGTTTGTTAGACGGCAGGTCCTGGACCAGAGACTCCAAGAGGTGTCGGATGATCTGACGGCCCAGGTGCTGGCATTGCTGAAGGAGCAGGTCAGGGATCAGGTCCAGGACCAGCTCGCAGCACAGCAGACAGCACAGACCCATGCAAGCCTTAATGTAGGCGGCACTGCAGCTGGGCTGGATGAGCAGGTTGGTTTTTAATGAAACAAAAATCATCATATGGACTCTCAGTTGGTTGTTCCAGATATGATATAAAAAAACATGACCTAAGGGTTGTTTTATTGGATGTGTTAGACTGGTTAAAGGTCATTTGGGTGTTACATTATCATAGTGCATTCCAATAAAAGAAATCCGATAAAATTAGGAACTACTTTCAAACTTGTGCTAGTGGTCACACGTTATGAGCAGTCAACATAATGTAAGCAGTCAGATTAGGTCCTAGAACATCGGCTTGCAGATCGAGAGGTTGTGGGTTCAAACCCTGGCCAGGTCAAACCAAAGACTTTAAAGTTTGTAGTAGTGGTTTCCCTCCTAACGCTCGGGGCTAAGGGGACAGCATAACGACTGACTCGTTGATGTCAGTATAATGGATCGTCCGGCTTCAGTCCCTGGACACCTCATAAGTGCCCCTGTGCCATAATGATAGAAATGTTGCTGCACAGTATCGGCAAATCCCATGCCATCCCTATCCAAACATTTGTTTGCGGTCTTCTTCCACCAAAATAGCTCGACTTCACAATAATGATCATAATAGGTCGCTGCGATGTATTTCAAAAACAAAATTTACTTTTTATATACATAGTAAAAGTACAAAAATCAATGATGTCAAATTCTTTTCCTTGGGTGATTGCTTAATACACGTTTGAGTGTATTGATAAAAGAATTGCGGTACCTTTTGGCCTGTTGGGTAGAGCATTCTGTGGTGTGCTGGTGTTCTACTTAAGAAAATTGTATGGAAGTAATGTTAAATCTGAATGGATTTTGAACACTTTTATAACTCTTTGCATAATCTTGTGTTTTCAGCATGTAAGATTGATGATAGAAAAAGCTTTACTCAAGTTCAGTGCTGACAAGATTGCTATGCCTGACTTTGCCTTGGAATCTGCAGGTATGTTCTACAAATATATTGTTGTGAAATGAATGTTTATTTAACTATTGTCTTTTAATTCTTATAAAGATTATCATTTTTTTACCACAAAGGCCAGGTTTAACAAGTGTATAGTAAAGAAATATAGATAGTTTGTGACATTTAGTTTTATGTTTTTTAGTATTTGTATGCTTCCGGAAGCGCATCTGTCAATTTGTTTATTTATTTTTTGTCTGGAAAATAACAGAAACTACTTGATGGATTTACTTCGTACTTGTTATTAAGGTAACCTTGTTATTAAGGCACTTAACGATGAATAGAAGTACAGTGTACAAGTAGTATAACTCTATTTATGTAATTCTTTAGTTATCACCTTTAGTTGTGTTTTTTGTTTTGTTTTGTTGTTGTTTTTAAGGGGGTGTTATTTTTGTTGTTTTATTTAATGCCCAAGAAACATAGCTCCAGTTTTGACTCGCTTATATTCCTGTTTCCAACATCACTTCAGGGATCATAACCTGTTTCCAGTTGCTCCTAGTTTGTTTTATAACTGTTGGCTTAAGATATGTATCTAGGAAGTATATAGGTTTTTTTTTGTCTTGAAGAATAGTTTTTATAACTTTAAAAAGTATTTTTAAAAACAAAAACAAGCAAAAAACCAAAAAACAATAGTAATAAGCCTAGGATTTTATAGCTTATTTACTTGTGAATAATGAGTTTAAAAATAATAGAATTTGAAGAGGATTGTTTATTGACCCAAACTTATTACTATATGTCAGTACAATACAGTAATAGTTCAGTAATAAATGGCACACCCCCCAAAATGTATCGACAAAGTTAAAAAAAAAAATGTTTTAGATAGGTTTTATTATTATTATGCTTATAAAGGGATGTTACTCTATTCCAAATGCATTGTTTTACCTCCCTTGTGGGTAGGTGTTTGGCACATTGTTGTTGAAGAAAAATGGTAACTCTTTCAACTTTGGAAAATGCTTCTGACTGTAGCATGCACATAATATTGTGTCTTGTGGAATGAAATTAGGAGTAAGTATTAATGCTTATGCATTATGATGCAAATAAGAAGATTAATATGAAACTGGGGCGCCAGTAACCAAGCTGTTAGAGTCACCGACTTGTAACTCCTCAACCCCTTACAGCATGGTTTCGAGTCCCGGTCAGGGCAAGAACTTTAATCTAGGGAGGCTTTCCAGTTTACCTGCAGTGTGCTGGTGGCTCTACCTAGACTTAAGTTTGGAGTCTTCCTCCACCAATTAAAAGCTGGATGTTGCAATATGACTATAATTGTGTCGGTGTGAACAAAATAACAAACGAAACAAAAACATAATATATTATTATGAATATTTCTTATCAAACACATATATGATTTAAAAATTTGTAACCATGAATGGTTCATGATTGACATATTTCTATGATCACTGTTCTTTGTCAGGTGGCTCCATTGTAAGTACAAGATGCTCAGAGACTTACTACAAAAAGACAGGTCTCATTTCACTTATGGGCCTGCCAATCTGGTACACAGCCAACTCTCCACGCACAATCATTCAGGTAAGTCGGCACTCCCTTAACTATTAAAATATTAACTTATTTTATCTATTTCGAATTTATATTGACTAAATCTATTCATTTCGAAGGTTGAAGTTAGATATCAGTACATGAATATGATAAATTAAATTAAATTATGATTTGTGTATAAAGGTTTATATACAAGTCTTAAATCTTCACGTAAATTCAAAGCCATGTTTAATGATCAAATGTCCATAATTGCTTTGGTGCAACACATTTCTGTAAGTGAACAAAATTACCAACATCATTATCTTTACATGCTGAACATGTTTACAAAATACAAGTTTATTCTCGCTAGTGCTGTCTGCTCAGTGGCGCCCTATGTTATAATAGAACCATGCCAAAATAATATATTTTCAAACGTTTTAATGCCTTTCCCTTGTCTTGTTTCACTACAGCAAGAGTTGTACACTGGATAGTGTTCACCATTTAGTGATGCCAAAGGTTACATTGTGGTCAAGGTGGTTAACATTATCACGTCTTCCTTTACAAAATGTATCCACTTAAATTTCTAATAAATGAAACTATTAGCATCTCTCCATCTGAAAGTGTACTCTGGCAATTGCTGGGCCTTTCAATGTCTTTCAAAGAAACAATAGAACCCTATTTGAAGTGGAAAAAAAATCCAATATTTTAATGACTTACACCTGTCCTGTTTCACTACAGCCAGCGGTCTTCACTGACTTATCGTGCCTAAGGTTACATTGTGGTCAAGTCAGTTACTTTTATTGCACCTTCACAAAAGGATATTTCCAATTAAATGAATTACTTTAAACACATTTTTTCTGCCTACCCGAGAATCGGGGACAACTGTAGCAGAAAACTAAAATCAGGAATTGCACATTCACAAAAGGATATATCCAATTAAATGAACGACTTTAAACATTATGTTTTTTCTTCCTTCCCCATGAAGTGGGACAACTGCAGTACAAAACTCAAACCAGGATGAGACTTATGGTCAGTATCATGGCCCTTTTAGTGGCACCCATAATAGCAACAGAATCCATTCAATATAATTTGTCAAACTTTCAAGTGATTTAATGACTTAAACCTTTCATTACAGCCTGAGGTATACCCTGGTCAGTGCTGGCCATTTAGTGGCGCTCAAGGTTACATAGTAATCAAAGCTGCTACTACAATCAAACCTACTGGATTCACAATGGAACACATTCCCAAGTCTCTGGCTGCACAGGGAGAGATTGACAGCGCACCGAAAGATTTCACTGTCCTGGTAAGACTTTATCTGAGAGATTCATGTCTGTTTTCAGGATTATTAAGAGGCATCCAGAATGTATTTGAGAAACTCCTCAGGAAGTGCGAGGTTAGAGCTCTTAAAAACCGGTTAAGGTACCCCAGTTGGACCTTTTTGCCGACTGATCTTTCCAAGGGGGTAAAGTTGGGGTTTCTTTTTTTTGTTTAATGACTCATCTCAGATTTGATCTTACTTCTACAATTGGCTCACATGTGAATACATTTGTCCTATGCTTTTTCCAGGTTTGGTATATGTTGCAATGCTCATAGGACTTTGTCATATATTCTTATTCTAATAAAGATGTAAAGATAATAATAAATATTTTGACAGGTCAACAGAAGGCTATTCTAACTTAATTAAGGCAAAACTGGGCTATCTACAAACATTTGCAATAGAAGTACATGTTTTTAGCAAAGATTAATTCTTGATAACTCTTAATAACAAATGCAAGAAAACATTGTTTTATTAAAATACAAGAACAAAAAAGCAAAATAAAAAAGATTTCACCACAGGAAAAATAATACAATGTTTTCTTTCTCCTGTAAAAATATCAAAAACCTAGTTAGAATAGTCTTCTTTTGGCCCATCTAAACGTTTCAGTAGTAACCACATAAATGTGAACTCTCCCACTTTGAGGGGAGCCTCCGACTTTTAAGGTTCAAAATTACTTGAAAATGAGGGGTGTTTTACACATTTTCAGAAATCTGCCTATTTGGAAACAGATAACTTTCTTCTTTGTTTATATGAAAATAACAAATCTCTCACTTTGCATGTGAAAATATTCCACTTTGGCCTCAGAAAATGTTCACATGTTTGCAGCCATAAAAAAAAGTAATAGAATACGGATTCTGCTTCTTTTCTTTATGCCTATGCTAAAAACTTATTTATGCCAGACCTGGCTGCACAGTAGGTAGAACATTGGCTCATGGTTCAAGCCTTGGTTGCAGCATATCACAGTCAAATTGTGTTGCTTTATCTTCTTTGCTTTCAATTATAAACATAGTTGACCGCAGTCTGGGTAATGTGTCTTAGTGTGGTATCAATCGGAACTCCTCGGGTAATTCCGTCCTCGGGACAATCGTCCCTCGGATATATCTGGTGTAATGGTACTTACAGAGTCACGATCGTTTTGTTCGCCAGAATTAGAATATGCTATAAAAAATTTCTTCAAAAAAGCGAAAGGTGTAGTGTACAGGATTATATCATCCCATAAACTTTCATTTATCAATTTAACCGTTCACATCTCGTTAGATGTACAAGTGTTACTGCATTATCAGTAGAGATAAAAAGACATTTATCTTTGTTGTTTTGATGACGTCATAGGTACCAGTACCATACCATAGTAACTTTCGCAGGGATTTCCTGTCATACATATGAGAGATGACTTGTGTATTATCCTAGACATTCCGCTAGAGTGTGGTATCTCATCATGTTTTCACAGCATGCAGTCATAGTAACACTCGGAACTCCTCAGGCGAATTTCGTCCTAGGGACAATCGTCCCTCGGATGTATTTGGTGCAATGATACTTGTAGAAATCATCATCGTTTTGTTCGCCGGAAGAATATGCCTAAAATAGAGTTCGCACAAAACATAAACAATGACATCGTTTGACAGCTGCGTGTCTGCTCTGCTGGGTAAATTTAAATTGGATGATTTAAATTTGAAGCCGCCACAATTGAAGATTTACAGGCATCGTACTAATACCTTGTCACAAGGGAGATAACTAAAACAATTCTTTCATTTACGAAAAAAAAGGAATTGCAGGTTACTGTCAAGAATGCCTCCAGTGGCTCCCAGACGGTGCATTCAGGCAGGCAGATGTCAAATGTGATAACTTATGTAGAGGTATCGGCTAATTGAATTGTCAGATCTTTTTTGTATTTACGTCTATGATTATACCATGCCATTGTAAAATATGTGTTTCAGGGTTTGGAGAGTGAGAGTGACGAGAATGGCGTGTCCTTAGGTAACTTCACATATAATGCTGATGGAAAACCGATACAGCTTTTCCCAGTTCAGGTATGTTATGTCTTGATGTTAAGGTGATCAATAAAATAACTAAAACTACTTAGTCAAAAGTTGTGTTTGTTTTTTTGCAATGCTTAGTGCTAACACATTTATAGTCACTAAGATGTGTCAACCGCATTCCATAAATGAGTTCAGATTTTTCAATGTTGTAAGCTTATTAAAACACATGGAGTCGGCCTGTAAGAAGTAATTTATATTTTACCGGTCCTGGTAGCACAATCAGTAGAGCATCGGCTTCAGATACGGGAGGCCCTGGGTTTGATCCCGCCCGGGCCACGACATACCAAAGTCATTAAAAATGGTAGTGCTATAGCTACCTTGCTAACGCTCAAGCAAATATAAGGGTATTTCCACCACTGTTTGGCCCTGTGTTAGGATAATGTGACTTGGTGTGGTATCATGCCAGGTGTTTACAGCATGCTATACACAGTGAAGGCAGCGCTATATCTGCTTCAAGTGGTCACTGTCTCCAGGTAACTGAAATACTTTTGGTGCGACAATAAACCCAGTAGACAATAATTTATATTTATCACTAGGTCATTATGTGGCCAATATATGATGAAGCTAATTTTAAGGTTGTGTGTTTGGTATTTCTAGAAAAGTTGGTTTACATCTATAAAACATGACTCCTTAATGATGTAAGGCTGTATTAATTTTGAAGAAAGATTAATTTAGCTAGACAACAATCTTGCATGCTGATTTCACACCAACTGTACATAAGATGTGTTGGATTTGACAGGGAAATTATGATGCAAACTAAACAAAGGCTTCACATCTTTGCCAGATATTGTTTCTTTATAATTTTAATACAATAAAAGTTTTAAACTTTGTTTTAATTGGTAAAATAATTACTATCTCGACCAAAACAAACTTTGTTATCTTGATGTAATTTATTGTTAATTAATATGAACATTGTAGTTATCCCTATTGTCTTTATTGAATATTTTGCCAGTGCACAAAGTACAGCTAGCTATAACAGGAGACTCCTGACAGTTGATTATGCGGTGTTTTAAAAATTAACTTGAAACTATTTTTTAATCTAGCATGCGTTCTTTTGATATTGCAGGTATCTGACGTGAAACCTTTCAACTTGTACGAGCTCAAGATTCTCAGTAACCATGGCAACCCGGTATACACCTGCCTATACCGGTTCAGAATACACGGCAAGGTGTACAGACCATGAAACCAGACAAGGGACAGCTTACCGCACAAAGCATGCGATGAAGATCACTACAACAAGACATAGCTTAGAGTTAATGTCTCATTGGGATATTTATAAGGATTTTATACAAGAGATCGTCCATTTTCCTAAGTGCATGTAACTTTTATTAAGTACTTTCTTCTTAGTGATCATCACACCATCTAGTTGAACTTTGAAATATTGAGAAAAAACTGGGTCAGTATATGATGTTCACTTGAAAAATTATATTTTTATAGTGACAGTAAGTTAACACAATTTGATTAAACTTTGAAATATTAAGAAATTACTGGGTAACTATATGATATTCAGATGTGCAATTAACACTTTGCTTGAAAATATCAGACAGTGTTTGGACTGCTATTTTGGTGTACCAATAATAACAATAAAGTTAATTGTTGGTTAAAAATAAAATAAAAACTGGCAAGGAAGTCAAGGTATCTGTTGATACGTGGAAGATCTACCAGAAATACATACAAGATGTATTCTGGTGTATTATATAAATGGCAGTTCTAAATGTCTGGGACATTAGTCACCAGACTAGAAAATTACGTATATTTTAGCTTTAATGTATAATGATGTATATTCATAAGGTTGCTACTTGTAACACATTCCTGGCACTGTGTTCTTGTTAGATATGTATTTTTTATTCAAATTATATATTGTGGGGTGCCCGTTGTTGAATGGTTAGAGTCGCTGACTTTTAACGCCTCTACCCGTCACTGTGTGGGTTAAAGTCCCAGTCAGGGCAAGACATTTCATGTAGGAAGGTTTTCCTTCTAGCCAGCGGTGTACCGGTGGTTCTACCCAGATAAAAGTCTCGGAGTTTCCTCCTTCAATAATTACCTGGACGTCGACAATATATAAAGCTCTTGGAGTGAGGTAACAACAAAAAAATAACAAAATATATATATTAAATTGTTATTCCCCCAAAAGTATCCATATTTAAAATGTTTGTTTGAGTTTGTTACCAAGCATTATATTCAGAAAATACGGTTATGGCTACTATTAAGAATTAAAGATTATTTTTTTTCATGGATTTACAAATATCAACTGTTTGTGTGTGGTGCTGGTATTGTTTGCTTTATTTAATTTTGTGTACCTGTGACTGCATGTCCAGTTCTGTATAAAGATATCCCAAGTTACACCTTTGAGCAGCTTTATTTCCATATAGGTGTTCTGCCTGGTCTTCTTCAGTTGGTGTAACATAGATAGTTTCCATTGATGTCATAGGCACTGATTAGACAGTTTAAGGCAGCCATCTTGGAAGGCAGAAGCTAATGCGGGCCAAACTCTGGAAATATGAGCTGTATTAAACTCACCACTGTGGTTTTATTTTTCAGTCTGTTTTACTGAATTTTATATCAAATTTAATAGCTGTTATGAAGTATTTTAAATAGCAAGACTATACTTTGATAATTTAAAACTTAAAAAAAAAATACAATGAAAAAAGATACACTGTTCATTTTGTTTAAAGGTGAGACAATTATTTTATTTATTCCTGTGTATTAATTTTATGTGCATTAATCAATTTTAAATTATTGTATTCTTAGAATATGAATTTTAAGAGCTTTCTAACGGTGTATATCTTTTAATTTTTGAACCATAAATGAAGAAATTACAAGAAAATAAAATTTATGCTTCTATACATTTTATCTGAAAATCCATTGAATTTGCCATCAAAGATGGCTGCCAAGATAAGGGATCTTCACTGATGTAGAAACTATCTATTCCCTGATGGTGGTGGGTAGGGCTGACCTGAGGTTCCATTCAGGGTCCTTCATCTAACAGGGTATATGGCATTGTTTATAAACTTGGCCAAAGGTGTCCTGTCACCACACACAGTTACCTAAGTAGAAGTATAAAGCTTCATAAATGGTGTGAGAAGTGTGTCCCACAGCATTTCCTTTTAGAGAATATTGTACAATTCTGTACTTGCAGTTATGTTTATATAATATTATTTTAATAAATTGAATGAATGGTAAACCACAATGTGTTCATAAATGTTTAGGAATCTCACTTTAATCCATTTTGCTTTTTCATTAAAAAATTTCCGTCATAAAAATAGTAAGCCCATCAAAAAAAACCCACCTATTATCAAGATATTTTTCTTTGACTTAGATACATTAATTATAAGACGTTTACTTTCTGTTGCAACAGCAAAGGTAATAGTTGTGAACATATTATAATAAAATCTAAACTTACATTATTAGAAAAACAAGACAAACTATTTTTTATTTATCTGTGAGTTTCTGTGCCCCAAAAGGGTGATATATAGTAGTTGAACTGTTGATCCATGCCCCTGTCTGTATGTCTGCTGTAAGGTCAAGTTCATGATGAAGACCATTGCCGCTTCAAGGGAATGTGTCAATTCTAGGGATATATAGAGGAACTGATATGAGTGTTCAAAAGATACTGAAAATATAAAACAAGTTGGATGAAATGGTACGAAACGAGGCTTTGCTGAGTTTTGTCTTATTTTAGATGAGTTTAATATTTTCAACATCTTATGAACAGGAATATTAGATTCTGTTTATCACATAACTGAAACATCAGCTGTTTTTTTATGTTTACAATGCATCAACTTTGTATAGT
This sequence comes from Sinonovacula constricta, assembly GCA_007844125.1. Lineage (NCBI taxonomy): Eukaryota > Metazoa > Mollusca > Bivalvia > Cardiida > Solecurtidae > Sinonovacula > Sinonovacula constricta. The sequence continues at coordinate 63,525,567 of CM017555.1, read as the reverse complement.
ATGAACAGTCGGCCTTGACATCTGTAATTTGGATTGGGGAAAAAATAGTTCCACGGAAAAAAATAGTTCCACTCTTTACTCAATCGTTTTCCATAAGAAGGAAACAGATTTGTTTATAACATGACTAAAATGTTTTATTTTTATTAATTAAAATGCAATTGTCCAACAAAATGCACAAAGCGGCAACAACAAAGTGATCAGAAAAATGGCATATACACTACACATACTTAATGACGTCACACTACGATAACTAACTAGTGTGTTACCAAAATAATGCATTAGTGTTACCTCAAGCTCGCACGGTAGGTTATGTGATCATTCTTGTTTCTATAATGCATTGGTTTAAAATAAAGAACAACATTGACATTTTTTTATTTATGTTACATCAGAGAGAAATAAAAAAAAAAATGATGTGTTAACAAGGTACAATATTCACAATTTTCAGTATGAAGAAAGTATATTAGTTATTTCCTTTGTGAGTTGGTATTTTTATGTTCTTGATATAATTCTTAATTTTATTTTTTATTTTCTTATTTTTAAATAGTACTCAAGCACTTAGTCATTTTATCTCAACCATTTAGATGGTATTTTATACATATGTTACCGTCTCAAGTGTTCTCACATTTTTTAAGAAATTGAAAAATCTTAATTTTTCTACAGTTACTAGTCAAAATACTTTCCCATAAGGGTGATAAGAATGTTGCATTTTCATTGTTAGAGTAACATCCCTTGATTAGGAGTAACATCCCTTGATAAGCAAAAGTGGGAATGCTGGTAGATTTTATGTAATTCTGCTATTTTTAGAGGCTTTCAATGTTTCGCTTTGTTGTAATCCTATCTACCTCATATTACTCTTGTTTGCAGTAACTTATGTAAATTTTGTACTCTTATAGGCATTAGCTAGAAATTTAGCAACAAAATTGTTGTACTTATTTGTAATTATGTTCATGAAGATACTGAAAATATTGAACGAGTTGGCTGAAATGATACGAAACGAGGCTCTGCTGAGTTTCGTATCATTTTAGACGAATTTGATATTTTCAGTATCTTATGAACATGAATATTAGATTCTATTTATCACATAACCGAAACATCAGCTGTTTTTTGTTTACAATGCATCAACTTTGTATAGTATGAACGGTCGGCCTTGACATGTGTTCTCTGTTGTACTCTTATTGGTATTAGCTAGAAATTTAGGAACAAAATTGTTGTAGTAATTTGTCGTTGTTTTTGAAACAAACATTACAACAAAAGGGGGAAGTGTATAATGGCAACTTGTTGCTGGCCGTCAAGCCTTTCATTGGTCCCTGGACACAATTTTATCCAGGCTTCTACAATTTTAATAAATATTTATAAAACTTCATAATTATCTTGATTAAATTGAGAACCTGTACAGCAGCTGTTTTCCTTACAAATTAAAATGGATGAAATTATTATCCCTTTCAACCATATTTCAAAAGCTGATGTATGAGATAATTGAATTTGGTTCAGAAGGCGGGTATTTGTTAGCTCTTGTTAGATAATACGTAATACCGAGTACTATGGCAGCCGACGCATGGTGCTGGGAAGTCATATTATTGACCTGAATAACCCTCCCAGGTACCCATTTATACACCTGGGTGGAGTGGAACAATTTGAGGTAAATTTCATACTCAAGCGGTGACCGGGGTTTGATCCATGGACTCTTGAGTAGTGCGTCCTACCACTGAGCTATTCCGCTCCTCAGATCACAGTTCTACTTGAATCATCACAGAATTCTCTGGGTTGTGCATGAAGAAGCTAGAAATTTTACATTAACATTATAATTAAGAATTATATTTTTGCCTTGTCGCTGTGCCTTCATGGATCACAATAAGCACATTACATTCTGAGAAAAATGTAAAGATTACAATATATTTTGCTTGTTCTATAAGATATTGTTATATACATGTACATTGAATATCTTTAAAAACACAACCTGAATCTCGGAATACATTTTATTTGCTGTTTTCTTAAACATATCTGTGTTGTACATTTTATCTATGCAAGACATCTTAGTAAATGGTCTTTTATTACACTATAAAAATGTTATAATCCTCTTTTTTTTACTTCCCTCTTTAAAGGAAGTTTTGTTTAAGTGTCCAAAGACTAATATCATCCAAGATTTTTTTTTTTTTTTTTTTTTTTTTGTATAGGACAAAAGAAATAATTAAACTTTTTTTTTTTTTCAAATTACTCAAGTTTATACTTCCTTTAAGAAAAAAACCCACATGTTAATGTTAAGTTTCTTTTGACATTTCAGCCTTATGGCCTTTTTCCAAATATAACTCTGGAAGTAAAACGTTTTAAATACCTAGCATCAGTTTTGCTAAAAATTGCAAAGTAATTGTTGAAATTGAGGAGTATAGAGATGAGATGCAACAGTAATTTTTGCAGTTGAAAAACAAAAAGCGAGGAGTTGAGTGGGGGCTGTCTTTTTTTTTTTTCAGCCTTGTATTTAATGATTTTAATTCAATTTTTTCTTGATCTTTTTGCCAGGCTTTTCACAAGATGTGTACATATCACAAGGTTTTAGACTATTTATTTGTTTGTTATTATATGTGGCATTGTGCATTGTCACTGTATTTTATATTTTAATTTATTACCATTTAAATGCAAGACTGCAGACTTTGTGTGAGTAAGTACTCATTCAATTTTACATTTGTAAAGTCTTAGACAATTCTCACAAATATTTAGTTATAAAGTTAGTTATCACTTCAGACATAAGCCATTTTATAACCATTCATGCAGTAAGAAAATAAAATCCTTCATGTTAATCCCTTTAGCTTGCTAAATTTTTTTTGTCCCATATGAATTCCTACATAATTTCTATCAATTTCATGCAAATGTATCTAATCCTGATCTGAACCTGCATTATTTGCCTGTGCCTGATAATTGTATGCAAAGCAGGCTAAGAGTTGAAACTTCCTAATGAGGAAGAATTCGAACATTTGCCTCTATAACTAACATTGATACTCTTAACATAAGCAGTATGAAAATATTCTGCATAATGTTCACAATATAGCAGCTGCAACAGACAAAAATATCATTTTTGAGGGCTTTTTTATTTATTGGGTTTATCATCCCACCAGCAGTATTTAAGTTATCTAGAGATGGCGTTCACTTGAAGCAGAATAGTGCTGCCTTCACCCTGTATACCATGCCATGAACACCTGGCATGATACCACATCCAGTCACATTATCCCAACACCGGGCCAACCGGTTGTGGAACTACCCTTAAATTTGCTTGAGCATTAGCAAGGGAGCTATACCACTACCATTTTTACCGACTTTAGTGTGTAGCAGCCCTAAATCGAACCCAAGACCTCCCATACCTTGAGCCAATGCTCTACCGATTGGCCTGGTCAATTTGAGGACTTTACATTCCATTATAAGCTTGCTAAGCACAAATTGATCAGGCTTTGGCAAAAAATGTGTTTCGGAATACAGGTCATACAGCACTCATCAGGTTCTTACCTACTTGCAGCCGATTTTGTTGAGTTTATCCTCCCACCTACAATCTTTCAATTAGTTATTCCCTATTTTCAAAATGAAAGAAATGTTTTAGTTATCTCCCTTGTGGGAAGGTATTTTCATATACTTTATATAAGAAATATTATTCATTTTATCTTTAATTTACTTGTTTTTAAATAAAAGCGCCCAACCTTTTTTTTTTAATAAATTCTTTTCACAAGAAGATTCCATTTTATGCACATGCTTCAATCTTAAGTGTTTTTTCAAAAGTTTAAAAAGTGGACAAATTTCTAGTTTTATGCAGTAACTATATACCCAAGTACCTACCAACAAGGGAGGTAAGAATGTAGTTTTTTTTAATAGATAGGGTAAAGTCCCTTTACTTACAAAAAGAGGGAATAGACAGTGCACTGTCCACTTGAAGTATAGAATGCTGCCTTTAGTGTGTTTAGCAAACCAGGATCCTGGGTAAGGGCCAATCATGGGTTCCTTATTTTTCAATTTGCTTGCAAATTAGCACAGAAGCTTTAATTAAGCATTTAACAATTGTGGTCACCCCTGGGTTTTAACCTGGGGGCCAACGCCCTACCAGTTGCGCTACCTAGTCAAGATGCAGCAAAGTTTTTTATTAATGTATCTTTGTTCTTATGCATAGTTGTAAGCAAATAAATAATTTGTTTTATACAGCTGGCAAACTGTTAAAAAGGTTGTACCAGAAAAAAGTTGTAAAAATATCGAAGCTGAATTTAATACTATGTAATATGTTCTCAGATAAATCACATGTTTAAAACCTTAAATTGATTACATTTTAGTTGACATTCAGGCAAAACCTTTATCAGATTTATTTTCTATGGTAATAAATAATATGATAGTTGTGTTTTTGTTCTTTCCTAAAATATAGCCAAGTCTCAATCAGTTAATCTCCACATTTCAGGTTTATCCTTTGGGTGACATGTATCTGTTTTTCTTGTGATTCAAAATGATTTTAGAAACCTAAGGGGCGCTGTTGGCCGAGCGGTTAGTCACTGAATTGAAACTCCTCAGCCCCTCACCGCATGGGTTTGAGTCCCGGTCGCGGCAAAAATTTTCACGTGGGGAAGTTTTCCAGCTAACCTGCAATGCACTGGTGGTTCTAGCCAGACATAAGTCTAGGGTCTTTCTCCACCAATAATTAGCTGGACGTTGCCAATATGACCATAATTGTGATGGTGCAATGAAAGAAAAAAAGAAACGAAACCTTAATACATAAAACTTAGAATACTTATGGTGAGGGATGGGATGGGATTTGCTGGCATTTTTGTCGATACAGTGCAGTGAGATTTCTATCATTATAGCACAGGGGCACTTATGAGGTGCCCAGGGACTGGACCCAGCCAGTCTATTATACTGACACCGACGAGTCAGGCGTAATGCTGTCCCCTTAGCCCCGAGCGTTGGGAGGGAAACCACTAATACCAACTTTAAAGTCTTTGGTTCAACCTGGCTGGGGTTTGAACCTGCGGCCTCCCGATCCGCACGCTGACGCTCTACCACTTGAACTACATATCTTATTTTAAGTCAGTGGTTTTTGGGTTGTGATCATTTTGTCCATCTATACAGTTAATCACTGTGAAATCTCTGCATAAGTACACTAATAACTTTTTCAATCATAGTTTTAAAGGAAACTGTCTAAAGTGATTAACTAGTTGTTTAGACAATCTTATTATTGGTAAAAGGAATGAAAGAAAAAAAAAGATCTATTAGACAATAATAAGCAATTTATTGAGCTAAACATACAAACATATCTGTGCAGTGCTCTTTTGATAGTATTAAGCTGATGTGATACAGTTTTGTTTTTTTAATTTAATATTTTGGTCATGATACAATTAACTTTTCGTCAACATTAATTCTTAGGCAACTATTATGTCCTGAAGACATGCTTTTCAGGCAAAATGAGATTATTGACCTTTAATTTGTTCAGTATAACAATAATACATGGTATCATGTTAAAAGTTTGAACACAGGTTGCTAAATGAAATAAAAATCTTTTTTCAGTAGTTTGATCAAACCGACTGAAGCTCTCTGTCCAAGCTAACAAACAAGTTACAAATTTATTATCATAAATGTACCAGTATTATATCTAATAACAATATGCACACAATAATGCAATGTATATAAATGCTTCAAGTACAAAAAGCCAAAAACGGACCTGGTAGCGCAATCGGTAGAGCATCGGCTCCAGGTACGGGAGATCCGGGTTCGAACCCGGGCCGCGACATACCAGTCTTAAAAAATAATAGTACTATAGTCTTTGCTAATGCTCAAGCAAATATTCCACGACTGGTGGACACCATCTCCGGATAAGTGAAATACTGTTGGTGGGACAATAAACCCAATGAACAAAAAGCCAAATATGGAATGTGCATCCCCTGAAAAGTTCTCTTCACCCCTTAATACAACTCCTGGGAGCGAATGATTGCCAATCTGCTGATTTGGTTATGTTCAACTTGTATCCTGCTACACAATAACCAAACTTAATTATCAAATCACAACTTATTACAAGAGCTGTCTGTAGACAGCACGCTGCCATTTTTTTTCATGCTGGATAATGGAAGTATACAAGTCGAACTACCCTTTTGAAATAGCTTCCTTTTTATGAAAAAAAAACAACAACAATAGAAGACAAGTATTCAAAGTTTGAAGTGAATATTGCATGGGTGAAAGTTAGAAATTCTGAAAATTTGTCAATTTATATAGGAAAAATAAAGAAAATCAACCATTTTTACACACATAGAAACCTGAATTTCAGGCATAATCCTGAAAACTTTCCCTAATGATATTGTGCATAGAGTCTATTAAGATGTTCTATAATAATAGAAGCCGAAAGAAGCGCAGCAAGTGCAGGCTTCTATTTTCTATGGAAACATCTTAATAGATTCTATCCGACTTAGAAATCCCTGCCTCACTTCTACCTGTTCTACCAATATGACATGTAATCCAACCCATAAAACTGTCAATCAAACTGTCAATCGTCTTAACGTGTTCAAATTTGTCGTCACAAGGGGAGGAGTCAAGCCAGAAATGCATGGTTTGTTGCACATTTGCAGTTGAAAATAAAACCATTTAGTAAAACAGATCAATCTATTTTGTTCAAAGTAAAATAGAAATGAGTTCTATTGAAATAAATCACTGAGGAATTTAAATTTTCATAGCTTCTGATTGCCTACAAATGTAAGGCTAACCAGGGTCGTGGCTGACAATTGCATCATGACAACAGCTTCTATAAACATTCACTAGAAGCTGAAAAGTTACCATAAAGTTTTATTGATAAGACGCAGTTTACTCTCCTTTTTTCCTTCGACCAAAATTGACCCTAAGACTAATAGACTAAACTTGCCGCCAATAGTATCAGCCATGGAGAACTGTATTGTGCTATTTTAAGGAAAAATTAACCCTGTTTTACCTAAAATTTTACATTAAACGTAAAAAGAGGTATGAACTTTAAATGAGTAATATGTGTGATGCATCATTCGATAGTGATCTACAAGTTACTATGCAGACTAGACTTACCAATATTCATATCTTGAACACTATCATTTTAATTGAACAAAAGTATGGGAATAAAAAATATATTCACAATAACAAAAGTGCTTTGAATGCAGAGAAATGGTAATTGAATGAATATAAGAAACATTAAAAGTGACAATATAAGAACACAGAAATGGTAATTGTTATAAATATAAGAAAAACATATTAAAAGTTACAATATAAGAACACATTTTTAATGTTAAACATATCAATCTTTTGAGACAATACAATAATAAAAAATAATAATACTATTTGACATATGATGACCATGTATCAGTTTTTAATAATAACTAAATTATGTTCACACCTTTTCTATCTTTACAAAAAATGATAATAAATAATAAATATATATGTTTTACACCTAATATTATAAATATAATATTCCTAGTTTCCTAACGAGACAATGAATAGTCTCCCCTGAATGATCTCTAAATACAAGTAGGTATTTCCATATGTTACTCTGTTTTTATGTTTCTGCTCTTTGGAGTGTATGTTGACTTTTCTGCCTCACTTCTGATACCCTGGTTAACCATCCAACAATCACTTCCATTTTCTTTTTTAAATAAAAACAAATCTGTAAATATTTAAATGGATTTTAGGCTTATATTTATGCAAAAGTATGAAATTACACTGTTTGTAAAATTTGCAATATCTACAAAAAGAACAGGCGACAAAGTCCAAGAAATCCAACTAAAAGGACCTACCTGCTGTTTGGAATACCTCAGATATTAACTAACAACGAAGACAATTGCCATTTTACCAATTTAGCCCATTCCAACTTCATGCACAGGTATTCATACATATTGATAAAAAATGGCAGCAAAATGTGTAGATCCTGATCCTCATAGAAACTGGTTGATCGGTATCTTCACTATTTGTCTTTGCCAGAGCACTACATACTTAACCTTAGAGTTTGCCTACCAGTATATGAAATACACAGTCGATGATGACGGCGCGTTGGGTCTTTGCATTACGGCTTACAAGTTTCTGCCGAGTTTAACTTCTACCAAGTTTTTGCCCAAAAGCGTTAAAACTTTTGGCCAGGTCACTAAAACCCGCCTATAAGACAAGCCCCACACACTGAACATGAAATTTTGAGGAAGAATCTCAGTCTTATAAGTGAGAAAATACAGTATATGAAATCCACGGAACAATACTTTACCACTGCTTTGGGGATATATGGCATAATTTCTGCATATACTCAAACTTTAGTGTAAGTGAAGACGGTTTTGAACACTACCTACATTGTCAGACAGTACAAATCACGATAGAAAGCTAAGATAGAAGTTCAAGCATTCTAAATCTATACATAAGCACGATGGTGATTTCTGCTAAAAATTGATAGGCGTCGGAGCGGACTACCCGAATTACTATATAATGCAACTCAAAAGTAAGTGGTCTGTGGTTTTCTAAGTTTAAAAATAGCTATCTCTGCAGTGTGGCTGCACTCAATTTGTCAGTAATTCACAAGAAAAAAGCTTGTGGTAACACTGACAGATGTAAACAAAAATTTTATTGGCATTCAAATCAAACTTAAATTAGCTTGAAGACAATGAAGGTTTGATGAAAGTAAGAAACAAGATTACAGATTAAAAAACTGAGTAAGATTTTTTTCAGTTTGACATTTCAATGAAAGAAATTCTGGGTTCAATTTTTCAAATAACAAAACACAGACAACACATTTCAAGTCAATTGTAAGGAAAACAGTTATATAAAAATATAAATGCATAGAGAACAGATGAAATGGGCATTTACAGACCCTTAGAGACACAGAGAAAAAACAAACTACGGAACAAAAAGAATCTGTACAAATAAAGGTGTAAAACTGATACTGAATCTATAATACAAATAAAATATATGGAAACCGGTTACAAAATATAAAAGTACAAAAAAGCTGTACTGAAAAAGTACATAAAATTGAATATCAGATGCGCATGAACACATTAACCAAGCACTATGCATCTATTTACAGTCAACTTGTAATGTTTTAGTTTTTTTCGCCAACTACTTAGAGAAAAAAACAAAACTTGTGTGAAAGTACAAGTTCATTTAATGTTGTATGCCCTTCCCAGCCCCAATCAGTATAAGTTGAAAAAAAAAGAGGTCACTTTCAGCAGATATAGTGATGTTTTTACTATAAAAGACAGCAAACATGACCACTACCTGTCAGATTTTCTAACCTGCACTGTGGCCAGTCCTAGATCTAGTGATCTATGGAAAAGTCCATACTCAACTCATAGACAAATTTATACGTTATGTTCTTTTTAGGCACCAAATTACAAACTTAAGGCCAAATAATTCTCATTTCAACCCTCTTTTATAAAACTGTAACAGAGATGTATTTTTCCTTCCAACATTTTTGGAGGAGGTATTTACTTTTAAGTAAAGCATACATAGTGCTTTGTATTTTTATATCAACATCACAATGACCCTGACATCACTCTGTAATATTACTTTAAAGGTGGTATCCGAGACAGTTTGCCTAAATTAAATACAAGTACCAATATCTAACCACTGCTTCGGGGAATTTGCTAATACTTTTTGCATAAACACGTACTTAAGTCGTAATAACACTAACTATTGTTAGACTGTACTTATTGCAAAAACATTACTCTAAATGTTCAGTCTTTCCACCCATATAAAAAGCGCAACAGTGGTCACTGCTAAAAATAGATATCAACGTCAGAGCAGATTACATGGATGTCTATATAAGTAAGTGGTTTTCCAGATTTAAAAATAGCTATCTCTGTCGCGTGGCTCAGATAGGAAACACCTGTTTGTAATGACGAGAGGGGATTTATCTTTGATTGTTTACAAAGATCTTTGGCATTAATGAACAGCATTTTGCAAGACCTTTTCTGTTACCAATGACTTATTTGGTTTTTTGAGAAAAAATCTTTTGGACCAAACTGTCGGATACCACCTTTAACCCTGTTTAATATCTCCATGTGGCAAATGAAATGAGCACATTTACATGACGATGTGTAAAATATCTATATCCTTGGAGGAGTTGTGACGAACAATTGCCTGTTGATGCTTCCATCAATGGCAGGAACCAAGTTTTTCGGTCCCAGCACAGTGGGAGTTTCCCCGCGTTTTTCGGGTGTTGGTTTCTTGATCTTCGGCACAACTGGTTGAAGGAAGTGTTTATTCTCGACCCCGGACTTGCGAGGGGATGTCTTGTATGGGGAGGATCTGGGAGATTGTTTAACCGGAGACCAGAAACAGTCACGACAAACCGCCTGGTAGATGTCGGCTCCTCCTATTACCTCGACCTAAAACAATGTTTCAAGAATAGAATACAGTGTTAATAAAGAATAAAACAAAAAGTACTTTTCGGGATAACAATCCGTAAAGAGAAAGGGGCGTAGAGGTAAAATGGCCAACTTGCATCTCCTCTGACGGCTTAGCTTCTCACTGCCTGAGTTTGAATACCATTCGGGGTAAAGAACTTAATGTGGGATGGTCTTCCAGCTGGCTTGTGGTTTGACTGTGGTTCTACCCAGACATGTCTAACAAAATAGTTGGATGTCGCTTTATTGATCATAGTTGGTCGCTGCAATTTATTTCAAAAACAAATACAAACTTGTAACAGAAGTTAAATTAGGCCATCAAATAAGCAGGGTATAACCATGCCATGTAAATCATTATATGCATTGAAGTCATTATTTGTAATTTCTTTCGAATTGAAAGAAATGAAACAGTTGTCTCCCTTTGTAAAGGGAGTAGGTATTTTCGTTTACTTCTTGTAAGGCATCATACTTCTTACATTGTTTATGTCTAGCTGTTTTACAGCTACAAACTGCACCAGTTGTCTCCCTTTGAGTAGGTATTTTCATTTACTTCTTGTAAGGCATCATACTTCTCACACTGTTTATGTTTAGCTGTTTTACAGTTACAAACTGCACCAGTTGTCTCCCTTTGAGTAGGTATTTTCATTTACTTCTTGTAAGGCATCATACTTTTCACACTGTTTATGTTTAGCTGTTTTACAGCTACAAACTGCACCAGTTGTCTCCCTTTGAGTAGGTATTTTCATTTACTTCTTGTAAGGCATCATACTTCTCACACTGTTTATGTCTAGCTGTTTTACAGTTACAAACTGCACCAGTTGTCTCCCTTTGAGTAGGTATTTTCATTTACTTCTTGTAAGGCATCATACTTCTCACACTGTTTATGTCTAGCTGTTTTACAGCTACAAACTGCACCAGTTGTCTCCCTTTGAGTAGGTATTTTCATTTACTTCTTCTAAGGCATCATACTTCTCACACTGTTTATGTCTAGCTGTTTTACAGTTACAAACTTCACTCCTGCACTCACGTGATCATAGTAGCGACAATGCTAGTACACATCGTGTCAACATCACAATGTTCTATATAATTGTAAGGTAATATAATCTAATTATTTTATTGGTGACGCACTGGAGCGCGACGCCTATATATGGAATGCTCACAGAAATTTGCACACGGGGAGAAAGTCTGTTTTGCGGACTTTCATAACCCTGATAAAATAAAATACGGGTCATAATTTGGTACATGAAGTTCTATTATTTATTTACTTATTTATTTTTTAACATGTATTTGAATTAAGAAAACTGCCGGATATAATATCTAAATTTTAAAATGTATGTCACAATTTCTGTTAAATTTGCTTTAATCTTTTGCATAGCCTTTGATGCTTCGCATCAACAGATTTCTTGTTTTTCAAATAAAATGCAAACATTCCTCATACCTAATTGTTAGAATAAAATTTCAATGGTAGAATATTTTTTAAACACACAATATTTTCATTTCATTAACATCTCATAGTTTGAACACGATATTTTCCTCATTGTGGCAAAGGTTACAGAGATCTGACAGGCCAATCACCTTGGACATGGAGATTTAAAGGTGGTATCCCACAATTTGGACCAAACATTTTTTTCTCAAATAACCAAATAAGTCATTGCTACCTGAAACGGTCCTGCAAAATGCTGTTTATTTGTTCCCTACACCTGTGTGAACAGTGAAGCATAAATGTCCACTCGTCATTGCAAACAGGTATTTCCTATCTGAGCCATGCTGCAGCGATGGCTATTTTTTAACTAAGAAAACCACATGACCACTTACTTTTAAGATCAAGCTATTTGTTCATCTGGGTAATCCACTCCGACGTCAATATCTATTTTTAGCAGGAATCACTATCGTGCTTATTTATAGATTTGGAAAGAATTAGCTTTAGACTAAATTATGAGTATATGCAGAAATTATGCCCAAAGTCTCCAAAGCAGTGGTTCGATATTGTAATATATATATTGTATTTGATATAGGCAAACTGTCGGACACTACCTTTAAGGCATTTTCTCATTTATTACCAATTATTTGCTTATTTTCATTAGGGATTGGAATTTGCCGACATTTTTGCCAATACTGTGCAGCGACATTTCTATCATTACAGCACAGGGGCACTTATGATGTGCCCGGTGACTGAGTCCGGCTGGTCCATTATACTGACACCGACGAGTCCGGCGTAATGCTGTCCCTCTCAGCCCCAAGCATTTGGAGGGAAGCCACTACTACCAACTTTAAAGTCTTTGGTTTGCCCCGGCCGGAGTTTGAACCCGCGTCCTCCCGATCTGCTAGCCGACGCTCTACCACTTGAGCTATTGCGGTCATTAGGATGCCAATGTACCCTTAGTTAATGAATTTCTTAATATACAAAATATGATTTCATGTGTATTGCAGTCAGAAGCATTTCCGGTACATGAAAAGTGGATTAAAGAAAATGCATAATATTTATACATAAACTAGATACCAAATACGTACCCAAAATAGAGACAACACAGTGAAAATTTAAAGTTAAGAGTTATTTGTTTCTTTGTTTATTGGGTTTACCATCCCATCAGCAGTATTTCAGATATCTGGAGATGGTGTCCACTTAAAGCAGATATTTTTCTGCCTTCACTGTGTATAGCATGCCGTGAACACCTAGCATGATACCACACCCAGCCACATTATCCTGACACAGGGCCAATCAGCCGTGGAACTATTCTTACATTTGCTTGAGCATATGCAAGGGAGTTATACCACTACCATTTTTAATGACCATGGTATGTCTCGGCCCGGGATCGAACCTGGGGCTCCCGTACCTGGAGCCAACATTCTATCGATTGTGCTACCAGGTCTGGTAGTTTTGAGTTATATCCACTGATTAACAAAAAGGGAGAGTTGAAAAAAAGAGCAATACGTACTGATGTATCAGCTGTCATTCTCTTAGTGAAGTGTCCATCAGAGTTACAGGTCATACAAACAGCCGAGAGCTTTATCACATCCTCTGCAAGTGGCACTAAGTTCAATATGTCGCCAAAACCCTAAAAAGAAAACAAACAAAAAAGTGTAAGATTACTGAATGTAGCACACACTTTTACCTTTATAGGAAAATATAAACGTCATAAAATTGGAAGGAAAATGTACATCATAAATCTAAAGAGTGCTTTTGATCGATTTGATACTAATCGCACTTATGACAGTTTGTTGAACTAACTTAGGAATGATCATAAGACCGAAATTTGAGAACGCTTTTCAATCGATCTTAAGATTTATGTTGAAATGTGCCCCTAGTTTACACCAGAGAATTCAAGAAAGGTATGCCACAGGGGGATTGGAATTTGCTGGCATTTTTGCCAGTACTGTGCAGTGACATTTCTATCATTATAGCACAGGGGCACTTATGAGGTGCCCATGATTTTTTTTTTTAATACCCGCCACATTCCGATCCGCAAGCCGACGCTCTACTACTTGAGCTATTGCGGCCGGTATACCAGTTTTTGAAATTAACAAGTTTATCACCAAGCACCGTTTAAAACACCCTTACTGAAAGAAAAGCGTCCTCCAAATCAGAACTTTTTGTTTTTGTTTTTGAAATACACCCCAGCGACCAATTATGATCATTATAGCAACAGAGAAAGACCCCAGACTTATACCTGGGTAGAACCACTGGCACACTGTAGGTTAACTGGAAAGTCTACGCACATTAAAGTTCTTGCACCAACATGAGGAGTTACAAGTCAGCGACCCTAACCACTTGGCAACAAGTTAGTTAGTCGACGACTCGTAACTTCTTAGCCCCTCAATAATAAGGTTCGATGTTGGAAGTGTTTATTGGGTTTATCGTCCCACCAACAGTATTTCATTTATTTGGAGATGGTGTCCACTTGAAGCAGATACAGTGCTGCTGTGTATAGCATGCCGTGAACATTGGCATGATACCACACCCAGTCACATTATCCCGACATTGGGCCAACCAGTCATGGAACTACCCTTATATTTGCTTGAGCATAAGCAAGGGAGCTGGACCACTACCATTTTAACAACTTTGGTATGTCCTGGCCCGGGATCGAACCCAGGGCCTTCTGTACCTGGAGCTGATGCTGTAGTGATTGCACTACCAGGTCCCGTGAATAGTCATGTGAAGTTTCATATCAACCACATGCTGATAATTAAGATATAAGCTTCCTACTAAACCTGGTGAAAGGAAAAATCCAGCTCAAAGTGACTACTTTATTCGTTTGTGTCCTACCTTTCTTTGGAAGGTACCGTCAAGGGCTGCCACAATCACTGTTTTACCTTTATTTGCCATCTGATCACAGAATGAAACAACGTCTGGGAACTGAAAATTTAGCAAACAATTTTTATTCTCTATTCTGCTAGACTTGTTTATAACTGTAACTGTACCGACTGTAATGAAAAGAGCTTATTACGGCAAACTTTGAAAAGTCAATGTTGAAAGAGACAACAGTAAAACCTTATAGAACCTTAAAGTTAACCTTATAGATTTGTATATTATATTAATTTTAACCTGATTAATTTCAATTCATGTTAAATTTCACAGTATTCGACGCCACATGATCTATTAAGTGTTTGTTTTTTGTTTTTTTGTTTTTTGGGTTTATCGTCCCACCAACAGTATTTCAGTTATCTGGAGACGGTTATTAAGTGTTTGCCGTAAAACCTAAAATACAAATACAGACAAGACCTTGCTTTTTGTCTGAATGAGATGAAATTGTTCCAATGAAGCAGATTAGCAGGTAATGATCAACATACTGTCTTAACAGTATTATCCTCAATGTTTAAAAAAAAAAAAAAAAAAAAATTGAAGTCAAGACTACTTCTGTTGTTGTTCCAATTTCACATAAACAAATGCTATTTGTCATAAGATTTAACAAAATTAAATCATCACTTTGTATTTAGCAAAATAGTAATTCAATTATTTGTTGTTGTTTTTTAAATACATTGCAGTGACCACTTATGATCATTATAGCAACATCCAGCTATTTGCTGGAGGAAGACCCAAGACACATCTGGGTAGAACCACAAGTCAGCTATAAGACCTTCTCACATTAAGTCCTTTGCCCTGAACAGGACTCGAACCCACATGGTGAGTCAGAGGTCATTCAATTAATATCTCTTTGAAACGTGTTAATTAGTTTAACAGTGTATACTGAGTTGTTTCCCTTATGCCGTTAAAAAACACACACCCTTACCCAAAAATCTGTTAACTGTTTTATAAAATGTGAAGTAAGTACAGATAACACATGGGATTTGTCGGCATTTTTGCTGTATCAAAATGCAGCGACATTTCTATCATTATAGCACAGGGGCACTTATGAGGTGCCCAGGGACTGAACCCAGCCGGTCCATTATACTGACAACGACGAGTCAGGCGTAATGCTGTCCCCTTAGCCCTGAGCGTTAGGAGGGAAGCCACTACTACCAACTTAAAAGTCTTTGGTTTGACCCGGCCGGGGTTTGAACCCACAACCTCCCGATCCATAAGCCTATGCTCTACCAATTGAGCTATTGCGGCTGGTTTCTCGAACTCAGACTTGAACATAATCAAAAAGAGGGTGCAAAGCTGTGAGCAAACAACTTTAACCCAGATATAATGAGTTAGTTTAAAAAAAAAAAAAAAAAGTTATGTATCGGGGCCCCATAGTAGAATGTAACATCCTCCCCCAATTTACAATGTTATTAGTTAAAGTTACATTTTACAATATAACAACAGGGTAGCATAAAAACCTCTAACACATCTAAATCTGCTCTCTACTTACCCTAGCTCGTCTAAATCAACTATTTTTTCACTCGGCGCCCCTTATATATAATCTAACTAAATTTCTCATCCGCACTGAGCTCACATATATTTTCTGACAATCGTGTCATTCATATGATGCACCGTCTTGTGATTCCTTCCTATATTTTGACGTATGCATCAATCATGGTCCAAAGTGTCTCTTTATTGCCATTTTACTTGTTTACCGGTGCACTAAATGTATATTGTATTGTTGGGTTATTATCCATGTCATTCTTTCCATACCCAAGGCTAATCTTTGTACTTAGTGCAAGTAAACGGCGCAATAGTTTACAGCATGCCCACTCAATTTTTAAAAAGTGGGTATCTGTACCCACTACCTTTGAAAAAAGTGGGTACATGCTTAAAAACTTGGGTACACTGTACAAAAACAATAAACAAATGGAAATTTTGTTTTAAAGTTTATTTTATTTAATTGACAGTCTGACTGCCAACTCTCCTGCCAGTTTTTAGGTTTCTTAGATGTCTGTTTATCAGCTTTAGAGGAAGGCGTGTTACAGTTTTGGCTGTTGTTGTTATGGTCTTTTTGTGTGTTGCTCGCAGCCTGCTCTGGGTTTTTTTTTCTGCATTTCACACATCGTCATTAATTATTGGCAATCGATGTTTACAAAAATATTTAAATTGGATACAAAAAAATCACTGGCCAAATGCTTTCTACAATTATGTTACGGTACATGGCAGAAGCGAGCGCAACCTCAATGACAACCAACGGAGTTTAATATGTATTAAGAATAGTGCATCATTTACACTGTAGCAAGATTATAGTCTGTTTCATATCATTTGAAAAATATATCGTTGACTACCATACTTATGCTTATTTATAGAAAGAAACCCTTCGAGGGCTGATTGCTTTGTCGCCATTTTCATACATGTGACAAAAAGGAAGTCTATGTCGCCGAGGTGTTTGCAATCGGATTTTCAGCTAAAAAGCAAGCGTTTCCCATGCGTTAGACCGATTCAGTTATTTCGTCGGCTAAGAAAAAATGTGCGTCTATGTCGCCGAGATGTTTGCAACTAGATTTTCATTTCAAAAGCAAGCGTTTCCCATGCATTAGGTTACAGACCATTTTTTGCGCCGATTTAGTTTATTCGTCGGCTAAGAAAAATGTGCGTTCTTGCACGCATGGAGATTAAAAAAATTGCGTGCAGGTTGTGTTTTCTGCCTGAAAAACGCAGGATTCTGCGTGACTGGGCATGCTGAGTTTAGTCTTGATACAATCTTGGTATTATTTACTGTATTCTAAGCATCGTTATTATTTTTCTTTAACCAAACAATAATCCATGTTATTTATATAATTGAAAACTAATTAATATGGTAATATTTCATTACAAAACTTACAAACTGTCCTTCGTCTATCCCAATGATGTCCACAGAATCTGTTTGTTGTTGCAGTTCTTTCAGTTCTGTGACAGCCACAGCAGGTAATGTTTGTCTGGAAATAAATTCAGATTTAAGTGTATAAATAATAATTTTACATAATTTCCAAATAATTACTTAAAAGCATGTTTAAAAATTCCTTAAAGAAAGTTTCGCTTTCTAATGATACCATGACTGTGATAAATTGACACATAATCAGTGTTTTTCTTCACATGTGCAAGCACACGCCAATGTGTTTATTTTGTTGATTGGGTTTATTGTCCTACAAACAGTATTTCAGTTATCTGGAGAGGATGTTCGCGTGAGGCAGATATAGTGCTGCCTTCACTGTGTAAAGCATGCCGTGAACACCTGGCATGATACCATACCTAGTCACATTATTCTGACACCGGGCCAACCAGTCGTGGAACTTTCCTTATATTTGCTTTGAGCGTTAGCAAGGGAGCTATACCACTACCTTTTTTAACGACTTTGGTATGTCTCAGCCCGGGATCGAACCAGGGGCTTCTCTTAACTGGAGCAGACGCTCTACCAGGTCCGGTAGTTTAAGTAAGAGGTAGTTGGACATGTGTACAGGGTTTACATGGAATCGAAAAGTCCCTAAATTTCAACGAAGCCATGAAAAGTCCTCGAAATTCAAATTATCCTTGAAAATACCGAAATACTGTTGGTGGTAAGATAAACCCAATAAACAAATCTGATAAGGACTTAAAAAATTGCACGGTGAGGAAAATGAGAATTTGCTGCATGCGACACCTACCTGTCATGAGTAGCTATTCCATGTATGTCGTAGCGAACATCCTTGGCATACTTCACTACCAAGCATCTGTAGTTGGCAATCTGGTATCGCTTCATTCTACGCATTAACTCGGTTCTGTAAACAAATAGTAGGATACTTATAAAAATATCAAATGATGAGTTTTTGGTTGCAGCCATTGCTAAGACAGAAGACAAATATCTTGGTAGAATTTGAGGCAGGTCAACTTGAAACAAAAAATCTAAATTAAGGTTACTAAAGATAACATAAAATTAAAACAACTGGACAACTTACAGACCAAATCTAACAATGTTTTAGTTATTCTAAATGATACAAACTTCAGTCACTTTTATCCACTTTAGACTCTCATACTCCTATTTGAAAAAAAAAATGCAGTTGAAAACACTCTGTTATCATGCAGCAAACACCACCCATATTATAATGTAACAACAGGTGTGGTATATTGCTTTGGGAATTTTCTACATGAGGCAAAAATCTAGAGTCTAAAAGCCTGGCCACTTTCTCCAAAAAGAAAGGGAGATATGACCCCTCAGAACATTACCTAGATAGAACATTGCAACAGAGAGATATGACCCCTCAGAACATTACCTAGATAGAACAAACAATGCAACAGAGAGATATGACCCCTCAGAACACTACCTAGATAGAACAAACAATGCAACAGAGAGATATGACCCCTCAGAACATTACCTAGATAGAACAAACAATGCAACAGAGAGATATGACCCCTCAGAACATTACCTAGATAGAACAAATGATGCAACAGTGAGATATGACCCCTCAGAACATTACCTAGATAGAACAAATGATGCAACAGTGAGATATGACCCCTCAGAACATTACCTAGATAGAACAAACAATGCAACAGAGAGTTATGACCCCTCAGAACACTACCTAGATAGAACAAACAATGCAACAGAGAGATATGACCCCTCAGAACATTACTTAGATAGAACAAACAATGCAACAGAGAGATATGACCCCTCAGAGCATTACCTAGATAGAACAAACAATGCAACAGAGATATGACCCCTCAGAACATTACCTAGATAGAACAAACAATGCAACAGAGAGATATGACCCCTCAGAACATTACCTAGATAGAACAAACAATGCAAAAGAGAGATATGACCCCTCAGAACATTTCCTAGATAAAACAAACAATGCAAAAGAGAGATATGACCCCTCAGAACATTACCTAGATAGAACAAACAATGCAACAGAGAGATATGACCCCTCAGAACATTTCCTAGATAGAACAAACAATGCAAAAGAGAGATATGACCCCTCAGAACATTACCTAGATAGAACAAATGATGCAACAGAGAGATATGACCCCTCAGAACATTACCTAGATAGAACAAACAATGCAACAGAGAGATATGACCCCTCAGAACATTACCTAGATAGAGCAAACAATGCAACAGAGAGATATGACCCCTCAGAACACTACCTAGATAGAACAAACAATGCAACAGAGAGATATGACCCCTCAGAACATTACCTAGATAGAACAAATGATGCAACAGAGATTAACTCAGAGAGGGACTTGAACCTATGTCACATAATGTGTTGAGAAAACACATGGTCATGAAGACAGAACAACTTCAATATGAGCACCCAAAAGGTAAAAACTCTAATAGGAATGATAGAAAATAAAACATACTTACGTCTTACCAGAAAACATGGGCCCAAATATAACCTGAAACGAAATGAGAGGTTGTTAGTGGTGTAGTTAGTTGTAAACTAAGCTGCAAAAAACATTAATCCACTATGGGAAAGACTCCTGTGGGGAGCAAGTGATTTTTTTTGCCTTAAATTTTAGCCAAATATCGGCATTTTCCCCATGAGAAATAGATTATTTTTTCCCCAAAAAGAATATATCAACCCCCAAATTTTTTAATATCATTTGCATAAAACATATTTATTGTGAAAAGAAAACACCACAAAAAAAAAAACAACAACAAAAACATCAATGGCATTTTCTTTCATTCCAATTAATGCCAATGTCAACCGTATTTCGATGCCGGGATTTAGTAAAGCGATCAGCGTGATCAGTAAGCTTGTCTACTGCAAGTGTTTTGGTAACGAAGCAAAATGTTGCATAATTCGCTTAAAATGTGTAATAAGATACATTTCTAATTTTATTGGCCCAAATGGCATGTATTTTTTATGCTAATTTCAAACACTGAGACAAGTCGAACACGTTTGAACTCCTTATTACTATGTTTATAAAATCCAGTGTTCAATTGAGCTTTGCTCCATACGGACCCCTACGGGCCCATTAACTGTAAAAATGAATAGGGGCCCTACAGAAAAAAAGGAGGGCACAAATATGAAGCTTATTGGTGACATACATTGTCTTAAAGTCTAAAATTAATATTTGCTGCTCTTGCTGAAGACCCTCCTGCTATCACACACAAGAGATCAGCAACAGCAGAAGCCAATTTCTGCTTCAAATTGTTTTCAGTCACATCACAAATTACATTATGCATTTCCTCAGCAGCTCTCTGACTGATGCATTGAACTGTCACCTGAATATAATGACTCTACATCGTGGAATTTTTGCAGATTCAGGTTAAGACGTGACTCCTACTTTAATGTTTCAATCTTCTCCTTAAACGAACCAATATACAGATCACAGAACAAAAAATATTAAGTTAGACTGTTCCAGTTTATATCTGTCATTGAGTGAACATGATCTGCCTAAGACATGTGACGTTCAAAAGAAAATATTTGATAATTTGTGCAACAGAGTGACCTTATTGCTTGGAATACATGTTTTGCGTCTCACAGCAAGGTTTTGATGATAAAAAACAACAAATTTTCGTAATTGTCATTCATGAGCCATTTGCATTCAGGGCTTTTTCAGGGGTTTTTTGGGAAAAAGGCCCCAGCCCAAATTGGGCATTTTTGTCACGGTAAATAGTCAAATTTGGGAAAAAGTATCAACAAATCAAACCAATTGGTAAATATCAACATTTATTTTTCTGCCTTGCGTTTGTGTCCCTGAAAGTGTTACAGAGCTCTTCCAGAGTTTGTTCAGAAAGCTCTGCAGGGTCATCAATACAGATTCTCATTAAATTGGAGAGTTTTTCCTGGCCAAGGGAGCTTCTCAAAGAAGTGCATAGTAGGTTCATGGTGCTGAACCCTCTTTCCACAGCTGCTGTGCTGGATGGTATTATGGTCATCATCTGCAGTAGTGGGTAGATTCTAGATCGTGTAGTATTTACTATTGTGCTACATTTTTCATCACTATATTTCGCGGGTCAGTATAAAAGCCGGTACTGCACGTACCGTTCTTGCTTCATAACTCCTTTCAGTTTTATACGCAGTCGACCAGTTATGGCGAACAACTTTTGTTTATGAAATAAAAAATAATTCCTGTTAATTTTCAAAACATATATTGACTATAATGTTATCTGGAATGGCAGTGTGACGCAAATTCAACTAGCGTTAAGGTATACGGCTGGGTAAGAGTCTTATTTTTTCACCGGTTACATTCATACATAAATTCACGGAAAGTAGTTTTCACAGATCACAGATCAAAAGTAAACAAACGATTCGCTGGAAAAGTCTCTTGATATCATGGTTTCTTGGTTATTTATTTTTTATAGGTAAGTCATTTCTGTTCAAATGGGAATTAATTCATGAGATTGGGAATTCTTTCTTGAAATTGGGGAAAAATGGTGGCTTTTTGGCATTGTTAACGGGGCCAAATATAACGGCCCCGTGAGGAAGGCTGAAAAAGCCCTGTACATATAAAATAATCACTTCTTCTATAAAGAATCTGGCTAAAGGTTGGAGGAGGATGCCATTCTTAAAATTTATTTAAACTCATATTCTTTTGCATTTTGCAATGATTTTTGCGATTCCAACTATTCAACAACCATAAAATATAATTATAAATACCGGTAGTTTAATAGTAGATCTATTTAACAAGTAAAAGGCAGTCGGCAATAGTAGAATGAGAACAGTCTAACTTAGTAACTATGCGACTGAATGGGACGAAAGGCGCGGAATTTGCTTTTTGAAGAGGACACGCCCAATGGGCCCAAACAATACAAAATAGTCTATAGATTATATCCAATTAAAACAATCTGCTTGCACAGCTAACTACAGTGCCATAAATTCAAATAAATTTGCGATCCTAAGATTTTACGAAATAGAAAAATGTTGGACATGATGAAAAGCTTAATTGCAAATGAACCTGTTTTCAATAAGAGTAACTGAATAAAAGTTCGTGCAAAGAGCTGCCAACTTTTATGTAAGTGCACTGCAGTTGGTTTACCTGTATATGTCCTGCTTTCTTGCCATGGTTAACCACATGGGAGCTGATAAAAGTATTCGCAGACATGATTGTTGTTGTTTTTTAACAAAGAGCGAACCTCAAACAAGTCGATTTTCCCACCAAAACGGTAATAATCGCAACATCTTGGGGGATCAGGATCCGTCAAATACCCCAAAGAACCCGAAGGAACCCCAAAGACGGTAAAATACCCCAAAGAAGGTGAAATACCTTTTTCCAGAAGAATACACATGAATATTTGTGTAATTTCAAATAAACTTAAAAAACAGTGAGAAAGAATTAAAAATGAACAAATTGTGTTTTAGATGAGTTTTATTTATAACAATTTAATAAGGCATAATCAATAGAATACGAAAATGAATTAAGGTATAGCTAAACAGATAGGCCTATTCGTTTTCTACAAAATTATAAACGATGCGTAAACATCAACTATTAAAACATTTTAAACAATCCAGATTGAAACATAATTTGTATTGTGATTTTTAATATATAATTATATTAATAAGTGAGTTAGGTAATGGTTTACGAAAACAACTGTAAAAATATTGTAATAGGCCCTATTACAAGTTATATTATTATATTATATTGCAAGTTACAAGTTACAACATTAAAATAACAGCATTCAACATATTTTGTAAGAGTTTCCATTTATAAAGTTTTATCCTCCACATTAGGAATACAACACTTATTTATTAATAGCTCTGGTTTTTTCGTTGACTGGGCGCTTGCGTTGTCCGGTTTTTTTTGGCTGTTCCTTGGGCTTTGCTGATGACCGAGTATTTGCCGTCCTGCAATGAAATGAGATTCGGGGTTTTCTGTCTTCTAGTGTCGCTCAAGAATGCCCTGAACATAGTGAACTTCTCTTCTTCGGATTTGCACCGCCAAACTTGGTCTGAAACCAGGTAATGTTTGTCTTCTTCGCGTAGACGGTAATTTCCACAGGAATGAAGGGCACTTCGATAATCCATGAAATGGAGCCGCCGCGTGATGTTGTATAGTTTTCGACGAGGTCTGATGTGTTCTGAAGTTGCCAATGTGTTGAGAGTTTTATTATATAGTTGATTGATTTAGTGTTGTTGTTGGTCCACATTCGGTCTTGGTTATTGTTTTCGTGTCTGGGTTTGAAGACGTGGTCATGAAGTTTTGATTTCAGATGTTTTTCGTAGTAGTTGTTAAAGGCAGGGAATTTAATTTCTGTCTTTTCTAGTAGTTTATTAGATCTCTCTTCAAATTCAAAACTGGACTTGGAGTCGATAATACCGTTGCCTTCTTTGAAGATACCTGCCATTAAGATGTTATGCTCGCCTTTCCCCATTCCTATTTTGTTCTGTAAATGATGTTTCACGTTGTCTTGGAGATGTTTTGAGCACAGCAGACGACGGGTGTTGGGAAATGCATGGTCAATTGCTTTTGTAAGGGCTTTTTCGTCGTCACTTCCAATGGAAACTTGTTGTGAGAGGCGAACTTCAACTTCATCGATGTTTTGTTTTAATTTGGTGGCTATTCTGTCCAAGGAAGTCTTGTAAGTTGTATATGAGGCATCCTTATGGAGCGGTTGCCATGCGATGTCGATGCCATTGCTGTAGGCTGGAAGCTGTTATTGTGTTCAGTGTTTGTCTTGATAGCAGTTATTTTGAAACTTGTTCCAGATTGATTAACAACATGGTACTGTGTTTGCAGTGTGTCGTTAAAGGGATCTCAAAAGCCTTATATAAGTGACCCCCCCCCCCCATTTATTGCCCCACCCAGCATGTGAGGGCATCTGTTTTCTGATAAGCCAGGCTGCCACAGTCTGTAAAGATGTGTCTGTCACACAGGTATTGTTCAAGATCCAAGTGTATGTATGCTATATCTGGGGGTTGAACATATTCATTCTCATTTTGTAAAGGAAACAGTTGTGAATATGCCAATTACGCAATCCAATATATATATATATATATATATATATATATATATATATATATATATATATATATATATATATATATATATATATATATATATATATATATATAAAAATCTTTATTTGTTTTCTTTCTTACTTTGTTGGTTGATTTTGTTTTTTCTTATACATTTTGTTATTTCTTTCATTCTTTTAGTTCTCATATATATTTAAAGTTATATTTTATTTTTATTTGTAAAATGTAACGAAACGATTCTAACAAAAAAGAAATTTAAAAAGTCATTCATTGTCAGAATAATGTCCTTCAGAGTCATTTTGAATACTAAAACTTGTATCTCTCACTGTATTTTCAAAATAAATATTTAGCTATGAAATAAATACATAATCTTGCAGTTACAAAATTGACACCTAGTAATTAATGCAATAAAGAACTTGTAAGGGATCATATAGTGAACAACCCACATTATCACTAACAATAATGTTTGTGGCTTTGTGTAAAACTAGCCTACTGTCTCACATCCATACTAGCAGGTAATTTAGTTTTGCATTAACCCATCAGAGGTATAACTGTGACAGTTTAGTACTATGTTGGCTAAAGACTCCCTGCAGTGATGACCAGCAATTAGCAGGTCTGGTCATAGCATGTGGGGGCCTGGCTCAGTGGGATACCACATTCCTTTCGAGATGCCTTTAAGGATGCTATCATCACCCTGGGTATCTGTGGATAGATGGTCTTCTTGAAGTACGGGAACGAAGTGGTTGGCTACCCATGTACTCTGCTGCGATGCCATCTGTCAGGTCCACAAGATGGTCAGGGGTTCGACCTGAGTGTGATAATCCGGCATAAAGGTTTGTGTCAGGATTCTGTGCACTTCATCTCGCTGGCCGTTTACTTGTGGATAGACTGACTGTATCGGCAGTCCTATCGTGTTTGATAGCAATTTTGTCTACAGGCACCGCACGGCCAAAACGGCCAAAACGAGCCCTTTGGGTATGTATAATTTTGCGTTTTTTAAGAGGCATTGTTTAAGCAGTCAGTGACAGACACTTTAACAGGAGAGTTCTGATCACAGTTAAGATTTATCCTTATATAGGCAAATTAACTTTCGCATGGTTGTACATGGTACTAACTGTGGAAACAAGCATCACCAACTCATTGTCATTAAACGTAATTACCAGTTGATTGTGCTGAAAAGAAACCCATCAAAAAAGTTGCCGGCATAATTTATATTGCCTGTGTTTATAATTAAAATATCAAAGCAGTTAGCGGGTGATAATTACCACGCACTTGCAGCGCGGCCGCTTTGTATGTGTAATGATTGCACTTTGTCTTTAATACGTTTGCTGTACGTGTAAAGATTAAATTTTGTCTTCAAAAGGTTTGTTTGTTTCTTTAAAAGTGACCTCTTTTTTAATATCTTAAAAATAATATATACATTTATACTAAAACCATAAAAATAAAATTGTATTTTTTTCAAATAGGAAAATTATTTCGCCCAATAAATGCACAGTTAATTTTATGTACTTTTAAGTCAATTATAATGCATCGATACTTACACATAAATATATCATTTTGCTGTTTTTGTGGACTTTTCCCGTGTTTTCACTCTTCTTTGGGGTATTTCCAACGCAAAACAATCAGAATGCAACGCTACGTTTACGCCACGTGATTCGTTGTTGACTAAAGTAAATATAATGGGGTGAGATCCATAACGGACAATGCCATTTGTAAAAACGGAAAAACAAACATGATACAACAAAGATAGTTTTAAGAATATGTCTTGCAAGAGTCTACCACACATGTCTAGATCAAGATTGTCTGTGTCTAGGTCTTTGGAGGAAAAAAATATTATGAAGTCGTTAAATTCCTTGCAATGTCCACTACGTCTAAAGTTCTCTAATTGTCCACAATAAACAGTAATCTCAACGTAGTTTTGATGGTTTTGAATGCATTTTAAAGATTTGTTGAAAATGAAACTGGCATCAGTCATACAAATCCCTTATCTTGGCAGCCATCTTTGATGGTAATTTGAAGAGATTTTCATATGAATTGTATAGAAGGGTAAATTTATTTTCTTGTAATTTCTTCCTTTGTGTCCCGAAATTAAAAAGCTATACAGCATTGAAAAGCTCTTAAAATTCATATTTTTAGAATACAATATTTTTACAATTGATAAATGCACACAGAATTAATACACAGAAATAAATAAAACTATTGGCTCATACTAAAAACAAAAAGAACAGTGTATCATTTTCAGGTATATTTCTTTAACCTTCTAAACTATCAAAATATAGTTTTGACATTTAAACTACTATATAAAAGCTGTTAAATTTGATATAAAATTCAGTAAAATAGACTGAAAAATAAAAACACAGTGGTGAGTTTAATAAAGCACATATTTCCCGATTTCGGCCTGCATTAGCTTCTGCCCACAAAGATGTCTGCCTTAAACTGTCTTATCAGTGTCGATGACATCACATGGAAACTATCTATACATGAGAGTCAAATTTATATATAATTACATTCCAGTTAAAAATATTATACACTGTCTTAATTATTAACCTGGTGATTATATGTCAGTTATTACATTATTATTCTTATATAAGATTTGTTTAAAGTCTAATGAAGCCTTATTAGTTTGCTTTTTGAGATTTTTAAGACATTGATACATTTATTTCAAAATACTTGTATATATAACCTTCGTGCATACCATTAAGAAAAATTTGGTGGGGGTATGAATCAATATCCATTCAACTTTATCGCAATAAATACAACATACATTCACACAGTAAGGAACCCTAACTTCGACCAAAGTAATCAACAGACAAAATTTATATTAAAAGCTTAGTATTTTTAAGCTTACATCTATGTGTTTTCACAATTCGTAGTCTTTTACCTGGTTGGTAGGGGGATGCATCCCCCACCCACCCCACTGGATCTATCCCTGCATACCAGGATTTGTTTTTAAAACGTTCAGAATATTCGACGTAACATGCGCATACAATACTTAGCTGGAACATTACTAGGCCTATCATTGGTGCAGTCGGAACTCCTCGGATAATTCACGAATCATCTCTCGGATGTATGTAGGTAGTCCGATCACCTCGGCCATTTCCCTAAATGGGACTACTTTTGTGACAGACGTCAAAACAAAGATGGCAGCTCGGATGACAGCTCACTACAATACGATGCCTGTTAAACTTCAGTTTGTGGCGGCTTCAAATTTAATTGAACCAATTTTAATTTACCCAGCGCAGCAGACATGCAGTTGTCAAAATATGGCATTTTTTATGTTTTGTGCGAACAACATTTTAGGCATATTCTTCTTCCGACTTCCGGCGTACAAGTAAGTATCATTGCACCAGATACATTCGAGGGATGAGTGTCCCGAGGACGGACTTACCCGAGGAGTTCCGATTGTCATTGGTGTACTGTTTCATATGTATTGAAATATACAAATTACCTTCCATATCGCTCATATATTAACGGTTTGTAGCTATTGAAATTGAATAATCTTTCGAAAAATTGGATCGTATGCAAGAACAAGTTGATATATAAGAGAACTCTCACAAATACATGTACACCACTTTGTTGATGGAAGTTTTTGGCGCAAAACTATAGACAATTTTATGCGTTAACAACAAATTTGCGTAAGGCTTAGAATGCTGTGTTGTTTTTCCTTAGTCCGACCTACCACATTTCACTGACCGTTTCTAATAAGATTTAGTTCAGATCAAAATACACCAAAGATTTACAAGGCGCAGTAAAGAGCACGGGTTTTAAAGATGAAGATGACTATCCTGGGAACTAAACTCTCTCTTTCGCACATAAACATTTGACAGTAACAAACCATAACTCTGATGGGAAGTAGGGTACTTCTGCTACTTTGTTGTTGTTTTTTTCTCAGCTACATCTGTATTTTCAAGCTGCATTGCTAACATCGGCATATTCGGTTGTTATTTTTTTTTGTCAACAATACTTCGCCAAACAGCTGCGAATTAATACTAGCTACTTTTTATAATTGCAAGCTACACGTTATTGTTGCAAGCTACAGTGTTAAAAAACAAACAAACCGAAAACTCAGTTCATTTCTCTGGAAAAAAGGTCTCACAGAACAGCTGCGATTTCTTGTTTTTGCCAGCAACACTATCATCCACATAAAATGCATTCCATAATGCATTCCATACGAGACACCATTGTCCAGAGCGGCGCCAATTATGTTCTAATTCGTTAAACATATATATTAAAGGTGATACCCGACATTTTGGACAAATAATATTTTCATTAAGCATCTTAATAAACTGTTGTTAACCATAACGCCACAATCGTCAGTACATACATGTATTTCCTATCTGAGCCACGCTGCACAGTTAGCTATTTTTAAAATAAGAAAACCACGTGACCAATTATATTTTAGCTCATCCGCGTGATTCGCTATGTCGTCAATGTCTCATTTTAGCAGGAAACCCAATCACTCTTATTTATAGATTTGGAAAATATGAACATGTTAAGTGTTAATTAATGAGTTTTACTGCTCTAAAATTGAGATAATGTTGAAAATCGTCAAAGCTTAGACTAAAGTATGATTATGTTTCAACATAAATTATGCACAAATACCCCACCAAACATAATTCAGATATTGTTACATATATTTGATATAGGCAAACTGTCAGATACGACCTTTAAGGAGATCATGGTTCACGACTTAGACAATCGTTCTTGGTTGTGCGATATCTTTTGACCTAATCCAACCGGTCCAAGTTCGCGGGGGTCAAGCTATAGTCCCATAATGACAGTTAAGATAATTTGATTTTTTAAAAAAAAGCCATGTTCATATGATCATAAAACACACTTTAAAATAAAGAAAGCCGCGACCGCAAAGTAAGACAGCTGACGACACGACTACTGACTTAATTTTTTAAACGATTTGCCTACACAAACAAATTATTTTAACCTTGATAATTTTGAAACTCTTGTAAAAACATACTTGATGTGAAGTCCACTTCAATGTCGAGAACACCAGCTGTTACCAGTAAGGAGGTACCTTACATGTTATCCATTTAATAAACCACCGGATATGCTTGCTTCTTAAAACAAGTGGTTTTTCGCGAAATGACTTGGCCTAAATTGTCCTGAGACGGAGCCACAATTTAACTGGTATGCAAGGAAGTTGGTTATTCATGAACCAATGAACTTGTAGACCATAGATTAGTTACAAACAGCAAACATAAGTAACTACATGTGATAACAGTGCATGGGAATTCCGCTCGAAAGACGGCTATTTGTTTGTTTGTTTGTTGTTTTTTTTTTTCAAAATGACGGCCACACAGCATTTGATTGGTGTCCTTATTGTTGCAGCACATGTCAGCCAATGTTCTGGGATACTGACCATGAGAAGACTTGACAATCGATTGACCGCGCTGGAGAATAACCTCCACTCAGAAATAAACTACAGACGTGAAGACCTAGCGTCTATCACAAGGATGATCCAGGATCTGGAAGGACATGTGCAGAATGCGTTATCAAATCATGGACAATTATCGGAGCTACGGCCAAGTGACTTGACGAATACACCGTTTTTAAGCAGTATTCGCCAAGCCTTAATCGATGAAAAGATGCTGAATTCGAGAACTAAGAGAAAAGTTGATGACGTGGAAAAGCTGCTAAGCCAGTTTACGAACATTGCTTTAAATATGCAGACACAGCTAGACGTCATTGTTGAGACTCTCAAGAAACAATCAGTACTACAACACAAGCAATCTGCTTCCCTAGAAGAGATATCAACAGCACAACGCAATCACAGTGCTGACCTCCAGGAAATAAAAGACATCATTGAAAATGGTCGACCGGAAACTCAAACATATAACTCTAGACTGGAAACTAAAACATATACCTCTAGACTGGAAACTCAAACATATAACTCTTGCAAAGAAATACATTCAAGAGGACACAATACTAGTGGTAGCTATCAGGTTAACGCTGGTTTCAACCCTGCATCCCGACCGCCCCCAATAACAGTGTACTGTGACATGGAGACTGATGGTGGTGGCTGGACAGTGTTTCAGAGAAGGAAAGATGGGAGTGAAGACTTCTATCGCAATTGGTCTGACTATGAACAAGGGTTCGGTCACTTGGACGGCGAATTCTGGCTCGGCAATATGTATCTGAGTCAGCTCACGAGGCAATGTTGTCATGAGCTGCGTATTGACATGGAAGACTTTCGTGGGAACCGTCGCTATGCCAAGTACAACAAGTTTAAGATCGGCTCCACAGACAAGAACTATGTCCTGACAGCGGATGGATACAGCGGCGATGCTGGGAACTCTATGGCAATCCACAATGGCAGCATGTTTACTACCAAGGATAGAGATAATGACAAATTTAGAAACAATTGTGCTCAGCGCTGGAAAGGTGCATGGTGGTACAATAAAGGCCATCACTCCAACCTTAACGGACTATACTACAAAGATGGCAAAGGAGAGTACTCTAAGGGCGTTAACTGGTATCATTGGCTCGGGCATTCCTATTCGTTGAAATACGTGGACATGAAATTTCGATAGATCACAGGCCCGGATCCAGAAGTTTTCAGCTGGGGCGGGGGTGGGGAGACATAAAAGTTTAGCAAACATAACTTTGTTGTTGAAAACTGGTTCGAATTCTTTTCAAAACATGCCGAAATAGGCAATCACTTACTTCCCTTCGAGTTGGAACGTAAATACAGTTAGAAAACATTTGTAGATTCGTTTTCCAATCGATCGTCGTTTGCAGACATTGGGAAGAAAATAATTATAAAAATCTATATGCTATCTTAGCGCAATTTTTCAGTGAAGAGCCATTGCAGTATCGTCGGTTATTATGCTTAACAGATATGCATTAATATTGCCTGGATTTAGATTTCTGTTGGGTGCTCGAGAACATGTTGTACACAATTTCGATGTAGAGTTTTAATGGAAGTTACAACTAAAACTCGTCTCATAAAAAACACCAAAATTTCCCGTGGAACCTTCATTAAATGGTATGGCAAACATAACAGTACTGATTTGCCGCGAAGTCTTTATTAGATGTTGGACCGGACAAAATACAACTATTAGTAATTATTATAGAACAAACAAAATAACAAAGCAGTTTGGAGTTTCGAAACATCAAACGCGCAAAGCGTTTATTAAAACTTTGACCAAAATATAATAGGCTGTGCACACATCGTCAAACTACTGTCGTGTTCCAGTACACTGCTTATTTGGATTTAGAAAAACAATAACAAATCATTATTACAATTGCAAAAGCATATTGTAGCTGTGTTGAAATGTTTGAAACAGCGACATTTTTTAGCCAACGAAAACTGCACAAATTGTTAAAGGTGGTATCCAGTAGTTTGCCTATATCTAATATATGTAACAATATATTATCTCTGTTTGGGGGTTTTGTATATATTTTTGATAATCTTAAGTTTAGGGCAGTAAAACTCGTTAAGCAACACTTAAATGTTCATTCTTTTCAAATCTTCAAATAAGAACAATTGGATTCCTGCTAATAATAGACATCGACGACACAGTGTATGACGTTGATGAGCTAAAACATAAGTGGTCACGTAGTTTTCTTAGTTTATAAATAGCTGACAGTGCAGCATGGCTCAAATAGGAAATGCATGTTTGAAATGACGATTGTGACGTTATGGTTCACTTGTCAGATAGGTGTAGGACATCAATAAACAGCATTTTGCGAGACATGTTTAGGTAACAAGGGTTTATTATGATGTTTAATGAAAGAAAATTGGTCCAAACTGTCGGATACCACCTTTAAGTACTATTGCTATATAGGGGGCTTCCTACAGCTGCAGATCACTAAATTAGTAAAATAACTCCCAACTTAGCAATAATCTTCCCTTGTCTCTTTTTTGCAACTTGATACATAATTTTTGAAAGCTGGCTTATTGCTAAAATGGAGTAGGGACAAAATATTTCGATAACACAATTTCTTCCTGTTTATTTTAGCAAAAGCAGACAAAAACCCTTCCGTAATGTTTCCAATGCGGATAATCACCTCCTGTAAATGTTCCACATTCTGCAAAAAATGTTACTTGATTTGCACAGTTAAATCTTCGTAAATGCATTGATAATAGACATCGCGATTTTTTTTTTCTGATAAACTTCAAAACTTTAATAATAATTCATTTGAAATGAATGGAAGGGGTTTTCTTCGGGAGTTATTTTGTTCTACAAAAGGTAGAACTATTACACTGTTTCGTGTTTTTTATTCATTTTATTTTGGGTGTGTGTGTGTGTGTGGGGGGGGGGATATAACTAAAATTGCATTTTTGCTCTATTCATGTCAGAATCAGTCTCAAAGCTGTGACATCAATATTATTTCACACACAACAAAAATCTTGGTTATTATAAAACAACACAATTCTTGTTAGAACCTTTTAACCATTTTGTCATGACCGTAAATGTTCTTACTCTGTACCTTGATTGCGATGGAAGGTGACAATCAATCGGAACACCTCGGCTTATAACGTCTGTATTACCGATGAGGAGTGCCGCTCCTTAGTGAGGTAGTGAAAAGCGAGTGCACACAGCGAATGCTGTACGACGTGCCAGATGGCCTCTTGGGGTCTGGCTAGCAGCAGGGGGGCCGAAGGACTTAATAACTGCTCGGACGGCTAAACATGTGACAGACTGAGAGCCTGAGATACCCGTGATTATTTCTACACGGTCTACACAATTTGCTCAATAAATATGGTAGAGAAAAAACTGGGTCGACTAGGGGGTGGGGGCCATGGCCACCTCGGACCCCCCCCCCCCCCTCCCCCGGTAAATCCGGGCCTGGATCAACATATGTAACATGCACTTGCACACTAGTGTTTGCGACAGGTTAAAAAGAGGACTAAATGTACATAAACTCAAGTAAGAACAAATGAATTTGTTACAAATTAAAACTGCTTGCGCTGTACGCAATATAATACGACAATTGAAGCATGGAGAAAAACGAGTACAGCTTCAATACAATTGTTACATGCCAGTCGAAATGGTCATCATTCTTTTGGACCTTTCCTTGGAGAGTGAAGATGTGTATATAAACCTTACTTTACTGACATTTGCTAAACGTATACGCACCTTACTATAGTAACAAACATTGACTTGAAGGATTTATTCGCCATTTTAAAACTTATCATGTGCTAATTACTGTGCAGATTAAATCATGCATGTACATTATCCAAGATTAAACAATATTCAGTGTGCTTATCTTTTTAGCTTCAATACACATAAGACAAAACCGTCGTGTCGAATTGGCTGTCACATTGTCGAACATGCGTCTTGCATTTAAGATTAATTTCCGAAATCACCCTAGGACTTTGCTATACCGACAGATGCGTTCGAATAATATGTTTATTATTTCTAATTTTCTCATTTCTACAATTCTGTGTTGTCGATTATATACCTGGTTTTTTTTAAAGGAAAATTATATATATATTTCGAAAT